>VIIQ02000100.1:0-380279 GCA_007449985.2 Desmodesmus armatus
TGGTGCCAGAACCTTCGCAGCTGACCAATCCCCTGCAGCGTTCCAAGCCCCCCCATTGATCTGTCCCTGGTTCCGGTCCTGCCATGCCCATGCTCCCCGCACCGCATCAGTGGCCACCCCCCTTGCCCGGACCCTGCTGCTGCGCCTGCTGCCACCTGCCGCGGCGCAGCAAGCAGCAGCAGAGATGGGTGGCGGCTGTTGCTGTTGCTGCTGCTGCGGTTGCAGTCTGCATTGCCTGCAGCAGCTGCATCAGCTCATTAGTCATAACCAGCCACAGTCAGCAGCTGAAACATTGACACCAGCTCAGCTGCCACTCTGGGATCCACTCAGGAAACCTGCAGCCCCCCCTCCCGCTGCGCTGACGTGCCCTCAACAGCCGTTCTGAAGCAATCAGCGCAGCCACTTCCCGGCTGCATCTGCTGCTGATGCTGGCAGCTCTGCCACATGCTGCACCTGTTCCGCACAGGAAACATACTCCCCTGCACCTGCTGCTGGATGCTCTGGTGGTGCTGAAGGTATGCTTGCCCTTCCAGCAGCCCGCCTCGCTGCTCCCCTTGCCACGTCAGCACTGCCAGCAGCAGCAGCAGCAGCAGCAGCAGCAGCAGCAGCAGCAGCAGCAGCAGCAGCATCGGCAGCCCTGCGTCTACTGCAATGGCTGAGGTCAAGCAGCCCAGCAGCAGCTGGACGCATGGAGCACCCACACCCTGCCTCTCGTGCAACCAGGCTCCCAACAGGGGTCCTCATCATCCCAGTGGTAGTAACCAGCATCACACCAGCCTTAGGCGCCACCCAATCATCACTGCTGACCTCCTGCTCCCCAGCAGCAGCAGCAGCAGCAGCAGCAGAGGTGCCCCCTGGTGTGTGAGGCACCCACCAGAGATCCTGCAGCCAGCTGCTTCAGCCGGGTTTAGCTGCCGCCCCCAAACCCTGGGAGAAGTGCTGCTTGAGGAGCGGCAGCAGCACGAGGATGTCCTCTTCCACCCTCCTGTCCTTTGCTGCTGCTACCATCACCTCACCCACTGCTGCTGCTGCCCCGCTGCACAAGGTTCTCTAAGGCAGGCACTAACTGGTCAATGTATATGGGGCAGGGCTCTATCTTCCTTGAGACCAGCCCCTCCCCACTGCTGTCGCTGCTGTCGTGCCATTCCCACCCGCCTCTCCAGCCTCTGTAGGGGCGGGGCCACAGCTGCTAGGACTCCTGCACACAGGGACTGAAGCTGCGCAGCAGCGGCTGGGGGAAGGGCGGGAACTGCTGCTGCTGCTGCTGCTGGAGGGCTGGTGGGGGTGTAAGAACCTGGTCCTGCTGCTGCTGTGTGAACACTTGTTGCTGCTGCTGCTGCTGCTGGGGGCCTGCAGGGGATGGCTGTGTGGGTGTCAGTTGCTGCAGCAGTGTTGTTGTGTGGCTTGTGAGGTCCTGCAGCAGCAGGCTGGGTCCTGCCCTGCTCTTGGCCATGCACACGGTGCCTGGGGAGGGGGGGGGGCAGCAGGTGCAACCACCAGCACTTGCAGTGTGTACTTTGCTGTCCTGTGCCTCTGCACTACGGCACACCACCTGCACCATACGGCATGAGGCTAGCACTGCAGGCCAAAGAAGCAGGGGCATCAATGAGAAGGCTGGGCCAGAATTGGTTGTACAGACAATGGCCCCAGGGGGTCATCATGTACCAGAGACCCAGACAGCAGGTACTGTGCAGACAATTGGCCACGTATCAGCGAAAAACGAAACAATTCGAGGCAAATGCAGGCCCACTCTGCCGTGTGCCCCTGCTGTGCTGCCTACCTGTGTGAGGCTGGCCACAGCACCAGGGCAGCATGCCGGTACCACCTGCAGACCGACACGGGGGGGGGGGGGCACCATGGGACAAGTAGAGAGTGCATGGGCGTGTGGGGTCGGCAGCAACCTGGTGTGGCTCTCTGACAAGCGTAAGTGGTCTATGGCATGCTTTCATACTGCCAATGCATACTACAGTATACAGCAGTTGGTCAGGGGCGAGACTCCTTGATCTGTCAGGCCAACTTGAGGCTCAAGAAGCGGTACACCTGCAGACATGGTCTGGCAGCTTCTATGGCATAGAGGCTGGCTGACTCTGCACAAATTCAAGCCGACAGCATCACACCCACTGCTCACAGACACCTTCCCAACCACCTGTCTATAGCCCCCCCCCCCCACACCACCACCACCACCAATCTATCCCCTACCACCACCAATCCACCACCACCACCTGTGCCCCTCTTTCACTCCCCACCTGTCAATAGGTGCCCCCTCATTCCCTGTGGGTCCCTCTGCCTCCTCCCTGTCAGGCTGCAGCTTCGCGAATGCATCCTCCTGAAACACACAGCAGCATTGAGTCACCGCAGCATCAGTAAAGCGCAGCCAGCACACTCACTGACACTGTCACGGACACTATCACTGGCAGCGGAGTACTATTTGTACTGATAGTGGTGTGGTACCCCCCCCCCCAAAGGGCCCCGCTGCGTACGAACTGAGCCACCAGCCCTGTACCGCATGGCTTGCGCAAGCATGCATGCAGGCACGCTTGTGTCATGTCAAATTGTCATGTGGAGACATCATTATGAACAGATCTGCACCAACCCTCGTTTGAGCAGCGTACCGGCATCATCTCCTGCTGCTGTATGATAGTTCTCCCCATGCCGCGCAGGTCCTGTCCAGCCAGCATGCACCAGTGGTCGATGCTGTAGGTGGACTCAAGGTCCCAGTCATCACTGTTGCCTGGGAGAGGTTGGAGAGAGGCCAGCACAGAGGCTTGGGTGGGCTTGGACGGCAGCCAGGCAGACAGTGCGGCTATATGAAAGTCTGCGGACCAGTTGGTGTTACCTGGTAACCTGGCGGGGGAGGGGGGGGGGTAACCAGCTGGCCACACAGGCGGTCCACCCAATTGAACAGTGGGTCAGGTAAGAGACCGACTGACCACTGTGGCACCCGCTGGCAGACTGACTACTTGTCTGACTGACTGTCCCTGCACCGCACCCACAGGCAGCAAGGGTCTGTTACAACACAGTGACGCAAGCCCATCAAAGCACACCCTGACGCTGTGCACGGAGCGGGAACGACCAGTTTTCAGCGTTTTTCTTTTTGGCGCGCACTCGTGGCCCTGACCCATCGACACTGTACCTCCATGACCCACGATACTCCTGCCTCACATTAGACCCCGCCAACTACACTGCCCCCTCCCCGGCCCCCGAATCTGCCGCCCCACCCCCCACCCAGCGCAGGGTGCAGGGCACAACCTCCTACATTCATAGGAGTTGAGTCCTTTATCCCCCCCTCACCGTCCTCGTAGTCATCGTCTCCTGCGTCGCCGCTCTCGTGGCACCGTGCCTGCACCAGGGCCACACCCAGCCCCGTCTGCTGAGCCAGCTGCAGCAGCAGCCCTGCACGCTGGACATCCCTGCCCTTCAGCGAGGCCAGGCCCCTACGGCCCTCCTGGGTGTACCTGCAGGGGCAGTGCAGACAGCCTTGCGATAAGCCTACCGACTGTATTAGTCAAGAAACTGGGGGTATGACAGGTAGTATGGGCCTGACTTGGTGCAGTCCTGTACTCTGCCTGTGTAGCCTAGGTTCAGGGTCAAGGGCATATCTTCTTGACCTTAAGGCACCAAGACCCTACGTAGCCTGTCACACTCGTCCTCCTAGTAGGTGTTTCAATCAGTCACATGAGACAGACGTGGTGAGACAGTCATGTAACAATACACACTGAGTGCGCGATTGACCAGGTGGCCTAGTTGCCCAATATTCTTGCAACCTGCACGAAGCTCAGCTCTCAGGGCTTGCTTGCTTGTGCAACAGACAGGTACTGCCCCCGGATCATGTGCGGGGCATGTTGTGTGTTAGGAGGCAAGGGTATATTGCAGTCCCAGCGTCTGACGCACGCCTGTCACAGTGTACTCCAATAATTGCCTCATGATGTCATGTGTTTCAGACTGAGACGCCAGGATTCCTGACGCAAGTTTGTATTCCACGCCGAGTAAGGTGTGTTCCCCTACCTGTGTTCCAGCATGTACACGAGGAAGGGTGGGCCTTGGGGGTCTGCCTCCCACTGCTCACACAGCTGAGACATGTGGGCCAGCAGGTCAGGCTGCAAGGTCGGGGCGTTGGGAGCCGGGGCACCAGCCAGCCTCAGGTTGTATGTCAGGCACACCCTGCAGAGCAGGACAAACAGCGGCAGCAAACACGCCTACCCTAGGACCAATGAAACCGGCCAGTTGCAGTGCGGACAAACAGCTGTGTGCAGAAGCAGCAGACCCCCAACCCCAGCGGCAGCATACGTCCACCTGTTTAGTTCTGGGAAGTCACGCTGGTGTCAGCCGCAACACAATTGGACAAGCAACTTGATGCTGCAGGAAGGCGGGTTGCTGACATGTGGTTTGCGGGTCCACGTACTACTTGTAGTGTCTGCAAAGGTTCCCGCTGCCTGAACTGTAGCCCGGCCATGGCTAGTGAAGCATCTCCTGCAGGATATCAGCTCTTTTGGACAAAGAGGAGTGGTTCAGGAGTGGTTCTTACTTACGCACTGTTACAGAAGAGACCAAGCACATACAATGATCCTGCCGCCCACCCACCTGTATCCCTTTGTAACCGGCTTGACCTCGTGCTCGCAGTCAGCGTAGAAGGCCACATATGATATGCTGCTGTCAGCGTGCCCCAGCTGCTGTGTGCCGTACACCTGCTGCTGCCCGTTGTGCCGTACCACCAGGCTGCCGCCCTGGAAGCTGCTGGGCAGATGGATGACCAGCGTGCCAAACATGCCTGGGACCTGCAGCAGCACGGAGAGGGACAAGGAGGGTACAGCAGGACATGCACACGTTCTTGACATTATTTTACGTATGGAAGAGGACGTAGGCCGCTGTGACGGTGGGTGCTGGCGCCAGCATGCTAAAAAAGGTCATGGGTTCGTACACCTCGCATGGTTGACAGGCATACAGCCGCAAGGTCACGATGTGTATCATCCCCACAGTGTATAGACTGGGGCAAACCATCATGTCTGCCTGGGAAAACCCATGAATCAACAATGATGGAGAGGGGCTGCATGCAGCTCTGCCTAGCGGGCGCCAAATCACAAGGATTCAATCCGCAGCACTGCACCCGCCAACCACAACACAAGATGTCCCTGACGTTAGGGTGCAGGGTGTCCTAGCCGTCGCACCTTTTCTGTGTCCTTGTGTGGTGCGAAGAAGCTTCCCTGTTCATACAGCAGCAGCTTGTACAGCTGCGCCTCCACCCTCCTGTCATCAACCAGCCCCAGGCCGCTGCACACACTGTCCAGTATGGCAGCCAGTGTACGCAGCCAGCTGCTGCTCAGGGCCACATGGAACTTGTCAGGACCCAACTGCCAGGTGTGACGTATGCTGGTGTCCACCACTGTGCTGGTGCCGCGGCCAAAGGGTGCCTGATCACACACTGACTTCAGGGACTCGGCAGCTGCTGGGGTGAGGGGCAGGGAGACTTCACCCAAGCCATCAACCTGTGGAGTGAGTTTCGGCAGGGAGAGTATGCTGTGTGGGTGAGGTTCATGCAAGGGGGAGAGTGCCAGCTGTCTCCCTGACAATGCGCAAGCAAACCTGCAGTAGCTTTCAGTGCCAGGCTGGCTGATGCTGTGGGGTGATTGTCGCTTTGATATTTCCTGCATCACTGGGCCAGAAACAGTGGCAGCTGAATACATCGGGACTGGTTTGTCAGCCATTGCCAACCAATGAGCCATACAGCTGACCTGGCTGCCTGGTCACTGCAGCTAATGACCAGCTGTGGTCTCACCTCTAGGACGGGTGCAGGTGTGTGCTGGCGCTCAGGGAACCTCCACACGCAAAACTGCAAGTTCCAGCCCTGTAAAGCACCTTGGCCAACTCTAGGGCGTACTTTGGCTGTCCTTCATCAGTACTCCGGAATGCGTCAGCCATCTTCCGACACGGACCAGGCGCAAGGGCGCAAGCTACAACGCAATCAGCATCGCGGAGGTTTATAACTTTCACACGGTGACAATGAGGCCCAGAATGGCAGGTGAAAGCAGCTTGAAAGCGCTGGTCAAAGCTCTGGTCAAACCCACAGCAATTTTCCCTAGCTTTGTGCATTTTGTCCTGTTCTTTCCACAGTGAGGCTAGCAACCGACAGCAACCAGACCTTGCATGCATTTGCCACTCATTATGGCCTGTGGGATGCACATGCTGTGATCCATTGCTGGGAAACAATGAGCAGAGAACCTAGCTATCTGTGCACAGGCAGCAGCTGGGGGGGGGGGGGGGGGTAGTTACTAGGCTGGACACGCCCCTCATAGGAGCAGCAGCTGGTGTTGTGCTGGTGCTACTGCTGATGACCATCAGCCCCAGCAAAGCTGTCAGATCTGTCCCAACACCAGGTGTTACAAGGCATCCAGCCACCCAGGGCCTGCATTAGCCTGCATCCCAAGACAGCCCGGTCTTGGAGACCGCCTTATACATTGTCCAAATTCCTGACGCACAGCACACAACAGAAAATGTCTATGATACAATGCCGCATCCAGCCTTCACTACTCAACAGCACCCACACCGAAAAACCTGCGCTGGCCAGGCCAGCTATGCTGTCCTTGCAAGACCAACCGTCTCCTGAATAAATTCAGAATGTTACCACCGCTGCTGCAGCTGTTGCTTTGCCATGCTGCAACACTGCCCAGCATCTGCCCAACACAGCCCTAGGGCACAGCTGCACTCATGAGAATTTATCAGTGCGCCATCCACGTGTGTGGGTCGCTGTAGTACTTGTTGCCTGTGTATTTGCACACTGCTGGGTTCTCCTTGCTGCTGCCACGCAGGTTGATGTACTCAACCTGCAGCAGGGACGGGGGGCAGCAGCAGCAGCAGCAGCAGCAGCAGGAGGGGGGGGGCAGCAGCAGCAACAGTGACGGGGGACCAGGTGAGGCACACACGGGCATGCAGAAGCATGCAGAAAGGCATCAAGGTCATGGCATCTGGCTGCATCAGACTCATGTGGGGAGCAAAGGCTACAGCACTGCCCATCAGCTGGGGGCACTGCCCCAACAGCAGTTGCTGCAACACTGCTGACTGCGGGCTGGGTACCTCATGACTGCTTGGTGCCACTGGTGCCACTGCAGATGATGCATGTGCCACGAACGACACTCTTATCTATCACACTGTGCAGCTGGCTGGTTGCAGCATAAGCTGCCTCTCGAGAGTGTCCGCAAGCTCTGGCTGCTGTTACACTGCAGTGTTAGACACTAAGCTTGATGACAGGCGATACTAAGCTTGATGACAGGCGATACAATCATCATGACAGTCAGAAACACTTTCGTGAGGGTGCATCTAGTGTGTCTAGTGTGTACAGCTGGCTGGTTGTACAGTGTGCTGTGCCCCTGCCTCTGGCCACTTACTGGGCACCCCAGTGCTGGGTCATCACCTGCAGCACAAAGCGGCAAAGTGGCAACAGGCGCAAGTCGGTTCGCAGGGTGCAAGCGTTTGAGGAGCAGCTGCAAGTGTCCAGCCACCACAGGTCATGCTACCAGCCCTGCTGCTGCTGATTGTGTACTGGATGTGCTGTTACTGCTCACTAGCTTCGCTCTGCTGCACCAAGTGACACCATACAACACAAACGAGCTGAAGGCAAACTCCCACGCCCGTTGAGCTGTGTGTGCCGCCACAGCCTCCCTGGCCACTTGTGTTGCAGCTGGTGATCGAGCTGGTGACATGGGGCTGCCTACTCACTTCCGTATGAGGCCACGACTGGCCCTGACACCTTGATGGGCTCTGCCTCCTGAATGTACTCCAGGGGGGACTTGATGTCACCCTGCAACAACACACACCACCAACAGCAGCAACCCGCAGGGCCTTGGCTCTGGTGCTGGGTGGCAGCACACGCCGTGATAGCCTGTGCTCTGGCTGATACACACAGGCAGCTGTGGATAGCATAGACAGCCAGCTGCATTCGTAACCTGACGTGCAACTGACACATCTGTGTGTATGCATAAGTTAAAGGTAGAGATGTGTGCAGGAGGGAGCATGCAGCTGCATATTGTCAAGCTGGTGCTGTGAGTCCATAGAGCTTGCGCAGGCCAACCATACTCACATCCAACCACTTTTGGTGTGGTTGTTGATGCCATCGCCCTTGCCTAGACCACTATTGGACCTGCACAGGCACACGCACATACACGACATGAATGGCTGAGCCAACCCCACTGCTTTGCGGGTCCACCCCATTGCTTCTTGCTCCTCATGAACCCTGCCTACAGGTCAAAGTATGCATTAGGGAGCACCACCAGCAAGCCGACCAGTGGCCTGAACGAGAGTTTTCAACCCGCCCAGCAAGCATCCCCGCTGCTGTGCACATCAACCCTCCTACCTGAGGTCACCCACAAATGCCTGACCAGGGTACTTTGTGACTGGGACATTGTCTGCAGTCTGTGCTGGGATCTTGATAGCCTTCCAGTCCTTTGCCGGGATCAAGTTGTCAGATGCCTTGGCTGAGCCGCTGCTCGCCTTGGTTGCATACAGCGCTGCCCCTGCTGCTGCTGTGGCCTGCTGCTGCACGCCCTGCTGCAGCAGGATGGCACTGAGGCGCACACAGAGCATCTAGGACTGCTGTGTGGCTGCTGTTGATGTGAGTACTGGGAATGCAGAGGAGGGTGAGGGACAGATCGTGGATGGTGTAGCAACCCCTCGAAGGAGTGCGGCAGTCCCGGAATGGCGTGTCTATGCCCAGAAAGCTTACAATCAGCCAACAATCAGCTTCGGTCCAGTCCTCTTCACGGGGGTTTAAAATTTGTTGGGGTTGTACACAATTTGTGTGATGCTGTGCTCCTCGTTCTTGCCTTGCATCTCATTACAGCTGCACAGGTACTGAAGTGAGGCGCTGTTTGACACCCACGTGCACCCTGACATTCAGGCAAAGTCCCACTCACCAGGGTCCCACCTCTGGAGGAGTAGTGCAGTTGCTCTCGGTGCTTCCGTGCTCACTTGACAGATCATATCTTGACCCTTTCGCCACCCCTTCAGCGCGTCAAACAGCCCAGCCAGCACCATGGCAGAGCATCTTTCGGACGAGCAGATTGCTGAGTTCAAGGAGGCCTTCGCCCTGTTTGACAAGGATGGTGATGGTACGTTCAAAAGAAAGATGAAAGATGGGGACGCCAGGGCGTGGCGGGGCGACATGATGTTGACTTTGGGGCCTTCGCGAGATCAGAAGTGGTGTCAACTTGTCTGTGTGCTATGGAGCAGCCCTCACGTTTGGCCTTTAGGCCAGGGAGCTTGTTCACCCACCCAAATAACCTGATCTGCCGTTCGCTGCTGCAGGCACCATCACCACCAAGGAACTGGGCACAGTCATGCGCAGCTTGGGCCAGAACCCAACAGAGGCAGAGCTGCAGGACATGATCAACGAGGTTGATGCTGATGGCAACGGCACCATCGATTTCCCTGAGTTCCTGAACCTCATGGCCCGCAAGATGAAGGTGTGCCACCCCGCTCTCCAGCGGTCAGGTCCTGCAGTTGGTGCCTCCCAGCGCACATCAGCCACAGCAGCACTGTGTTGATGCATGGAAACACCGTAATGAGCAGGCTGCATGACATGATAAGCAGCAACTTCGAGAAGGCATGCAGCTTGTCTGATCCACGCTGGTCATTCGCTTGGGCACCTTGTCACTGCAGTGCTGTGGTGTGCTGGCCTGTGCAGGACACTGACCATGAAGAGGAGCTGCGCGAGGCCTTCAAGGTGTTCGATAAGGATGGCAACGGCTTCATCTCTGCATCTGAGGTGGGTATGTCAGCACAGTATGAACAGTAGGTGTGCAGGATCAGCAACAGCGCAGACACCGCCAGCTCTTGAACCTCATGTCTTGTGTTGTGCAGCATCTGGTGTGTTGCAGCATCAGGCATACACTGCAGGTGCAGCCCACAACACAACTCTATGCCCGGAGCCGCCAAGCGCCAGCTTATTTGCACGCTGTAGAGGGTTTGCAACACTGGTATGTGTGCTGATCACAATGTGTTGTGTCTGCCATGCAGTTGCGGCATGTGATGACTAACTTGGGCGAGAAGCTGACAGACGAGGAGGTGGACGAGATGATCCGCGAGGCTGACGTGGACGGTGACGGGCAGGTCAACTATGAGGTGCGTCCAAAGAGTAGATCTCGCTGGTCCCAGATCCCGCTCACTTGTGGGGCATGCCCCACACCACCTCTTGCTGACACACACAGCTGCTCGCACATGTTCCTGTACAGTGACTTACAGCCAGACTGGTGGCGTGGTGGTCTAGCGTGCTGGTCAATTTGCAGTGAGTATCACCAACTAAAACCGCCAAGGCGCAATTGGCTTCCTGGTGACTGAGCTGTGTTCTGTGTTGGCTGCCTGGATCCTGCCTGAACATGCAGGAGTTTGTGAAGATGATGATGGCAAAGTGAAGCTGCAGGGGGACAGCGGATCAACTAGGGGCTGGCAGCAGTCAGGTGGCGGGCTCCCCTCCGTAGGATGTCGACCCAGTAGGGCAGGGGTCTGAGGTCATGCTTAGCTGAGTGCTGACAGCTGCATGATGCACAGCGCTGGCGCACGGCGCTGCAGTGCATGCATGCGGGGCGCTGCGCTGCAGCTTGGCTGTCGCACAGGCTGCAGCTGCGTCAGTCTGGGCATGGTCCCATGATTGCTGCTGCCATACGTGCCGCGGGCATGGCTGGTCGACTGTTGAGGTTGGCTGCTGCTGCATGCACGTGTGTCACATGCTGAGCAGGTTATGGCCTGTGGGTCCAGCACATATGTCACAAAATGCATGTGCTGTTTATCTTGCACTGCATCGCTCTGTGTCGTCGGGATTTTTTGAAGTGAGCAGAGGTAACAAAGCTTGATTTTCTACTGTGTTCCAAAATTTGGCAGCAGTGGTGACATGTTGAGAGGTGCATGGCATCTCCCTCAGCAGCCAAGTTCTACCTGGGCTGTGTTCATTCTGTGACCTTGTAGCAACAGCACGTCGTAGTAGGTACTTGTGCAAGCCAGATTCAAAGCACATCCGGCTGAGTCAGCCCCAAGCGTCAGCCTCCATTGCCACACATG
This sequence comes from Desmodesmus armatus, assembly GCA_007449985.2. Lineage (NCBI taxonomy): Eukaryota > Viridiplantae > Chlorophyta > Chlorophyceae > Sphaeropleales > Scenedesmaceae > Desmodesmus > Desmodesmus armatus. Next base: position 11,044 of record VIIQ02000100.1, read on the forward strand.
CAGGACTGTGGGTGTGCAGCTCAACTAGCAGCCCTACACGGCCTCAGTAAGGAGAACACACTCAATCCCTACTGAGGGAGGCAACATTCATCCTGTCCCAATCCAGGCATCATTGCGCCAGGTCCAGGCACGACATACACCCTAGATCTCTAGCTGCCCAACAACGGTCCGTGTCGCCAGACAGACAGTGTGTGGACAGGGCACGGTGACTCAACCATTTCACTCTTGTTGGTGAACCATGAGACGTGTTAGCAGGCCCATGTTGTACATCTCTAAACCCTGTCCAACTTTGAGGGTTCAGCTGTCGTGCAGAATTAGCTGGCTTGTCGAGGACATGCACACACGCATGCATAGCAGCAGGAGTGAGCAGAGCTGGCCCTTGAGCTCTGGGTCCAAGCCAGAGTTGCAGTCATATCATCTGAGTGGTTGGGCCTGCAGCAGCTGCAGTGGGCTGTTTTGGACGCAACGCTGCGCTTAGCGTGAGTCCACAATTTGACAGACGCAAACTTCCACCCTGACTTGCGGTTTTATGTTGCCAGCCACCGAACTGTATGCACCTTTCCACAACACAAATGCCTCAATACCAGCAACACACCACATGCACAACCAGGCATGCTGTCCTGTACACAACGACCACCCTGCCCAAATCAAGATGCAGGATCTCATGCCAAACACATCAACAAACAAGCGGGCACAACATAGCTATGTCACACGCTGGAAGCATGTTGCAGATGCTGCTGCAGCCGCCTGGCGGGCTCTCACGCACAACACTGTAGCACATGGCTCTGCCCGTGACAAGCAGCCAAACGGTCAACCACAACACCTCGCTCATCTACCATTTGGGTCCACAGTCAGCCCAGGCCCCTCTACACATTGCATTGCACCAATAGGGCTGCTGGCTTGGTGCAAATGGCCAACCAAAACCAACCAAGACCTCACATTCCACAACAATCATTGGGGCCATATGGCCCACACCGTCGCCAGCTATCCCTAGAAGATGGATGCAGCATAGGCTGCTTGAGCTGGTGACGCTACCCTCGTAAGGCTGCTATCAAGCGCAGCTGACCCCAATGCCCCTGGCAGACATGCAGCAGATTGCACCATCCAAAGCAGAGCATGCCACCAAAGGCAACTGCATGCACACCTGTGTCACCAGCAGCAACCATTTTGATTTGCCACTCACACGTGGCACCATCAGACACAACTCCAAGATGACACAGTGCAGCAAGCACTACTCGAAATCAGGCAGCCTGGAGTCCAGAAGCCGCGAGCAAAGTGCATCACCTAAGATGGTCGTGTCGGGCGCTGTAGGCAGACCACCAGCAGACCACCATCACCCGTAACAAATGTGTTGCAGACATGGTAACCAGGAGGCGGCAACCACAGCACAACGATTCACATCAAACCCATGCACCTTGCAACAAATGGCTACAACTGTACGGTGCTGAAAGTGCACCAGGAAAGATGGTGCACGCCGAACAGCAATCAAGACGCTTCAGGATCCAGGCAGTCATGCTGGTGTAGGACACCGGCGGCCCTCAAAAAACGGATCATGGCACAATGTCACACCACACAGCTCTGCATGGATCCGGCAAGCAGCATCAATCACACTCACATGGTTAGAACTATTGACAAAACAACTGGATGTAGGCAAGCCACACAGCCAACAAACGCTGTGCAGCACGGCAAGGCATTTCACCACACACAAACCTTGGCAGTGCCACATCAGGCAGCGGCGTTGCCATTAAAAAAGGCATCCGCAGACGCCGAATCTGAGAAGTTGCGACCCAGCAGCAGCTGTACTGGCAAGTTTAGAACGCTTGTGTATGAAGGCAGCTGCAGTGTGATGTTCCCTTCAAAGAGCGCCAGCTCAACCTGGACTGTAGCCCCAGCCTTGGCCCCCACAAAGTCCCGCAGCAGGTGCGCATGAAACTTCAGCGCCTTGGTTACCACATCATACGTGGGGACCCCAATAGGCTTGAGCAGGCTGTTGTGACCAATGCTGTCGGGCATGAGGCTGCATGGCTGCGACAGCACGCTGTTGATGTAAGCCTCCTTACTGAGTGTGCTGTTGCCCAAGGCTGCCTCCAACACTGCATCACTGAAGATCAAGCCTGTAACACCGGCCAACAGCACTGAGCCACCTGCCGGCCCAGCATTGAGCAGCAGGAACTGGTGCAGCAGATTGAGCAGCGGTTGCAGGCGCAGCACATGCGCCAGCTGCAGCAGCGCGGACAGCTGCTTGGCCTTTTGCTGTGCAATATGGCGGCACTGCTCAGGAGATGCCAGGGGGGCACCTACTTTTGCACTGCCCATGCTGTGCAGGTGGAACTGCATCAGCTGGTGACTTGATTTGCTGTAAAAGTAGGCGTAGCCCAAGAGAGGCAGCTCCACCAGCTGCTCCGGCAACTGCACGACAACCTTGAGCTGCTCCAGCTGGGTGCATGCTGCATTCAACACACCTGCATATGACCCCACTGCGTTGGCAAACGCCAGCACCTGTGTCAGCCCCGTCACCGTGCCGATCAAACTGATGCTGTCAACGCCCAGCTCTGTACCATAGTTGCTGCTGTAGCAGCAGTGCAGCCAGCAGCTGACTGTCTCACGGCTGAAGGGCTGGCCGTCATACAGCAGCCCACTGACGTCCCACTCTGCAGCGTCTGCTGGTAGGGCCCTAGCACAGGAGCTGAGGGCCCGCAGCACAAAGCTCTCTGCTGCTACTGGCTGCCCTGCTGCTACCTTGATCTGGACGTCCTCATCCTCCCTGGCACGCTTTCTAGAGCTCATACTTGCAGTAAAGGAGAAGGAGTGTTGTGGGCACTGGTTGTGGGATCCGAAGCTTGCAGTGTTAGGTGTGACAAGGGGAATCAATCGTTTCTACGAGGCGTCACAGCACACTCGACAACACTTGGAGTCGCCATTTTGATTCCAGCTTCTCGTTGAAATTCAAAACTTGATCCCAACAACTCCCTGGCTGTCAGCGTGAGGTGGCTCAGAGCCTACTTAGCCCGGCTGCATCGCTCTCCAATTGCAGACCTACTTTTATCAGGCTTTCAACGCTCCCGGCCTACCACCTACTTTTCCTTGAGACAAAGCAACAGCAGCATTGTCAGCAGATCACTCACCACACTGAATTTGTGGTGCTGAATGAAACGCCTGCGCCCTCAGTGGCAGTGTGGAGATCAAGCATTAGATGAAGATGTTGCAGAGGCTGAGCAGGGGTTGGAGGACCTGGCTGACCTGTTTGCAACAGAGCTGCAGCAGCTTGCGCAGGAGTCCCACCACACCGCAGCAGCTGTCAACACCAGCAGCAAGCGTAGACGCTCCCGCAGGGAGCTTGTACCAATAGACTTCGGCAGCCAGGAGGTGGGCGCAAATCAAGGTGGTGCTGATGCCAACCAGCAGGTGAGGAGACATGACAGCAGGACCAGCTCTGCAGCACAGACTTACATGGCAGCAATTCAGCACAACAGGCGGTCACACGTGCTCACACCCTATTCTACGCACTACTCTGTGCAGGAAGACGGTCTTGATCTAGTCACACCGCCCTGGCTGCAGTCAGTCACCCCTAAAGCAGCAAAGCACAAGGACCGCAGCCCAAACCGTGCTGCAGCAGACCCAACAGATGCCGCTGGCCGCACAGCCACAGCATCAGGCACAGCACGTTCAGCACATGCAGCCAAGCAGGCAGCTGTGCAGCAGCCCAGGCCCATGCAACAGCAACAGCTGCGCACCCCACCCTCACAGCACCTGCAGGACAGTGCAGCCCCGTTGGATGGCACCACAGATGCTGCTGATGTTGATGCCATTCGCTGTGACGACAGCAGTGACGACTTTGAGCCTCCAAGCAGCTCAAGGCGTTGCATCAGCTCTGCAGGCAGACGCACAGGCGGCAGCAGCGCGCGCAAGCAGCCAGGCAGCATCAACAGGGCAGCAGCAGCTGCTCCTGCAGGCGCTGCTAGGCTGTCGGGAGGGGGGGTCACAGCAGGGGCAGGTGGCGGAAGCATGGCAGCAGGGCACATGCTGGATACCTTGCTCGGACCTACTCCTCCAGTCAGCAGCAGAGGCGTGGGCAGCATGCATCACACACAGCACCAGCAGCAGCACCAACAGCAGCAGCAGCTGCAGCAGTCTGTCAGGCACCCTAGCAGCTACATGGAAGATCCTGCAGCTGGTGGTGATGGTACTGCTGAGGGAGAGGATGGAGGTGGTTGGGTGCCACCCAAGTACAGACAACCCCCTACCACACAGGGCCTAGCGGGGCAGCAGGCCTGCTTTGGCCCCAGCACCACCCACCATCCACAGCAGCAGTATCACCAACCAGTTACCCAGCAACAGCAGCACCAACAATGGCAGCAACCCAGCAGCAGGCCCCCAGGTTTGTTGGATCGCCCTCGCCCACCACCAGCAGCTGCAGCAGCAGCAGCAGGAGGTGGCGGGGGTTGGGGTGGTGCCGCATGTGATGCTGCTCCTTGTGCGGTGGACGCTGGTGGCCAGCAGCATCCCGCTGCTTCTGCTGCAGCTGGTGGCGGCATGGGTGATGATGGTGCACCGTGGTGGATGGTGCTACCTGACTTTGTTCCTGTCCAGGTGCTGCTGATGCAGCAGATGAACCCAAGGTGGTGCAGGAGAGTGGGTGTGGGCAAGGGCTGCTGCTGGTGCTGAGGGCTGCTGCCTGCTGCATGGGAGCATGTGCGCATGTTCAGCATCCAGGGATGCTGTTCAGCACCCAGGGACACGACGAAGGCTGTGCTGAGATTTTATTGGAAAAAGGCACTGGGGACTGATTGCCAAGACAGTCATGAGGACCACTAGCCTGGCTGCTTGTGCATGCAGTCTCCTTGTACACATGAAGCACTGCCTTTCTTTGGGACACCAGCCTAGATACGCTGGTGCAGCATATGCTGTGCTTCTTGACAGACAACCACACAACAAGGGGATTGTGGTTGCACGATGCTGGCGTGCAATGCCCCTGTGTGATCACACCAACATAAGGTAATGTCAATTGCAGGACCCTGTTCACACCACCATAGATAGTGTCCCCTGCAGACGTTCATTCATATATTGTTCCCCACCCCTCCAGGGACCAGGCCCCCGTGTACATCAACTACACCAGCCAGTTCAAGGACGGCGGCAGTGCAGCAGCAGCGGCACCCAAGGCTCGCAAGACCCCTGCCTCCAAACAGACAAAGCCCAAGGGCAGGCGGGGTGCAGCAGCAGCAACAGGCTTCATGAGTGCTGCACTGCTGGGTAGTCAGCAGGGCAGTGGGGGCCGCGGCAGCAAGGGCAAGAGGCGGCGCAAGAAGGGGAGGGCAGGGGGAGGGGGTGCCAGCGGCGGCGGCAGCAGTGGGGGCGGCAGGCGCAGGAAGCAGGGAGGCTCTGGCGGCGGGCGTTGGAGTACAGTCGGCGGGCAAAGGGTGAGGCTTCCTGCTGCAGCGTTGGCTGCGGATGCGCGTGAAGTTACCGTGTTTTCATGTTGAGAGTGTGGAAGCATGGGGTGCTTATGATTTGGCCCTACCATAGCACTGTAGTGTTCATCAGATACACTATCAACTTTGGGGGGCAAATGCTGCCCTGCTTGATGCCCATGCTCAAAGGTAGCTGGACCATCCCAGTAGCTGTGCTGATGACATCAGCCACGCCCCTTACCCTGCCCATGACACTGCCTTGTCCCCTGCCCCTGCTGCTGTGTGGTTGTCCCAGGTGTTCATCAGCAACTCTGGCAGCCGCCTGACAGGCTCATCAGCCTACAGGGCCTACAAGGGAATGGGCTGACAAGAGGGGCTCGGCCATTTTCAGCCACTCTCTGGTTGGATCCTGTTCGTTGTGGATTGCTGTTCCACCTCCGTGGTATCAGTGAATGGCTGGCATGAGCTCTTGAGGTTCTCAGCCACAGGTGTAACATTGATTTCCGGCAAGCACACAGACTTGCCGCCACAAACAGCATGCAGGGGGGGGGGGGGGGCTTGTCATGCTGCATGTGCAGCTAGAAATGCATTTGTGCCGAGGCTTATTTGTCCCCCTGCAGGGACATGCATGAGGGGCACTGTGAGACAGTGCCCGGAACCGGGGAGGTAGCAAGATTTCCTGTGGAGACACTGGGGCACTGTGTTTGTTTGTGCAATTTGCACCGTCGCAGCTGCTTGTCTGGCTTTCTGATAGTCTCTACAGCGCTTTGGTCCTTCACTAGCTTGGGCCATGGAGAGGGGGCCAGACATTATGAGCCATTGTCCCTGGATGTTGGCCATTAGTCCATATGATCCTGGGTGTGGTGCAGTTGCACACACGTCATCAGCGTGACTTTGCATGCTGTGTTTGGACAGTCAGGCCTCAGGGTGAAGGGTAGGCCTGTGGCCAGTGTAAAAGAGCTGGTGCTGGAAAAAGATGTGCTTGAGCCAATGGATCCCCTCAGAAGTGGCAAATGCATCCACGCATTATGTGTTGACAAGAAACCTCATCGTTCCCGATATGTTGATCCGGCTTCAATCCAAACAAACTGTGTACGCATACACACACTCTCACACAGCGGCAGCAGTGTATGTACATCGTCTCAAGCCACCCCCACTGCTGAGCCGTCCTCCACCTCTGCCAGCACATCAGTCAGTGTGTCCAGCAGTGACACAGCATCACCCTGAGACAGCTGACTCAGCAGCCCCGGGACTCATCACCATCTGCAGCCAGCCTCAGCAGGGTGTCACCCTCACCACCACGGTAGCCCTGACGCGTCAACACAGACAACACCTGCAGGGCAAGGACATCAGGCAATGGATAGCAAAGCGTCACACAACAGATTGTATCAGTGAACCTGACACAGACGACACATGGAAACATTCAGCTGGCCGGCAGCCGTGCACTTATGCATTGGTCATCACAGGAGATGTGAGATCCAGCACATGCCTTGACATGGTGCTATCCGACCGCTGGGCAAGCACCCATGTGCTCTACCAGCCGCACCCCTACCCTCAGTGTTTCCCCTCAACACCACAACCGCCCTTACCCCACCCCCCCCCCCCACCACACACCCCAGCCCCTCACCGCACCTTGGCACTGCGCCTGAGCAGCTTGCTGGTGGTCCTGCGCCTGCCGATGGCCAGCTGTGTGCTGAGGCTGCTGTTGAGGTACACCACAACCAACCGCGGCACACCGCTGCCCCCACCACCTTCACCACCCTCACTACCCACAGCCCCCGCCCGCTGCCTGCATCCATTAGAGCCACTGCCAGAGACACCATGTCCTGCCAAGACTGCTGCTCTCTGCTGTCAAGGGCCCTGCTGCTGCTGCTGCTGGTGCTGCTGTCAGCACGGCTGTAGCAGCGGAGCCTGACCAGCAGGCAACCTGAGAGAGGCTCCTCAGCATTGGATACCTCAGTCTCGCAGGTGACATCAGCACAGGCGGCGGCTGCGTCCTGCAGGAATGCATTCACGCTTGCCTGCAGCATGGCCAGCTCATGCATCTGTGTGTGTGGACAGCACAGGATGATGGGCAGGGCAGCAAGCACAGCCGTGTCAGCGCAGCAGAGTGGAAGCAGACCCAAGGTGGTGCGCCAAAGAGCAGCAGCAGCAGGTTGACAAAGGGCTTCAAGGGGCCCAGAAAACAACACAGCTGTGGCTGTTGCTACCTATACACACAGCTGGCGTGCGGCATGCACAACAGGATGTATGACACATCACAAGCACACTGGAAGCTGGCATGACCCAGCGTCACAGATCAGGCCGGGGGATTTACGCCACCTGGTGTAAGATCAATAGCAAGTTCATGCCAGCTGCTCGAAATGCAGCCCCGCCCTCTATGCGCAAGCAAATCATTACCATGCCACCACAACAGCTGCTGGCTTGGTGAAATAAACCAAAGCAGGTTTACTCCACACACCCAGGTTCCTGTCAGCATCCTTGTGCTGTGGCAAACACTTGATAGAATTGCTTGCAAGTGACTTGCATACTCACTAGATATATATGCTAGCAACACATGCACCCTGCATGCCCCTCTCACCTCCAGCCTCCTGTAGGGCAGCTGCATGTCTTGCTGCGCAGCACTGAGCCCAGTGCGGCCCTGCTGGTGGCGCGGCAGTGTCACCGCCAGCTGCAGCTCACTGTACGGCAGCAGACCCAGCACCTGCTCCACAGTGCCCTCTGCAGCAGCAGCAGCAGCAGCACCAGCAGCAGCAGCACCAGCAGCAGCAGCACCAGCAGATTGGTGTCAGCCGCAGCTGGAATGCATGTACTACCATTCGGATGTGGATGGCATTGCTGCAGAACCAGGACAGGGTTGTTACGCTGCTGTGGTGATGAGCATGCATGCCCGAACCTGGCTGCTACCACTGGTGGCTGCACCCACAGCAGTTGAGGGTACATTCCCGCTCATCCAAAACACACAGCTATCTTTACAGGCGGTCCGTATTCTGCGCCCACCCCAGAAACCCTTGCGAGCCAGTCACCAGCCACCCACCTGCATAAGCCGCCAGCATGAGTGGGTTCACAGGTGCATCATGCTGCGGCATGCACAGCCACTCCCCCTCAGCCACTGCCGCTGCAGCGCCTGCACCATCCTCCCCCTCAGCCATACCGCTGACCCGTTCCGCCAGCCACTGGGGCGCAGGCAGCCGCAGAGCATCTGCATGAGCCAACTGCAGCATCTCCTGCAGCAGTTGCACTGCATCCTCTAGGGAGATCCCCGGTTCGATTCCTGTCGACAGCACCGCACTGCGTGCCTGCTTCCAGGCCTGGTAGCGGCCCTCCAGGCCGGCATAGAGCTGCCAGAATGTGAGTGCCAGGAGCTGCCGCTGCACCTGCAGCTGCCCTGCTGCATGGACCACATCGACCCCCGATGCACGACTCACTGTGCTGCTGCTGACAGCAGCAGCAGAGGGGTCACCTGCCGCTGCTGCAGACGCTGCATCTGCCGCTGCTGCAGACGCTGCTGCCACGAAGCCCTGCGAAACCACCCCCTGCATGAGGTAGCTGACAGCCGGGCCGCCGAAGCCGGGGTTTAGCGCCAGCTGTGTGGCTAAACCCAGGCTGTTGCCGAGTGCGTCTGCCCAGCTGCCCTCCCACGTGAACTGCTGCTGCTCAAGGCCGTTGGGGGCTGCTTGTGAGGCCTGTATGAAGCCGAAGAGCATCCAGCGCAGCGTATCACAGCGCTGCTGGGGGGTGGTTGCTGCACTGCTGAACGAGCTGTACACGTGGTACTGCAGCAGTAGCCGAGCCTCCTCTGGCCTGCAGGGTTGCAAAGGTGAGGGTGTTGAGCAGTCAGCACGTATGTGTCGGATGCGGGAGCATGGCACACATGCAATTGCACGTATCGTCAGCTTTTTGGTCCAGGAGCCTGAGTCCTTCTTCCTTGCGCATACGTTTTTTGTAAACCAGAGACAGACCGACACAGAAATCAGTGGGTGACTGCTGTCACCACCACCACCCAGCTGGACATACACCGTGCAAGACGACTCCGACTGGTCAGCATGACCAATGCATGTAAGCCATCGAATGCAAGCCATGTATCAGCAACTCTGCAACTGGCATGCCTATTTATTTGACTGCCAGCCCAGCCTGCCAGCCAGCCTGCATGCATGCATGGCATGCCAAAAACAGCGGCCGCTACAAACATTGGCTGCTGGGTGCATTCCAAGCTCACCTGAGGTCCCCAAAGAGTTTGTGGTGCACTGTAGCCTCGTCTTCGTCGTCCTGTGGCTGCTGCTGCCTCAGCTGGTGGTCATACCAGTAGGCAGTGCCGGTGGTGAGCAGCTGGTACACAAACACAGCCTGCAGGGCAGCAGCAACAGTCAGTGTAAACACATGAGTTGGATCCAGCAGGTAAATGTCATGATGATAAGTCGTCGTGATGACAGGCTAGTCTTTGAAAGTGCTTGTTGACACGCACATGGGGGTGATAGTGTGTGTGTGTGTGTGTGGTGGTGGTGGTGGGGGGGGGGGGGGGGTAGTTACCAACACACAAGCTTGACGTCATGGTTTTACCATCCTTGTGGGACTATGGGTGATATGCTTCATAGAGCTGCTTGCATGTGACTGATATGTTGCCTACATGCTAGCTATACTTGTATCCTCTCTGTTCAACACACCTGTTCATCATTATCCTCTGGTGTGAGTGCAGTCTGCAGCATGATGGTGGCCAGGGCCCTGCGCTGTGGCAGCCGCAGGTGGCAGATGTATGCAGGCACCAGGTTGACTGTGTGCAGCTGGCGCGCCAGGTGTGAGGCGTAGTGGTTGATCACCTGGCTGCACACAACCTGCAGCCTGTGCGGCAGCAGGGCAGGAGCGCACACAGCACAACAGCAGGCTCAGCACACACACCCTTACGCTTGCTTCCAAACCATGGTGCGCGCCGATGCTGCCGTTGTACTCACACAGCACCGAGCTCGTGACACAAACATGCGAGAGGGCAAAGGCAGGAGGCAACATGCACTGCTGCACAATGTAACACGTACAGGTGAGGCGTACATGTTGTAGCTGCTGTACAGCATACTGCTCTCTCCTTGACAGCACCTGAGCACCAATCCACCACCATGCATGTTGAGCTGCTCACACCAACATGCAAGCACACGCACCCCATCGCAAGCATTTCCCCCTCACACAGTCAGCACACCACACAAGCTTCCCAGGTGCAGCTAGGAACACGGTAGCAGCAGCATCGACTTACGTGGCCCACACATCATTCTGGTCCTCGCCCATTGCCATCAGCCCAGGGTCTGGCAGTAACCCCAGCGCCCTCAGCGCCAGTGCCATGTGCGCATTAAACCGCAGCACATCAACCGCAGCATCCGCAGACACAGCGCCATCTCCACCCGATGACACAGCCCCATCATACCCCACCATCGCTCCACCATACCCATTTTCCATCCCCTCATCGTCCTGCATGCTGGCATCCGCACCCTCCTGCATGCTGGTAGTGTCCCCGTCGTGCTGACCGCCCTGGCTAGCTGATGCGGAACGTTGCTGCCGTGCCTGCAACTCCTGCAGCTGCGCCATGGCGCGCCGTGCTGTGCTGTTGAGCTGAGAGACCAGGTCCACCCAGGCCTCAGACATGAGCTGCACTTGCAGGACGTGCTGGTCGGACCGTGCTGCGCTGGCCACTGCTGCGTTGCTGCTGCTGGAGAGGAGTCGTACAGCTCACGCAGGCTGCCAGGCAGCAGCATGCGGTTGCCGTCCGTGGCAAACCTGCGCCATATACAGTACAGTGCAGTGCAGTGCAGTGCAGTACAGTACAGTACAGTACAGTACAGTACAGTACAGTACAGTACAGTACAGTACAGTGGACAGTTGTAACAGTACAGGGTCCACCACGCAGGGCAGCGGGTGCATCACGCAGTGACATGTGGGCAGCACGAAAAGACACCTAGAGTGAGCAGGGGGGCACTGCTTCGAAAGTTGGTGGTCAAAGAGCGAGAGAGGGGAGTAGCTCAAGGAGTGGCAGGTGAAAGCGTGAGCAGTGACAGGTCAGGAATGCAGGCGGCAGGTCAAAGAGCGACGGCTACTCAAAATCCGTAATGTAATACAGGTCAGGATGTAGCCTTCTTTGTGTGGAGTGGGCAGGTAAGCAAGCCTGCATGGTGCACGGTGCTGCCATCACTCAAGCCTGCACAGAGCTTGCACCGAAGCTGCCGGCACATCATGTGGGCATTTGTTCAACATCTGGACATGTGCGTTGTGCCCTGTTGACGTGCTGTAGCAATGCTTTTGCGAAATGGAAAGCGTGTACAATGTACATGTACATGTGGACTATTGTGTGGTGTCCTGTTGCTTTGCTGCCCCACCTGGGCAGTGGCCAGTCTCCATTCATGATTGCCAGCCCCTCCCGTAGCAGCTGCTTCTTGGGGGCCTGCTTGGTGTAGCCGCTGCGCGCTGCAAGGTCAACCACACCCTCAAGGAGGTCAAGCGGCACCTGCACGGGACCAACAAACACACCAGCAACCAGACAAACGACACAATCAGATGTCATTGTGCATGAATGCGATCCCAACTGCAAGGGGGTTTGAAACCCTTGGAGATGCTGTCGGCAGACGGACACACCGCACCGGCCCCTCTTTGGACCAGGGGCACCTGCACATGACCAACAAACACACCAGCAACATCATCATCAAAGCCAAGCAGCTCAAGCTGTGTCCTGCCGATATGAGATGGCAGGCAAGGGCCAACATACTGTGGGTTGTAGCTGCATAGGACACCAGCAGCACCACTCCCGACAGCACCCCCCCCCACCCACCACACACACACTTCACGCAAGTACCATGTCATCATCTGACCTGGTCACCATGACATGTACTTGGTGAATGTGGCTCAAGTGTCAGTCAGTGATTGGAAGTTACACAGAACATCGCCCGTTTGGGGAGCCAACAAAAGGCTCATTGGCATGTGTCAACACGCATGCATGCATGCATGCATGCATGCATGCATGCATGCATGCATGCTACATGGTGTTCCCGATGCTGCCTCACCCACCTCTGCCTCGCTGCTGTCTCCCGCCTGGCCCAAGTAGAAGGTCTGTGCTGCTGCGCGAGCCTGTGGGTCACTGTTGTGCCCCCCACAGCTCTGCAGCAGCTGTGTGCATCACTGTGCAGCTCCAGAAAGGCCCTGCAGGCGGCAACAGACACCAACCATATACCAACATATCCCCTTCGCATTGATGTAGCCCTGTAAGTCAAGGTGGCAAATGTGTGCAAGCTCCCACACAGCTGCTGGAGGGTGGGGCAGGCTGGGGGTGGCTGTCAGCAGTACGCTTCAAGTACAACCCAACTCTGGGGCACCTAAAGCTTCAATATGGTTTTTGAGAAGAAAAAATAAAAAAAATACCAGAAGAGTAGGAAAAAAAGAATACAAAAAACATAAATTATGAACTGCAGGCCAGGTGCCCCACCAACCTCAGCACGGCATAGTAGTGATTATGATGGTGCACCTGCCTTGATCGAGGCGAGCACTGCCAGGCTTGGGTGGCTGCTGTGGGCAATGCAGCCAGCCATCGCTTCTCAGCCAACAGACAGCAACAGGACGTCACTGAAACGTGGTCACCACCACCTCATGCCTGCAAGCCACACTCCACATGTAGTCTGCCAGGTGCCCCACCAACCTCAGCACGGCATAGTAGTGATTATGATGGTGCATGTCTCCCCCCCCTCCCTCGCCCCCCCCCCCCCCTCCCTTGCTCCCCCCCCCCCCCCCTCCCCTCGCCCCCCCCCCCCCCCCCCCCTCCCTCGCCCCCCCCCCCCCCCTTCCTTCCCCCCCCCCCCCTCCTCCCCGCCCCCCCTCTGCGTGCCTGCCCCTCACCTGCAGTACGCCCATGCCTCATCCTCCCAGGTGTCACATGCAGGCAGCATTGCCTTCACGTCACCACACAGCGCACCATACAGCGCAGCCTCGTACTTGCTGCCGCCCTCACCATCATCAGCAGGGCCTGATACATCATGGCAGCAGCAGCAGCAGCAGCAGCAGCGACGGCCGCAGCTGAGGCCGGCACTTGCACAGTGACTGCAGCTGCACCGATGCAGCGATACTGCTGCATTGTTGTTACTGCGAGTCCAGACGCTGCTGCGATACTGTGTACAGTCAGCGCAAGTGAGCAGGCTGCCTCGGTGTGACCTGTGAGCAGTTGAGTCGAGCTCCAACTGCAACTTGTACCGCAGCAGCTTGCTGTGCTATGTGTTTGACATTGTGTCACTTTGAGCGCGACACCATGTCAAACACATAGCACAGCAAGCTGCTGCGGTGCACATTGCATTTGGAGCATTGACTCAACTGCTCAACTGCTCAACTGCCCAACTCCCCCCCCCCCCTCACCTGCAGCGGCAGCTACCGTACAGCATGCCCACTTCCATGCCAGCCTGGCACTAGCAGCACCGGCCTCCACCTCGGCAGCCAGCTCCTCAGCTGCGGCCTGCATAGGTTGTTGGCGTGAGGCACAGGTGCCAGGCAAGGTGCCAGGCAACAGCAGGGCAGCACAAGCACGGGCAGGTCATGGTTTGGGCAAGACACGTGCGAATCCCCCGGCCCCTCCTCCCTGTTGTGCTGTATTGATGTAACTACAGCTTCTGCGTGATGAAGAAGCTCAAGAGCGGCTCCCTCTTGCTGTTTTGCTGGAATAATGACAAGGTGGCTGGCGTGTGAGCGGCACGTGTGTCTCCTGCATGTACACGGTGCAAGTGGAGCTGGCTAGAAAGTAGAGGCCAGCCATTCCAGCACAGGACGTTGCCGCCTGCAGCCACCCCACATCCCTGGCACCAATCGCACCTTGCAACGCAACTGACATCACCCCCACCCTGTGCAGGTCCTGCCCCCACCTGCCTCTGATTGACCCCCTGACTGAATGACCCCTTGACTGATTGACCCCCCCCCCCCCCGTGCAGCTCCTGCCCCCACCTGCATATCACCCTCCTGCTCTGCTGTTGTCGAGGCCTGGGCGGCTGCCTCACCCACAGGCAGTGGGCCCCAGGGCCCAACACCCGCCAGGGACACTGCCCTCCAGGGTTGGCCAGCATTGGCACACAGCTCACATGCCTCCTTGAAGCGCCCTGCAGGACATCATGATGGCACATGGAGAGGTCAGCACGGGACACATAGAAAGGTCAGCACGGGAGCCGGGGCCTGCACTGTGTGCTTGCTGCCAGCACGGTGTGTGCGGCGGAGCAGCTTGGCATGATGCCGATTCGAATGCCGATGCAGGACCGGCATTTGAACCTTCATGCATGGCACACGGCACACAAAATACGCGCAGACACAAAACACGGGATTCCTGCTGAGGGAGATACGAAGCTTGCTTGTGATGCAGCCATCTTTCAAAACCCCAATCACATATCAGTGACGTGTATCAGTGATGTGATGCAGGTATACCTCACCCTCCCCGCAGAAGCCCCTTGCAACAGCCGCACAAGCAGCCTCCACCTCATACCTCCCTCTCCCAACTCCCTCATCCGCACCCTAAAATGACACTGCATTGAAGCAGGTCAGCCCACCCTCACCTGCTCGCACGAGGCGCCACACCCAGGCCGCCAGGCGCTGCTCGTTCTGCATGTCCCCCACCGCCAGCCTCAGCTGGTCCCTGCTGACAGCATCTGGATCCAGCTCAACATCAGCACCAGGCCGCCCATGGCCCCCCAGGCCCCTCAGTGTGTCCTTCACACACCCTCCTGGCTGCCAAAGCGGTAGCTGGCCGCCAGCTGAACAGGATCTGCAGGAAGCTGCTGGGAGGCGAGGGTCTCCAGCCACATCACAACCTGCGCAAACCTGCAGGACGCATACGGAGACACACCACATCCCACCACATCCAATCATATCATCTTCACTTACATCATAGCACATCACAGCAGCACAGCAAGGGCACTACGCACGTTGGAATCCTGCACGACAAAGCAAGCGTGCAGCCTGACAGTGTCAGGCTCTGCGGCCAGATGTGGCATGTCGTCATGGACACCTAGGCTTCTGCTGAAGCAGCAAGAGAAGGCATGCTCAACTTAGAAACTACCAGGGCCCGCAGGAAGTGGGTTGCTCACCGCCGCAGGTTGTCATCGCTGTTGACCGTGTCTGCCAGGAGCTGCCGCATGGTCAGCCGCTCCCCAACATTGGCAGGGCCATCGTACACGCCAGCAGGCATGCCATCTGTGCAGTACAGCGCCTGCAGCAGCCACAGAAACCACCCAAGCCTTGGTGATACAGAAGGCCCCATGACTGCTTACATACGCAACTAGTCAAGCTAGGCTGCTCAATATCACACACCGCCAAAGAGATGCCATAGAGCTGCTGCAACATGTGTGCAAAAGCCTGAGGTGTATCCTTGCTGAGTGCATGTGCTGAACACTGCGCCTACATCACTGCGCTCTGTGTACACACAAGTGTGAATGCGCTCTGTGTACACACAAGTGTGAACCGGTGTGTAGACACAGGGAGTGCATCCAACCGATGCATCAAGCATCCAAAGCTGTCACAATCCGAAGTGTGTGATGCTATGGCTGGTTGCGTCATGCGTCGACACACCTGCATCAGCTGCCAGCTGGCTGCCTGGCCTTCCAGCTCTGCTGCCATCTTGGCCAGGTTGAGGCGGCGGGCTGCAGGAGCAAGCTCGTCCGCAGCCTCAGCCCTGCAAACATTGTTGCAGCAAAGACACAACAGACGTTTAATTATTGGAGGCTGCTGTTGTGTGTACTGCATGCTGAGTGTTGATGTTGTACGCTGTTGCTTGTGCAGCAGCAAGCCAGCCTGGAGCACTGCTGGCGCATGTGAGCAGCTGTGTCCATAGGAGGCAACTCCGTTTCAAATGACCAGCTGCAGCTGCACTTTTGTTTGGCACCCACACGCAACACTGTGAAGGGGACGGCAGCAACATGAAGCATGACCGACAGTACACCGCAGTATCACCCTGGACAGCGCTTTGGACACTCACCTGTAATACTGAACCACTGCCGAGGTGTGGTGCTGCAGCTCGGCAATAGCGTGTGCAGCTGCTAACTGGCCGTCCATCAGCCGGCACAGCATGTTGCCCAGCAGCGCATCCAAGTCGACAGCCTCCTGCTGCTGTTGCTGCTCCAGGAGCAGGGGCGGGGGGCCAGGGACCGTATCACTACTGTAAAGCCCATTTGCATTGCTGAAGTCCATCCTGACCCGTTGGATGGACAGGAGAGCTTCGTTGATGTCTCAGATCACTGCACACATGCTTTGCTTTTTTCCCAGAGCGGATACATCAAATAGTGATGGAAGATGAATTGTGACAGCAGCAAGAAAAGGCTGTGTCGTCTTCAACTGGTTTGGCGAGTCGAGCGTGCTGGGTCACCTCGTGATCCAAGGACAGCTGGTAACGGTATGTATGCCGAGCTAGCCGTGCTTTGGAATGTGTACGGGTACTTCTCTTGATCACTGCTTTTATTTTACCTGCTCCGGTTGTGGTGTGGGTCATAGATGTGACCCCCAGTTTCCATGACACATGCACCAGCACGGCAGGGGCTGTTTGTTGTAATAAGATCGCAGAGGCTGAAGCTGCCATGTCTGTCAACGAAAAGAATGGTAAATTGATGCATGGGGCTGTTTGGCAACAGTTCCTGGCGCACTCACATAAGATCGGCAGAGAGTAACAGAAGTTACATGTCCCAACCAAACTTGCATACCACACCGTGTACATGCTCTGAAACTTTGCCTTGCTTTGCTCGCCAACTTGTGTGCTGTGCTGCACCTGGTTGCACACCCCAAAACCCAGACCTAGTATCAAGCACACATACAACTGCCAAGTTGCTGCACACCAACCAACTCCCCCCCCCCCACCCCCGGGACAACACAACCAGCTGCTACCATCAGCGGTAGCTGCGGCTGCCTGGCATCAGCGATAGCTGCGGCCACCAAGCCTGAACACCTCATCCGCACTGCGCTTGCTGCCACCAGATGGGCCCAGGTCCAGCTTGCCGCTGGCATCCCCATACCGCGACCGCACATCTGTTGCTGCTGCACCACCCACGCGCTCCTTGAACACATCGCTGGCATCACGGCCGCCGCCAGCCCCTCTGCTGCGACCAGGGCTGCGGGTTCTGCTCCTGCTGCTGCGCCGGCGCGGCTCATCTCGACTGCGCCTGTCGTACTCACGGCGCTCATAGTCCCTGTCGTAGTCCCGCCTGTCCGCACGGTCACGGCTGCTGCCCCGGTCGTACTGCCTGCAGGTGGAACAGGGCAGAGCAGTGCCGACCACGCTAGTGTGAGTGTGGGAGCATGCACGCCACAGGGGCAGGGTGAATGCTGTGCTGGCGTTCTCCTCTCAAGTGCCAGGACGCAAGTGCTAGGACTGATCCCAACTGTCTGTGATGTACGTACCTCTCTCAATAATGACGAGGATAGCACAACGGATGCATGCAGCAACGTCCATAGCAGCAGATGGCCCACTGGAGCCTCACGGGACCCCAAGCACCGAAAGCCGAACCACCCCTCTCACCTCTCGCCCCGCCTGCTGTCATAGCCGCCCCCGTTCCTGTCACGCTCCCGGTCCCTGCTGTCATAGCTGCTGTAGCGGTCGCGCGGCTGCTCCCTGCTGCTGCTCCTGCCATACGCGCTGCGCTCCCGCCGCTCATCGGCCGGCGGCTGCTCCCTGCTGGGGTCCCTTACACGCTCCTTACTGGGCTCCCTGCCGCCCCCCACTGCCGACTTGATGCGCTCGTCCTTCCATGTCTTTGTGCCTGCGCGGTTGGGTGCGCGCTGGCCAAAGGCCACAGACAGTGAGGCCTTGACAGAGGCAGGGCGGCGGTTGCCGTCGTCGCCGCCCCTGCGGTCGGGCCCGCCGCAGCCGCCGTTGCCCTGACCCTTGGTTGGCAGGTTCAGGCGCCGCAGCTCTGCCTGGATGTCGTCCTCCACCTTCTTAGGAATGCGGGGGAAGATGGTCTCAAAGTAGTACTGCACAGCACAGCACAACACAGCAGGCAGCGAGCGCAGTATGCAGCGAGCACAGCAGGCAGGGACAGCAGGGGCAGGCAGGAGTGTCAGAGGTCTGGTGGAGGGGAGCAATGCACAGCATGTGCATTGCTGCAGTGGTGGATGAAACAGGTTCCAAGCACACAGCGTGCTGAGGCAAAAGTGGCTGCTTCTCATGCCTCTCATCAACGCATGGCAGTGCAGGCCAGACAAGTACAGGACGTGTAGTGCAGCAGTGCACAGCATGTAGAACGCAGGTTGGTGACCACAAGGCAAGCAGCATTGAGCCCCACCACAAGTGCAGGACCGCCTGCAGCATCAGGGATCAGCATGTGTGTGCTGGGCGACTTGGGCACCTATCCGGTCACTCAGGTCATACCTACGAAAACAGCAAGATCACAATGTGCAGCAGAGCAGGGCATGCACTGCTGTGTACACCTGCCATACAGCTGTGTCTACGGGGCACTAGCACTGCGCGCTGTCTATGCAGAGGTGCATAAATCACAACAATCGCATTGAAAACGGCAATCATGGCATTCAGCAGCAGTAGTTGCTCATGCTGCAGCATGAACAACGCACAACGTGACTACACAACAGCACACGGCCAGAGCCTCAACAGAAGCACACAGCCCACCTGTTCACTCAAAGGTCACGCATTCAACCGGCATGTCCACCTATGTACTCCAGATGCAATGGGAGCCTCAACACCCAGTCACCTCGGTGCACGGCTGCCAGCCAACTGCAAACTGTGTCACCAGGCATGATGGGTAAAACCAACTTCCCTACGCTTTCATCCTGCATGTCTATCTGACGCAGGCCCCTCTCAGCCGTCGCCTGGTTGCCGCTCACCTGTTCCAACAGCAGGTCCCGCACAAAAGCCCCATCTGCACTGTGGGCCCGTTGGGGCCACTGGGTGCAAGCTCCTGCGACACCAGCACACACAGACATGTCTGTCGACACACACAACTTGCAACAGCATGGCAAACCCCAAAAGCACGCACGTGCAACCGACGCTACAGGGCTGCACTGTCCGCTGCCTGGTAATGGAAGCAGCAGTCACAGAATACGTCCCACTAGGATCGCACGCATGCACTCCCTATGTTGAGGTAGCCCTGCTGGGTATGCTATAAGACACGCCTTGCACGCCCACGCGACACTGCCGCTCTGCCTCTCACCTCCTGCTTCTGACAGTGGGGCCCCAGCCAGCTCCACAGCTTGCGCGGGTCTGCAACATAGCGCAGGTACAGGAACCCAACCTGCACAGGCACACACACGCACACATAGTTAGCCGACGCGACCCAGCTGTAGGTTGCAGCAAACAAGAGCAGCCCAGCAATCTTGGTTGTGCACCTGCAGGCACTACCAACTGTTGTATCATGGCGCTCACCAGCACACTGTACAGACACATTCAATCTTGCAGATGCAACAGTTGGGTTCAGCAGCTCTGCACCCACCGCCTTGATGTAAGGTGAGTCCTCGTGGGTGATGGTTGCCTGCACCTCCTCCTCTGTTGGCTTCAGCTCAAACAAGCGGTACAGCAGGCAGAAGGCTGTTGAGGGGCCACGCGCATTGCCTGCCAGCCAGGGCTCAACATAATCCACCTGCAGAGCCAGCAAATGAGCACACACCTGCTCAAATGTCTAAAGACACAACAGACTGAGCCTGCAGGGTGGGGGATGTTCCCGCGGGGGGGTTGGGCGCATGTGCTGGCTACTACGCCTTGGGTGTTGGGGACTTTTGTTGAGTTGATATGTCGTTCAGCCCCTGTCTGCTTGCGTTGGCCATACCTGATAATATATCTGGTCGATGACATCATTCCAGGAGTTGAGCTTCATGCAGTCATTGCGGTAGAAGTCTGCATTGCGGATGTTTTGCTGCAGCACTGTCTCCAGGTTGTAAGTGGTCTGGTTCCCATATTGCTCCATTGTCTTTGCACACCAGGTCACCTGCACCAGCAAGCAGTGGCACAATGAACTTGCGTGACGGTTGCTGCTGCTGCTGGCTCCTTCTTCAGCTGAACCCCTGGGGGATAAGTACATACCGCAACATGACGTATGTGGATGCTATATGTTTTGCATACTCACCTGAGCTAGAGCCTTCAGCAGCACAACAAGTTCAAGGCTGTCCGCTGCTCATCAGCGTCTGCTTCTGCTGTGCTGCCTACAGGTAGGGACTGAGGTAGCGGCTGCAGACCCCGCTGCAGACTCCACTGCAGACCCCACTAAGTTTGTAGTTAATTATGATAGCCTGTTGTTGTCAGACTGCAAGGACTCAACCCACCAAAGAGGAAGAGGACACAGACGCGACAAGTCTCGACACTGAGTAACGCCGCTCTCTGAAACGTACAGACTAATCCCTCTCTGCAGTGATGTGTCAACCTGTCGCACATGCGCGGGTTAAGCTTGCTGAACCCTCTCCCCATTTGTCAAGGAACAACTGCAAGCACTTATAAGGGCTTGCACGTGAACCGCGACCGACATTGGTTGCATAACCGAGTGAACTTCAACATTTGCACGCTTACACAGTCTCGAAGTCGACAGAGCATGCAGACGATCCTGCGCTCGTCCCGGCCTTTTGTGGCTCAGCCACAACGGACCACCGGTGCAAATAGGGCTATCTGCAGGCCTGTGCAACCAGCACGCTTCGGGCATGTCCATGCACAGGCCATCTCTCGGGCAGAGGTGACTACACCAGGACGGTCTGCTGTCCAGCAGATCGTGCAGACGGGCACGTCTGTGCAGCAAGCTGCCTCGCCGTCCCTCAAGCAAAAGGTCACATCGTTCCTTCAGAGCACTGCTAAGGCAGCAGCTGTCTTGGGTGTAGCTGTGGCTCTGGTGAGTGAGCTGGACCACCACACGTGCCAGCAGTGACAGCTGTGTGGTGACCCAACCGTGACCTGCTTCTCCCAAGTGTCATGCACATGTGCCTTCGACTACAAGTTAGTGAGCATGCATGTCGCTGCGTGTAAGCATGCATGTCGCTCCGTGTAAGCATGCATGTCACTATGTGTCCTGCATGCCAGGCTGCATGCCTAGTCACCACCAGTCAGCTGACACGCCTTTAATGCTGATGTCTGCTAACAGGTGTTGGGCAACGTGAACCCAGCCCTTGCAGCCCGCAGTGCAGGCCGCGCTGGTGGCTTCTCAGCCCCCTCCAGCCGCAGCTATGGGGGTGGTGGCTACTCTGGTGGCAGGAGCTATGGAGGGGGGTACACAGGGGGTGCCTACTCCGGTGGCTACTCATCCTACAGGTCAGTACCAGCTCCGAGGCAGGCGTTCCTGCAGCCCCAATGCTGCAGTCCCAGTGCTGCGACATGTACGTGTGTCTTGACCTTCTGGCCTGCTGGCCTGCTGGCTGTCTGACAACACCAGCGATTCCAATTAACGACATCAACCAGGCAAACACAAGTGTCGCACAGTGCAGACAGAACCGTGATTGTGATGGATGAGTTTAGTGGCAATTGAGTTATTTGCAAGCCCCTCTATCACAATTCCAGCGGCTTGTTTACACTGTGCGGCACATGTGCTTCCCTGGTCAGTGTCAATATCTGGTCAGTACATGTACTGCAAAAGCATGTGAATGTCAGCTCAAGGTGCTGACAGGGGGCTGTCATGGGATGCTGCGCTGTGCCTTTGTCCTGCAGGGCGCCAATCATCGTGCCCAGTCCGCCCATCTACGCTCCCATGTACCCCAGCACTGGCCTCATGGTGTCCCCTGGCGGTGCTGCAATGGTGACCACTGGTCCCGGCATCATGGATGTGGCCATCATCAGCATGTTCCTGGTCATGGCAGCATCAGCAGCCAGCACAGCACTCAGCAGGGGTGGGGTGGATGAGGATGACTTTGATGCAGGTGAGCGTCGGGTGATGTGGGCAAAGGGTAACAGGAGGGGGGGGCGTGTGTATTGAGGGGGCCAAGGTTGTGTGCAGCACCGTCTCTTTACCAATATGCATGTGCAAGCGAGTACTGCCAGCTGATGGTAGAGGATTGCACTCCAGGGTGAGTGCTGTGCGCACAACAGGCTGGCTGTGGCAATGGCATGTTACACATTGCACCTTTTAGGCGTAGGCATTCAATTGGGGCTCAGATCTGCATGAAGCTGTGCTGGAAACCACACCTTCAGCAGCACCTGGTTGCATGTGTTTGTGCCAGATGCAGCAGCCTCGCCATGTGATTTGCACGCTGCCCTGTGTTTGTTGTGTGTGCAGGCTTCAGGCAGCCCACCCTGACACGTGTCCAGGTTGGCCTGGTGAGCCTTGCCCGTGAGCTGAAGGGGGACCTGGACCGCATCGCTGCTCGTGCCGACACAGGCAGCCCACAAGGACTGCACCAGCTGTTGCAAGGTGAGCTGGAACGTGTGGGCCACGTCAGTGTATGTAATTACTCTTCGGGGTGTGTCGGGTGTGCCTGGTGGTTTTCTGCATGTGTATCCTGCATCATAGGTGGTGCTGGCAATGGCCATGTTGCACTTGGTGTACGCTTCTGTGTAGGTCATGATCATATCTCAGGCTATCTTAGGCAGCAAGAGTAAGCCCCAACAGTTAGCCTTATGGCTGGTGGGGTATGGTACAGCTGCCCAGAACAGGAGTGGGCCATGCGGTTGATCTTGGGCAGCTCGTGCTCACAGGTCTGTAGAAGCGCTCTCGACAAGCTATGTATTGCCGTGCATCAACACACATGTCATTGTGCTTGACCATCACCTGTCAAGCAGTGGTGCATCTTTCACTGAATGTGCTGATCACTTGGCTGCTGTGCTGTGCTGTCAATGTCACTGCTGGTTGTGTGTTACAGAGGTGGTACTGGCGTTGCTGCGCAACCCCAAGTACTGCATCTACGGTGCAACCAGCCAGAAGACCTGCAGTAGCACCAGCAGCCTTGAAACCGCCTTCAACTCCGCCTCTGTCAAGGAGCGCTCAAAGTTTGAGCAGGAAACTCTGGTCAACGTCGGCGGCAGCAGCACGCGGCGCAGCAGCTACAGGCCCAGCAGCAGCGGCAAGCCTGATGAGCTGATTGTGGTGACGATGCTGGTGGCCACTGGGTGCAAGGCGAATATCCCTGAGAAGATCAATAGCTTGACGGACCTGAAGGCAGCACTTGAGGCGTTGGGTGGCTTGCCTCAGGATCAGGTGCTGGGCGTGGAGCTGCTGTGGACACCCCAGGTGAGAGGAGAGGGGTGTTTTTAGGGTCTGTCATGAATGGACGCATGATATGGTGTATGTATTTCATAAATCAGCACTATGGCTATTGGCAGAGCTTCATGAGCCTCGTAGCACCTTTCTACTCATGATAAGAAGAGCTTGCCAACAACAGTGCTTTGGATGCATGCACACGTCAATTCTGCATCAACACTTTTGCATCAAGCAGGTGCACATGGTCACTAGCGGCCATGGTCCTGTAGCGGCCATGGTCCTGTAGCGGCCACCAGAATGCGGCCATCAGTATTGTAGGCAGCCGCTGCAGATCCTTAGTTGTGACTGTTCTGAACGCTTCCTACAGCTGGTGTTTCATAACACCTGTGCGCATGTGTGTCCTTCGCAGGCTGAGGGTGACTTCTACACAAGGGATGAGATTGTGGCTGACTACCCGCACCTGCGCCAGTTGTAGAGTGAAGATGTTGAGCTGAGGTGTATGCGTTTTTGTGCATCAAGTCTGTGCTACCGCTTTCCCTGGGAGTCCCTGGGAGTGGCATATTGTACTGTGAATGGTTATTGCGCATGTAATGTGGTTGGGTGGCTGGTTGGGTGGCTGGTTGGGTGGCTGCTGGTAGGGAGTACTTAGGGAGTAGTGGGAGGGGATATTTTGGAGATAAAAGTACAAGCCTGTGCGAGTGGGATGCATCACTATCTATGTTGCAGTAACAACACTACCTACTTTCCTTATGTTGGAAGCTGTTGGACAGTGTTGTGTTTGCTTGTAGGCAGAGACTGTACAATGTTTTGTGTAGGGTAAGGCCATGTTATAAGACTGTGTGCAGCCGCAAGGCAGCAGTTTTGGTTGTTTGTTTGTATCCGTTATACTGTGTATACTGGTGGGGTGGGTTTGAGCGAGGCTGTCATGCATGATGTGCCGTATCAACAGTAGCAGCAGTTGGCACATCTGCAGCAGTGTGCCAGTGTGTGTAGAAATAGTCTGCAGGGTGGTTGAAATGTAACTATTTTTTTGCTATCTACAAAGTCCTGATGTTGGCAGTACAATATACTGCGGACATGGGTTTAACATGAGGGGTGTGGACTGAAATGACATTGCTATGTGAGTCATCTGTACATATCACTGCATCTTATGATACACAGCCACACAGTCTTGTTACGGCTTGAACAATTTTTTGGGGATATGGTTGAACCATCAGAGATGCGCAACAATATGCGGTGTGACTGATAGAATTGCACAGACATTGACCACCAGCCTTGTGCTGCCCTGAGTGGTTCAACTGGCCAGTTGGCCAACATGTTTGGCTTGAGCGTCACTTACAGAGGCACAAGCAATAGCTGACGCCTTGATAAAATACTACGCGTGTCCGCTCTGTCACAGACACAAAAGTTTTGTCCAGGCTGCCATATTCCACCGCAAAAGACAGCAATCAAGGGGGTGGCCCCCACATCATCATTGCCCACTGCCGTCTCCAGCACATGCATGTTGACATCAGCCCAGCCCAGCTCAGCAGGAGGAACAGCCAGCATAACCCAGCACCGATGATCACAGTGGAGCTTTGATGCAACATCCAGCCCAGCAGGAGGACAGCAACTGGCCAGGCACCTTCAGGTCACAGTGAGCCTTCAGGTCACAGTGAGCCAAGGGTTTGGGGGCCCCGAAGCTCGTCTAGCTTCAGCTGCACATGCATATGCATCACTTACTACTTCTTTTCGTTGACAGACACGGCAGCTTCAGCCTCTGCCGATCTTATTACAATGCAGCATACGTTTTTTGAGCTGTTGACACCACCCTTGATTATATTGCTCACAAGCTTCAACCAACATCATCACCCAGGAGACATGCAGCGATTGCTTCAACGTGCAAGTTAAAAGCCCAGAGCACAGCAAGCCACCCAAGGCAGCAGCATGCACACCTTCACCATCAGCAGCAACCACCTGGTTTGACATATGCCTCAGCTGCCAGCACAAGCAGCAGCACCTCGCACTTCGCGTCTGCCCCTTCAGACGGTCAACACATGATTGCAATCGACATGGGTCAGCAGCGCCAGCACTCAGTGCTTGCCTTGGGTCACCCAAGCGGGGTGGCACCAGCACAGCCAGTCTCACAGCAACTCCTGAATGGCCATGCGCCTGGACACACAGCACCTCAAGCACTGCTGGGAACTGCCCAACAGCAGGAGATACAAGGCTGTCGATTGTGACTCTGTTACACTGCAGACTGCTAGGATTTTCAGTGGCAACTGCTGCAATCATGCACTGAGGTGTGGCCACCACCATACACCAGTGCTGCAGGACAATAAAGGCAGCAACATCAACAAGCAGCACCCCGGCTTCAAAACAAACACCCAGTCACACCACCAAGTGCTGCACTCCATCAACACAATCACCTAGTGTTTGCAGCAACCCCCATATGCCCCACACATAATCAAGACCCTGCAAGGCAAATGCACGCCCAGACTCATAATCAAGACCCCAACAGCATGCTAGCAAAAGTCATGCTATCTTATACAATCACAAACATAGCAGCGCAAGTTGTACTATGCCGTAGCCCCTCGATAACATGGGCAAGTTCAGGTCACACTGGGGTTGACCTTCAGGAATGCATCCAATGCTGCTGCGTCTGGGAAAGTGCGACCCACCAGCAGCTGCAATTGCAGTGACACCCAGCTTGTGGCATCTGCAGCAGAAGGCTGGAATTTGATAAGCCCTTTGAAAAGCTCTAGCTCAACCTTTACTGCGTCACCAGCCTTTGTTCCGGCAAAGTCCCGCAGCAGGACAGCATCAAACCTGACCGCATCCTTGCTGGCATCATAAGTGACAGGCCCGGTAGGCTTGAACAGGGTTCTGCTGTGGCCGCTCTGGTTGGATACCAGGCTGCATGGCTCTGACAGCACACTGCTGACGTAAGCCTCCTTGCTGAGGGTACTGCTGCACATGGCTGCCTCCAACAGCATCACTGAAGATCAGCCCAAGAGCACCATCAAGCAGGCGTGCCGGGTCCATGTTGAGCAGCAGGAACTCATGCAGCACAGACAGCAGGGGCTGCAACTGCAGCACGTGCCCCAGCTGCAGCAGTGCTGACAGCTGCTTTGCCACCTGCTGCTGCAGATCAAGGCACTGCTCAGAAGATGCCAGGGGCGCACCTAATTTTACAACCTTGTGCATGTTGAACTGCAGCAACTGCTTGTGATCTGACCCCGTGAAATAGTACGCATAGCCAGCTACAGGCAGCTTCAGCCCCCGCTCCGGCAGCTGCACCCCAAGGTTCAATTGCTTCAGCTGGCTGCATGCTTCCTTGAAGACGCCTGCATACGACCCCACTGCATCTGCAAACGCCAGCATCCCGCCACAGTGCTGAGCTGGTCGATGCTGTCACTGTCCAGCTCTGTACCATGGTTGCGGCTGTAGCAGCACTGCAGCCAGCAGCTGACTGTCTCACGGCTGAAGGGCTGGCCATCATACAGCAGCCCACTGACGTCCCACTCTGCTGCATCTGCTGGCAGGGCCCTGGCACAGGAGCTGAAGGAGCGCAGCACAAAGCTCTCTGCTGCTATTGGCTCCCCTTCTGCTACTTTAATATGGACATCCTCATCTTTCCTGGAACGCTTGCGGAAGCTCATACTGCCAGACTCTGAGTTTGATATAGAGGGTGATTGTGAGATACAGTGAAGGGCCGATTTGACAGCGATGTGCTGCAGATCTAGAGACAGATCTGAAGAAGCTGGAAACAGTAGATCCGGAGAGGCTGGTGCAAAATCAGGCGTGATCTTGCACAAACCATTACGTCGCGTCGATGGTGACACGCACACAGGCGCCCGGGCTGGGGACAACCTGATTAGTAATAGTTGACACAACCTTGGCAAGTACGGGACAAGGACTTGGGCTGCAACATCGGGTATAGGATATGTCAATCTGGGTGTCTTGATGTATCTTGTACCGGGTTGTACGGTGACCACAGTGTTCCTAGTATGTACACCCAGGCCCTGGTGTATGAAGTGCACCCCCCCCCTGACAACCATACATGTCTTCACATCCTGATGACCACAATCTTGAGACGACACAAGTAGCAGCATCACTCTAATACCCCTCACTGCCTGCATTTGCCCCTGACTTTGGCAAGCTGCAGTTCTGCAATCTCACAATAGACCATGTTACGAAATGTCCCTCCTTCTGTTTGTCTGTAGGCAAGTGAGATGCATCCATCAACATGGCAGCTTCTGTATGCACTACCAGCCTGTCGGCACTGAGCGCCTCCACTCCTTGGGTCGCCTGCTTTGCCAATCATCAACCTCATTACATCCTGCAGCATGCCGTGGACCACACTTGTCACGATAACTGGTCGTAACAACAATTGTACATGTGCAAGCTGCCTGATTGCAAGCCTCAGGCCACCTTGCAGCAAGACAATGACTGATGAAATGTGGTAACACCTGAGCCTGTGTGTGGGCATGCATGCCAGCCCTCGGTTGCATTCAGCACAACACACAGCAGGTTCAGCACCAACAGTGCCAACCCCTTGTGTTCAAATCAAGTCAGCAACCACAAACCAACAACACGCAGGGTCGCAATTACAACCCGCAAGACTACATACTCTCTGTCACCACACACACGCACTCGGCAATGCCAGGCCCACCACAAGGAACGAGGGGCCATGCCAAGACAAATGAGGTGTCTACCCATACAGCAAGGCGGCTGAGCTTCACCGCTGACGGGCAAGAGGGAGGCGTCACCAGCGGCCGCAAGTCACCCAGATGTATGAACAGCATCACTGATGCCTGGGCTCGCTGCCAAGCAGCAATGGTGGCTGCCACGCAGCTTCAATGGTCCTCAGGCAGCCCAGCGCTCAGTTGCATGGGCAGGTCATGGTTGCATCCTACTATACAGTCCCTTACTGCCTCAAATCCACGGCGGCTGTGCGCTGCACCTGTAACCCATACGTCAACCACCCACTACCACCCCATTGCGGATCTTTGGCTTGGCAATGACGGCCCCTTGGCCCACCAAAGCAGTGACAAGTCTGCCCACCCGCAACAACAACAGCCCCATCAACAACCGATACAGCAAGTGCTGCATGCAGCTCATGCCTCTTTGGACACCCGCCACTGTAGTGTGCAACTCCTGCACAATGAGCTCCTGCCACAGCAACAGCTGCGACAGCAGAAGAAGAGTGACGCCAGCACAAACATCATGTGTGTGCACCCCCACCGCGAATGTACAACGGCACACACACATACCCAATGCTGACACACAATGCATGCAGACAGGCTCACAGGCGTAAACACAGAGGCACACACCATATCCCCCCGCCAGTAAATTGACACAAGCACGCGAATGCATGCAAACCAAGCAACCGGCCACTGCAGATGTGCATGATTGAGGTTTTGCTGAACTGACCATGCATGCTGGCATCTGAACCTGGCGCCTGTACAAGTACACAACGCCCCACTAGTCATTACAAGCTCCTCCCTGCGTGCGGAGCAAGCAGTCCCACAACCAGCAGCACTGCTGCTGCTGCAACACACTGCAGGCAGCCTGACGCCGGCTGCTTGCACAGCATTCCTGCTGCTGTAGCGCGGCATTGACAGGCTGCTGCTGGTGGGAGGCTGGATCCAGCCAATGTAGCTTGAGCAGGGTTGATGTGCAGGCTGCTGGAGACACTGCTTGCAATCACCACACCTGCACAAATGGCGGCACGGCACAGCACAGCGCAGAACGACATGACTGTCTCAGCATCATGGCCCCTGTGATATAGACGTCTAAAAACAGGGCATCGGTGTCCGCATCCTGATGCAGTATACTAACTGGCAGACACCAAGCCACACCCCTCAACAACTGACTGTCCTAAGCATGCACGCCTGATCTCCAGCTGCCAGCTGTCTTAGAACTGCTGCCATACCACCGCCCCTCCCCACAAACAACAGCTGCACGTGCCAAGCCAAGGCCACCTACCCCAATGGTGCCATCGTAGCTGCCAGAGAACACGCGCCCGTTGTAGGCTGCCAGCACACGCACTGCATCGTTATGACCGTCACACTTGCGCATGCAGCGGAAGGTGTTCAGGTCCCAGAACCGCACGGTGGTGTCGTAGCTGCCGCTGACAAGCACCTTGCTGGTGGGAGACGGCACACCCTCACCCACTGCGGGCATTGAACCAGCAGCACACAATCCACACCAACCTGTCAGTATACCCTGCCAGTTCACCCCTGCTGAACAGCGCAGGCGGCCACATGCATGTGTCGCGGCATGTAAACACCAGCTTTGTGACGATGATTTGTAGTCTGTGCTTATCAACTACAGCCGGAGCCCCACGCCCCGTGCCTGCACGCCCCTGCAAGGTGCACCCAGTGCTGCCCCTTGAGAGGCCAGAGCGGCCACCACCCCACCCACCTGCCAGTGCCAGCACCGCTTCTGTGTGTCCCTCCAGCACCTTGATGCACTCCAGGGTGCGCAGGTCCCACACGCGGATGGTCTTGTCCCAGCTGCCGCTGAACATGCAGGTCTCGCCCACTGCCAGGACCCGCACGTTGTCCTCGTGGCCCTCTAGCGTCTTGACACACTTGTGGGTGCGCACGTCCCACACCTGTGCATGTCCAGCACAGCACAGCAGCAGAATGCCTGCTGCTTGAGGCTGCCTGTACCCTCGCACATGTGCCTATGTCTCGACTGACTCGCTCGCTCCCTACGATCAGAGACTGCCTAGCATGCTTACAGCTCAGGGACACGCATGCAACATGCATGTGTGTCAACATGTGAGGTCACACAAAAGACGTGTGAAGACACTGATTGAAGTCAGTATGTGTGTACCTTGATGGTGGTGTCGTCGCTGCCACTGAAGACGTAGCCGTGCGTTTGCGACGCTACCAGCGCCCGCACAGCCCCCGTGTGGCCGGACAGCACAGCTTTGCACTCCAGCGTGTGCACGTCCCACACCCGCACAGTCTTGTCGTAGCTGCCGCTGAACATGCAGCCACCCGCGTACACCAGCGTGCGCACAGGGCCTGTGTGACCCTTGAGGATCTCAAGGCACTGCAGGCTGTTCTCGTCCCACACACGCACTGTCCCATCGTAGCTGCCGCTGAACAGCCGCCCGTCTGCGCACGCCAGCGCCCGCACTGCGTCTGTGTGGCCTGTGAGTGTCTTGACACGCGACAGCGTGTTCAAGTCCCACACCTGCAACAGTGAGCCATACACATGACAGCAACACAAACAACAGCACATGCGAGTGGGGCCGGTCAGCAATTGCCAAGAGCTTAGCACACTGCTTGCCGTGGTATTGTTGTGATGCTGTGCTCCGCCACAATGCGCACAACTCTAGCAGAATGCCAGCACAATGCCATGGCACAGCTAGTTCTGACACAACAGCATGCAGCTACTGCTGTCAGTGCCCCCCACATTGGTACACCAGCCGATGGACACATGATTTGATCATGTGCCAACACACTGTGCCAGCTGCTTGAGACATGCTGCAACCTGACATCAGACAGCTGCTCAGCTGGGTGCGGTCTGCTCAGCTGCTTGGTTGAGACCATCTGCTGCCACCTGCCGGCCCAGCTGCATGCCCCCAACACTGTCGCACCTTGATGGTGAAGTCATAGCTGCCGCTGTACAGCCTGTTGCCGCTGATAGCTAGCGACAGCACTGGCCGCGTGTGGTCCTCCAGCACATGCTCGCAGCGCCGGGAGTCTATGTCCCACACACGAATGGTTTTGTCTGCTGACGCGCTGAACAGCCTGTGTCCATGCACCTCAACAGCCCACACAATCTCCTCGTGCCCCTGCAGCACACAGCAACAAATCGTTCTTGAGATCAAAGCTCTGGGCACTACATACGCAACAGGGAGGCAGCATGGGAGAGGTGGAGCGTGAAGGTGTCCGGAGGGTGAGGTCACGCTGCAGAGTAGTCATCATGCTGGGCTGCCAGCTGCCTGACATGCAGCTGCTGCTGGTGCTGGTGCACTCTGGTGTTGCTTCCTGCCGGACGCCATGCCTCACAACGCACCTGCAGGATGTTCCTGGAGTGCTGCTCGTCAAGGCGGAAGGTGGTCTGCTGCGCCGCATCTGGCCTGCTCAGCTGCACACCGTTCTGCGTCGCCCACTCCTGCGGGCGCAAATCAGACAGCACAAACAATCTTGGATAGATTACTGCCCCTGCAGCAACAGCATGCACGCTGCTACTGTCGGATCAGCTGCTGCTGCTGTTGCTCACCTGAATGGCATTCCTGAGGGCGATGTTGGGCGTCAACTCAAGGTGCCGCAACCGCAACCCTGTCACCGGACACGTGCGGTTGCCCTGCTCCAACCACTTCTGTATGCAGCTGCGGTCGTAGCTGTGCCCCGTGGCCACCATCACTGGGTCGCTCATCAGTTCCATGGATACCGGACAGTAAAAGCTGGCAGGCCCCTGAGGCACTGACGGTTTATCATCAGCAGCACTCCTGCAGAAACACCGTGGCAGCGTTAGCGTCCTCAGCTAGGCCAGTGTTGTTCGGCCCTTCGGGCCACAGCAGCTCCCCGGGCTGTCGATCACGTACCCCGCAGCAGCATCCCGATATGCTTCCTGACTGCCACTGTCTGCCAGATCAACACCCCTGTCCCTGCCGCTCCTGCTGCCTTCGTGGCCCCTCTGCAATAGACTTCTCAGCTGCTTCATGCTGGGGGACAGAGCCTGCCACAACAGCAGTCCCCACGGAACCGAAGCTCAGAAACAACGCTCAGACGGCCCCAGACAGGACGACGGGATAGTGATAGTGATGAGCAGCTTACAGGATGGTGGGTGGGGTTGGTGCTCACTTCAACTCAAGGAGACGCATATCATCAATTCAAAACCCTCCCAAAATGCACATTATACCCGCTGGCGAGCATGGGGACACGATATGGCTTGTAACAGGGCTGTAGGCTGTAGCATGTTGCAACAGGAACACCCCATAAGAAGGAGTGAGGGCGTGTAAAGGCACAAGTATAACTTGTATTCGGTATTCGCTATTCGTAACCCTGTCTTATAGGCTCTTGTGCACGTAGCACACTGTCCTGCAGCAACACCCAAACAAGACGCAGCTGTACTGGTTGTCTTCTGTGACAGACATCAAAGCAGTCCACGGCAGAGCTTGTGCTGAGTACACTTGAAAGCAGGACGATGGGCAGGTTCACGGCAGGCAACAATGCAGACGCAGACAGGCTCAGCAGGATAATGAACGCAAAGCAGCGGCTGATAGGGGTGCGTGAGGGCACAAGACTGTTTCTGCGAACGAACTTGATGTCATTTTGGCATGTATCACAATGTTGTATGCTGCCTTTCTTGCACAGGTGGATGTCCAGGCCCTGGCAACCCAAGTGGAGGCAAAAAGGCATGCTAAGGAGCAGGAGAAAGCAGCAGACAAGTAAGGCAACCCCCACCACTCCCATCCTGCAGCACAGTTGAGCCACAGGCTTTAACATCTCGGCATCTGCATTGCAGCAAGCAGTGCTGCACACCAGCATGGTGCAGCAAAGCAGAGCGTGCTGACATCAGTGCACATGCTTGCCAGCTTCTGTGCCACAACTCATGCCCCCGTGCTGCTGCTGCTGTGCAGGGAGTATGCCCAGACCCTCGCCTCTCATGTGGGCATGCTCACTATGAGCCAGCTGGGTGCTGCTGAGCGCCGCAAGGAGTGGAACAGGGAGGTGGCAGAGCTCAGGGCCACTTGCCAGGTGAGCCAACACACCCCAGCACAGGCCACCACAGCACCACGCAGCACTGGCAGAGTAAGGCGCACTGTGCTGGCAGCAGCCAAAGCGCAGAGTGAAACCAGCATATTGTCCCCCACTAACTCTCAACACTACCGTAATCTAAAAGACTTTTTCCAGCTGACCAGCAGCATCAGTCCAGCTTGCATCCCAGCACCAGCACGTTGCAGCCGGTCCCACCCTGCTGCTTGCTGCCTCATACTGGCTGTTTGCTGCAGGGTAAGCCCACCACCCGTGAGTGGGACCTGAACCGCCCTGACGCCAAGAAGCTGGATGCCCCAGCACGCCTGGGTGATGACGATGCACGTTGTGGCCCAGCATCCCTCCAGAGGTTTGCAGGAGAGGACCTCACGGTGAGGCAGGGCAGGGCAGATAGGGGGGGGGGGGGTACCTGCTGTTGCTGCCTGCAGTGCAGGAGGCTGTTCCATTGCTTGTGCAGTGCAGGAAGCTGCTGTCATGCCCATTGCGTTTGTGCAGGACAAGGGGGTGAGTCGCATCAGGCACTGCCAGAGACGCCCCCACAAAGCTAATTCTGCTCCTGCCTCTGGCCTCCTGGCTTGTCATCGCTGCACTGTGTTTCCCATGCCCGTTGCAGAAAGGCGAGCGTGAGACAGCCCAGATGCAGCAGTGCAAGGCCTGGTGGGATGAGCAGGCCGCCCTGGCAGCCCAGCAGCGCCAGCAGCAGCTGCAGGAGAAGCAGGAGATGGCAGCAACTGTCAAGACCCTGGACGCCATCCAGCTGTCCATGAAGGAGCAGGAGGCTGCGGTACAGGCGACACTGGAGGCACAGGTGGGTGTACTGCCTCGTCACGTACATAGTATGTCAGGATTCCAGTGCTGTGTGGCTGTGAGGTGGCAATAGGTAGGCTGAGCACCTGCTGTTGTAATGCGAACTGGACTCCCATGGACTCTCTCTGCGTCCATCATCTCTGTCGTCTGGGACGCACAGCACTCAGCACAAAGAGCCCAGACCACAGCATGTACCGGCCCCAGCTGCACAGCAGCTCTCCCGCAGAACACATGCATTCTGTCAGTGCTCAGTGCATGTGCGGCATGCGGTACTGGATCCCCAGCACCAGGGACGCACAGCAAGCTGTTCAACATGACTTCCACCAGCTGAAACATGCGCACTGGTCCTGCAGGCTGCCGCGGAGAATGCTGCCCTGCGTGCCCTTAAGCAGGCACAGCTGGCTGCACAGAAGGAGGCGGATGCAGCAGCAAAGCAGGCTGAGCTGCAGGCTGCAGCAGCAGACCCCTGGCTCAACGAGGACCCACAGCAGGCAGCGTCTGCACTGTCACCTGTCCGGGTGAGCATGAAACATGCAGCTTCTTCCGACTGCATGCCCTGCAATCTGCCATTTCATCGCCCTTGTGGGGTGTGCGTGTGAACCACAGTGGACCAGTACTGCAGAAGAAAGTTTGCGCAGATGGTTGCAGGACACACCGTGCTGCCTGGGCTGCCACAGTAGTCCTGGTGAATCAACCATGAACAAGACATACTGTTGAACAATTACAGCGCCTGTCGTCTGATGGCATCAAGTAACACTTTCTGGCTGACAGCTGACACATTTTGAATCCAACTTAAATTGTTTTAACTTGCCCCCTGCAGGTGCGCAAGGACCACTGGAAGGGCATGAGTGCTGAGCAGCTTGCAGCTATCAAGCAGCAGCAGGCCTCACAGCAGGAGCTCAAGCGTGCAGCAGAGGCAGCGGCAGCAGCAGCCGAGGCGGACGCTGTGGCCCACTCCCGCAGTGTGCAGCGCGCAGTGCTGCTGCAGGCCCAGGCAGCTGAGCAGGCTCGGCGGCAGCAGGCTGCAGCTGTTGCAGCAGCCCTCAAGGAGCAGATGGCAGCTAAGGCGGCAAAGGATGCACAGACCAACAAGCTGTATGCCAACAAGGTGTGTAGACACAGGAAAACTTTCACCTTATCAGCTTGCTGTGCTGGATGGGTGGCACCCGGTTGTGCCTTCGGAAGGCAACAGCAAGAGGGCTTTGTGATGGCATGGGTCTTGTGATTGTCTTATGCAGCCGTGTTATGAAAAACATACTGGCTACAAGGCTTGCGCATGGCATTGGCGCGAGCCACCTTAGTTTGTAGCTTGTTGGTGCGTGCTGGTTGTGGTGCATTTGCAGCTAGCAGCTGGTGTCCGGCAGTCTCTCGAGGTGTACCAGGCACCAGGGATGATGGGTGTTGCTCAGCGGTTCACTGCAGACCAACACATGTGTCCCGCTCCTGTTGCCATGCCACACTGCAGGTGACTGACGACTACTTTGCACAGTTTGGCAGGAGCCACCGCTAGGCCAGCACATCAGCCAGGGGCAGGCAGACCTATCCTCATGCAATCCTGCATGGCAAGACATGCCTGTGCAGTGCAGGTGCACCTGTACATTTTACGAGGCTTCATGACGGCCCCCCACTGGGCACACATGATCGGCAATATGTTTGAGCTTTGCCTGGCTTGGAAATTATGGCTGCGCCAGGTCCCTGTGGTTTTGCAAGGGAGGCTCTTTTCTGCCGGCACATGCCAGGTTTGACACATGCTCTCTTCCAAGTCGGAGTTGCCGTTGAGGTCTGTGTTGGCGCTACGTCAGGGTCATGTGAGACGTGTTTGTTGGCCACTTGAACATGGCATGCCAATCAGCAGCTGTGGACACCAGCGCATCATGATGAGGCTCTGATACCGTTGCACACACACATGGCCACATGAGGCTGTGAGATACCATCATTACAATTGCAACTCACCCCAAAATATACATGCATGCACTCCAACACGCAGCCACCATCCCAATTGCGAAACAAGTAACCATCAAGCTCCAGCCACGCCACGACCAGCCGGCAAGTCAGTAGATACCCCGACAGCCCAACAACAATGGACCACATCAAGCTGCGTGTCGCTGACAACATGCTGTGCATCCACACATACTGGCTGCTTTACCACAGCTGTATTCCATCACGACGACAGCCTGAGGCCACAACAAGCAGACCCAACTCACTGAATGCGGTGAAATACAACTTGGCATGTCAGCCACTTCCGCACTCAATTTCAACACCTGGGAGCATGCCATAGCACTGGCTGTAGGCCCAGCAGCACATAAGACCCGTGATCCCTTAGGCACAGTCTCACCCACTTTGACGTGCAGCTGGCAGGGCAGCTACAAACTTGACACCATACATGTACAAGCAGAAGCCTTGAGCAGTCTAGACAAGCTGATGCAAGGTCACAAGTGTGCACGCCTGTGAAGGCTGTAATGTAGTGGTACAAGTGCAATGTCGCCAAGCCCAAAGACTGCTGACCTTCTGGCAGCACACCAGATATGAACGGCAACAAGCACCGCCTCTCTTTATCCCTGGCTGCTGCTGCCTTCACTCCCTGATGAGGCAATTGCCACATGCAATTGAAGCTGTGGATGCCACACAGCGCCCTCACTTACGATCAAAAAGGTGTGACTCAAGCTCAGTGTTTTGCACACTAGCCTAAGCAACCTGCACAGGGAGGTGACTACATGATGGCCTGCTACGTTCCCTGTGGACCCCTCACCTTGCCGCCCTCTTGCAGAGCATGCAGCAGCACTGACATGCATGATAAATGCAAAAACTGGCACCCCGCAGCTCAGACTGGTGGCCCACATCAAGCGGAGCTGAATCGAGACCCTGCACCCTGGCTGACCCTGCAGAGGGCAGGACCAACAGCTCAAAAGTGCACAAGCTCCACTCACCTGACAAAAAGCACTGAGAAGCCCTCCATACCACTGGCTCACTAATCACCCCAGCACAAGCTCGGGCCAGACCTGTTGGAACAGGTTGGTAGCAAAAGTGCACAGCCGGATGTGCAGTGTGCAGCAGCCAACGGTCCATTAACACCATGGCAGTTTGCAGTCACTAGAAGCTTTCGCTCTCAGCTCAGTGTCTAAAACAGACACACAACACACACACAAGTATGTCGACAACCCGCCCCGGCTGGCAGCGGGCCTGGGGGCCTGATTGCTGGACTGCTAGACGCATGCATCCAGTAGAACCAGCAGCAGCACTTAGCAGGTTGCTGGTGCACCCAACACCTCTTGGTATCGAAGCATGATATCACCCTTATGCATGACTGAGAGTGGCACCACAGGAAGGTGTCATGCTGCTCAGCACATGTGCACACAAACACTGAATCACCTTGCATGCGCCAGCATGCCAGTTTTGTAACCACCAGCAGCCTCAACCCCTGGAACCATGGCACAGTCTTACCAAACACCAAACCAAACCACCATCAAAGCACACGAGCCCGCCCAACGATGCCTGGACGCATGCATTCGGCATGACTTCAACGGGTTCCTGATGCACCCAGCACCTCATTTGCATTCAAGCATAATGTCACATCTGATATGTTGCTAAGAGTGGCACCACATGAGTGTCATGCTGATATGGCAGCGCTCAACACACATGCACACAAACACTGATTCACCTTGCATGCACCAGCACATCACTTTCGACCCACCACCAGCCTCGCCCCCTGGGACATGACACAGTCCCACCAAACACCAGACCAAACCACCATCAAGGCAAACAATACCGCCCAACGTTGGGCCAGGCAGGCCTAGTGTGCACAGGTCACACCTTGCCTGCAATCAGCAGCAGCCATGACACTCGCATGCACGCACACATGTTCAGCCCTGCAGCAAAGCCTGGGCTGCCCCTGCCCCTGTGATAGGATGAGGACGACAATGAGGAAAGGAGTGAGGATGCGCACCACCGCAGCTTGCACGCCTGCGCCTGGCTGGCAGCAGAAGCTTGTGGTGTGCTGCACTGGAGTTATGCAGCCCCAGCTGCAAGCGTTTATGAAGCCCGAGCCAAAGCAGCATCAGGGCACTGTCGGGAGGGGCATGACTAGTGGTGTTCCACCCAGGGCGCAGCAGCTCCACCCCACCCGTCACGGGTGTGTCAGGAGTAGTGCAGGCAGTCGAAGATGCTCTGTGCTGTGCACATGCGCCACTTGATCCACACCACATACAAAGCGCGGGTGCACACAAGTTTGGCCCAGTCCAAAAGCTCCATGGACCCTGTATGCTGCACACAGGAAACTACCAATGAGACGCACATGCTACCGACATGCGCAACGGCGACTACACCATGCACTTACAGGTGCTTTGGACCTGTACACATGAGCCACCCAAAGCACACCCACAGCATTGGATGCACAAGAACAGCGTCTGCATGTCAACAAACAAGCCAAGTCACCAGTCACTCTCTGATATCCTCGATACCATCCATACACAGCAGCATGCAAGCTGGAACATAAGGTACAAAGGGCAATGTACAGCACTCAGTAGTATCCACCTGTGTAGGTGACCTAGGCAACCACAACCCAGCTGAAGCACCAGGAAGCCACCCGTGCGCTGGGTCATGCACATGCAACCCGCACACACCACCTGACATGCGCCGATCTACAAAACAGGCTGTGAACACGTTCAAATCACACAATGCCACGCGCCTGCCTCTACAATTCCATACTTATCTGCATCTGCAAATCCATGTGGGCTTATGTATGGTGTACTAAGCATATGCGATGATCAAAATGTGTATCAGTCCGCCAGGAAGCAAACAGTCACTGGTAGCCCGCCTCAAAGCACACACCCGCTGGCATACACAACGATGGCCCAAACCACCAACAGCCAAAATACCATCAATCTCCAGCACAGCCTCTGACTCACAGGACCATTGCTCACCACACCACAGATGCCCTGCTGACGGTGTGGCATGGCAAGGCCCATTCATGGCAAAGCTCAGGCACACCCTACCTTGTGAACACTGGAACCCGCCTCAAAGCCCCCTTACCCTGCCAAACCACAGCCACCTATTCCCTTGGGTGCAGTTCTCCTCAGGGGTGGAAACCACAGCCACCCATTCCCCTTGGTGTGCTGTTCTCCTTAGGGTTGCAGCAAGCTTCATGTCCTGCGTGTTGGCAGCACCAGTAGCCCTCCTTCATAGGCATGGTGGGGCTCAGGTTGTAGGTCACAGGGCTGCCAGGAACAACCTGCTTAAAGCTGAAGCGCCCCAGCAGCCCTGTCAGCACAAACACACCCTCCAGCTCTGCAAGGCGCTGACCAAGGCACAGCCGGGGACCTGGACGTGAGGACGGCAGGAGCGGGAGGATCGCAGGCGGCAGTAGGAGGAGGGCAGCAGAAGAAACGAACGTCAGAGGGCAGCAGGGGACACGAGTGGGAGCGCGAACGGGTGTTTACCGTCGATGAGTAAAGCGGGCTGCACACCCTGCTGTTGAAGAGTGTAAGCGCACTCCAGACACTGCTGTCTTGCTGATTTCTGGCTTTTCTGCTGCTGCTGCTGCCACGCGCGGACGGCACAGAGCAGTTCAATAGCTAAGCAGGCTCGCACAGCACTCAACTCAACAAGTTCGACGCGCACTACCCCACATGCATACACCAAGTAGAAGAGGACACGAAGCAAGGCTGCTGCAGTAGCACCTGCCCCACCCACCTGCGTTGAAGGTGAGGTAGCTGTAGGGCTGGGTGCCTTGTCCATGTCCAGCCAGCGCTCAGGCCTGAAGGCCAGGGCGTCAGGGCCCCACACAGACTGCAGCCTGTTCACAACATAGGCAGAGTAGATCACCTGAGTGCCTGCAGGGACAACAGTGCCATCTGGCAGCACGTCCCTGCTCACCGCGTACTTGCCGTTCTGCAAGGAAAGGGACACAGGTGGCGCAAAGGAATGGGAAAGGCATGTTAGCAACACCAAACAGACGCAGCGAGTTGCGCATACTGGCATATCATGCATTCGTTCCTGTCTTTATGGCTGAGCACAGCGCAACCCTGCAAGGCACCAAGCACACTGCCAGCCACCATGCAAGATGCTCCTGTAAAGGCCCCCGAGTCTCAAAGCCCCAGGCGCCCTACCCCATCCTTCACACACCCACAGAATGATGCAGCACCTCCAGGAGCCATGCCCTCGCATACCCAATGCCTCTCGCTTGCCACACTCCAGCTTTGAGAGACAAAGCTCCACCTTACCATCCAGCCTCCCCAACCCAAACTCCCCCCCCCCACTCTCCACACCCACCTCTGGCACTGAGGGGTACAGACGCAGAGCCTCCATGAAGACTGCCTTCGCATAGCGCAGCCGCCTCAGCTGGTCATAGCTGGGACGGAACACACCACCATCACCTCCGCTGCTGCTGTCAGCTGCTGCTGCACTGTCTGTGCTGGGGGCATCAGCAGCAGTGGCCCCTGCTGCTGCTGCATGTGTGGCTGCTGGCCCCAGCACCTCCTGGATCTCCTGCAGCAGCTTCTGCTCCACCTCAGGGTGCTGCATCAGCAGGTAGAACGTCCACGACAGGGCCTGCAGAGACATGTACAGTACAGTATAGTACAGTACAGTACAGTATAGTGTAGTACAGTACAGTACAGTACAGTACAGTACAGTACAACAGCATGGCAGACATGTCACGGCATTGCGCTGGCAGCGTTCCATCAACACACCCACCTGCCTGCCCCACCACTGTTACATCAGCACACAGCCCATGCAGCTGTGCCAAGTGACAAAGGAACATACAGGCGTTGTGCAGAGCGGCAGCCCACCTGTCATGTCATGCCCTGCACAGCCCTCATGCACACCTGCCCAGCCCACCAGTGTGTGCGTGTAGGATGCTACAGGGGGGTCTGTCAATCCACATCATAAGCTACTGACCATTGTGGCAACATGGCACCCCCCTCCTCACGCCCCCCCCCCCCCCAGCCCCCACCCACCTGTGCGGTTGTGTCCCTGCCAGCGATGATGAAGTTAATGACAGTGTCCACCAGCTGCTGGGTGGTGAGGGGCTGGCCGTCAGGGCCTGAGGCAGCCATGAACAGCGACAGCAGGTCCTGCGCTGACTCATCCTCACCCTCAACACCTGCACCACCTGCACCACCCTCGCCGGCAGCACCCCCTTGCCAGCCGTACGGCTGCCCTCTGTTGCACCGCTGCTGTTGGCATGGTCCTGATCCCTCCTGCTGACCCCAGCACCAGCATCTGCTGGCTCTGTGGGGGTGGCTGTGTGGCTAATCTTGTTGTCAAGAGCACTGGCTTTGGCTGCTGCTGCTGCTGCCAGCTGCTGTCTGCGCTGTGTGATGATGTCGAGGGCGAAGGCCTTGATGGTTGCTGTGTTGGCGGTCAGGGTGCGGCCGGTGCCGTTGAGCAGCTCAACCACCTGCCAGCCTGGCAGCCAGAAGCGCTCGTTCACAATCTGTGGGTGGCATAAGGAGACACAGGCGCAGAGACACACACATCGGTATTCGTAGTCATCAAGCTTAGGGTCTTGCACAATATTGTGAAGGCCTGTGCCAAACTCAAGGCCATCCCCACCTGGAAGGCTTGATGCTGCTGAAAGCCAGATACCAACCCCCACCTCGTCCGCCCTGTCCCTACATTCGCGCAAGCGCCTGCTGCCTCCCCCCTCCTCCTCACCCCCCCCCACCACCACCACGCACACACACCCCTTCCCTGGGGTTGCCCCCACTCACCACCTGTGCGCTGTCAAATGCTGCCGCGAAGGGCACCTTGTCTGCTGTGCGCAGGCAGCCGGGGTCCACGCCAAACCCTATCTGTCCAAATGAGTCGAGTGTGAACCTGTACATGAGTCATGCAGGTCCAGAGGGGTGCTGCTGGCAGCTGCACGCCCCACCACCTCCGACAGCAGCTGCATCTTGGACTCAAACACGGTGTCGATGTACAGCTTGAAACTGCGACAGCACAGGGCACATATGGGTTCAAAGGGTATGCGTGGGGTGGTGTTTGGCACAGGAGGGCTTTGGGCGCAAACAAAAACCATGGGCATGCCTAAGGTGTATGTTGGCGTCGCTGTACAGCTCACAGCTGCAATGCAGGCAAGTGCAAGGCACTCTCCTTGTCTGCCTGCTCTTGGCGAGACTCTAGTGCTGTGCAGAAACCTAGCTGCTTGCATAAGTTGCAGCAAGGTCTTGTTGCAACTGATGCAAGCAGCTAGGTTTCTGCACAGCACTAGAGTCTTGCCAAGAGCAGGCAGATAAGGAGAGTCCGTAGACAGCTGAGAAGGGGGGTGGTGTTGTGTGCCTGTGTGTGTTGATACTGGGCGGGCATGGCGCCGTCGACTTGTCATACACCGAGCATGGGGCACAAAGCCAATGTATGACACGTCACCATGGCCGCCCAGCATCAACAAACTCAGGCACACAACACCGCCCACTTTGTGGCCTGCTCCCTCAACACAAGCATGTACCCACAGCTACAGTCACAGCTCACCTCTTCACACTGAAGATGTGTGTGGCCAGCTTGCGCTGCCAGTACCACTGGTCTCCATCAGATGTGAAGATGCCATGGCCAAGCACCTGGCCAAAGTTCTGCAAGAGGCAGCAAGACACACGACGCATGACGTGACTAGTAGGTGCTGTCACAATGTCAACACTGTGGCAAGAGGATGGGGCTGACAACCTGC
This sequence comes from Desmodesmus armatus, assembly GCA_007449985.2. NCBI lineage: Eukaryota > Viridiplantae > Chlorophyta > Chlorophyceae > Sphaeropleales > Scenedesmaceae > Desmodesmus > Desmodesmus armatus. Next base: position 53,744 of record VIIQ02000100.1, read on the forward strand.
TGTCAAATCAACCTTCCAATGACCATCTGGCCCCCTGATGAGTTGCATCTGCTTGTTTTCTGAGCCAATATCTGCAACTGTGGATGTACCTGCAACACCAAAGCGCTTCCAACTGCCCTACAGAAGCAGACTACCGTCCAGTGTTGCACCAGCTGCCTGCACCCACCATGTAAAAGCGTTGCCCCTTGATGAAGTTGTCTGCCTTGCGCTTCAGCACGTACTCCAGGCACACAGGATCAGTCACCATCAAGCTGCTGGGCAGCAGTGGCAGGGAGAAGGCAAAGCTCTTCCCCTCGCCCATCTGCTGTGTGGCCTCGTACAGCCAGTCATGCAGCCTGTGCAAGTTGTTGAGGACTGGCAGGGCGTGCCCAAGCAGTGGCAGGGAGCCTGGCAGCAAGCGCACGCCTGTGGGCAGTGGGCTGCTTGAGAACAGGGCCTGGCGCCAGTGGAGGACTAAAGTGGCAACCAGCATGGCGAGGAGGAGCGCCCACAGCACGGGACCAACATCAACCACAGATGCTGTTGCTGGGCTCAATGAGGCCGCAGAGAACAGAGATCGGAGGGACGTCAAAGCATCCATGGGTGAACTCAACACGCCCATGCTTGCTTGCACCAAACAAGGCAAAGAAGGGTGAAAGACGATGGCAGATCTTCCGAGACTTGCCGGTCCCCGCGGGTAGCTCCGCAGCGCTGTGTAGCACGCTCTAGCTTGCAAAACAACGTCTGTCGAGACGGTGTACGGCGACCAGGAGAGCTCCTCTCTTTTGAGTGGCTGAGTCAGCTACCGTAACAGTCAGGCTGTGTCAGGGCACCGCCGTATATGTGTGCAACGTGTTGGAACGGGGTACCTTATTGTCGAATTGTTGATCCCACCCATCAACCAGCTCTGCCGACTGTACCAGAATGCCTGCCATGCCAGCAATGCCAGGCTGATCATATGATCACACATCTGCTGTCATGACCCAATGCAGCATGCCAGCACCCTTGCAGTTGCTGCAACCGGCATTTCCTACTGTTATGTACTGATGGGTACGCTAATTGTGCAGCCCTGTGACTTGCAAGGATACCACCACCACCTATGGTAAGACAGTGCCCGGAACCGGGAGGTAGCGTGATTTCCTGTGGAGACACTGGGAACACACAAGATGGTAACACAATGTAGCTAGCACTGGGGTTCCCCACCGCCACCCCAGGCAACAAAAGCCTAACAAAGCAACCTCACAGTACAATAGAAGGCGTCCAGTCCAAAGCTGCGAGTCCAGCAGCCCCATCAAGCCTAACAGGATTACCTGCAAGCAGCACCACCACCGCGCAGCGAGCGTCAGGAACAGCCCACCAGGATGCCAGGGAGGAGCATGTAGGCACAAGGGGGGAGGGTGGGGTCCTCCCCCACCCCCAGCGTATGCTGGCAGCACCAAGTAGGCCGTCACCGTGGGACCTGAACAGGCACAGCAGACAGAAATAACACAGGACAGGCGGGGCACACAAAAAAAACAGACAGCCGGGCGGCAAAGAGCACAAGGCACAAGAAAACCACCCTGCCACCCAAAAAAACTTAACACAGTGTGAAGTCAACCACCAACGGGGCAAGAAGCCCCGCCGTTGCTAAGCAGTGGCACTCACACAGCTACAGGAACGCACCGGGCGCAGCCCGGTCAGAGACAGGCTGAATGATATGCATATGTGGATGAGTGACAGCAGAGAGGATTCATGTAAGTGAGTGGGCACAAGGGGAAGAGAGGGTAAGAAGAAGGATGCGGGGCGGGCGCCGAAGCGGTCCCCACCCCAAGCGTGGCCCAGTGTCCCTGCAACAGGCACAAGACAAGGGGAGGGGAGCAAGGCAGTGTGACACCAGGTGGGGACGGGAGGGGGAGGGGATGCACTATGCAGAGGCGACTGATGAAGTGGGTTGTCCGATCTGGAGGACTGTTCTCAGCAGTGCTTGATGATTGTGATTCTGTTCTTGAAACCGATGGTTCTCTGTTGGCTACTCCACTAGCCTCGGGCTCCCCTGTGGATTGTACGGCTTTGGTCGTGCCAAATGCCGTATCTGTAACTGGAAAGAGTCCAAAGTTATCTGTTCCAAGTGTTCAAGAATCACGGACGGCCGCCACAACATCATTCCACAAAGGGTCCACGGAAATGTCGCCATAAGTGTCAAAATGATGGGACAAAAACCGACGAAGAACCTTGAACAACGAAGACCGAACGTGCCCGCGCTTTTCCAGGTTCACAATGCACCGGGCTGCCTCCTCCACAAAGTGAGACCTGTCCATAATGATGGTGCTGAAACGAAACAACTGCCCGTGCAGTACGTTCGGGCCCACGCGCGCTGAGACTGCGCTAGCAACATGAACGTAACCCACCACAGGAATATCAGCATAGCAAGACTCCCGGCGTTTGTCATATAAGTGCGTAGTGCTGCAAACCCGTCCGTCCACCACATGTGACACAATGCGGATGTCCAAGGTAGGGTAGCCCCAAATGTCCCCTGGCACCCGTGCCAACTCCAAACCTCCGGCCCTGGGTAGATGCCAGTGATGGCGCCGCCGGCAATAGATTGGCTGTCATACCACAAGAACGGCAACAAGCGGTTGGGACCGGATGTGAAATCGTCAACAAAGCGAGCCGTAAACCGAAACAGCGCCAGGCATAACGGGCCACGTCACCAAGGCGGTGTGGGGGTACATGCGCCCCCACCCAAGTTGGCGTCGGGCTGGTATCAGCAAAGAAAGCCTCAGCATAAGTGTCGCCGTCCTGATTGGTGACCAGGATGGGGAGATGCCGCATTTGTGTTGTTGCTTTCACCCTTCCCCTGTCGCCGTTTTACCCACTTTGGCTTTTGAACCCATACCCCCCTATCGATTTTGCCTGTCTTCAGATAATGTTGCTCCCCTACGATCGGGCTGCTGGTCCCTAAACCCCTGACGATGTAGGCTATTGCTCCACTTCACCCCTTCCCCCCCTTCGAGAGCGGGCCTAGTGCCTTGTGGTGCCTGGTGTAACGTGCAATAATCAGTTTGTTGCTGGTGCTCAGTGTGCAACTGGCAGCAACTGCACTACACTATCTGCACTCCAGACAGCCTGCTCCGCCCCACTGCGACATTCCACAATGATCAAACCTGGCCCTGTCACACACTGCGGCACGAACAGCATTCATCCCATCCAAAACTGACCATGGCAGCACAAGCTGCCATTGCCAACGGTCCCGCCAGTGCTGATCAATACCCCGATTGCGTGTACAAGACCACACATGCCTCCCATACACTGGCCACAAAAACAGCTTACACCAATCCGAGCATCACGACCACAGCAGGGCACACAAAGTCACAGCATGGCACTGGCCTACTGCAAGGGGTGCAGCGGCATTGTGATCACCACAGCTACCTATCAAAGCTACCTATGCACAAGCAGCCACTCCTCAGGGGAGAAGCTGGTACAGCTACAAGAAGAGAGCAATATATCCTACAATGCAATGCCACCACCTTTACACCTGCATACAAAGATTGTACAAACCAGCCAGCCGACCACAAAGTTGTTGCAGTGGCACAAGCACACTCAAATGCGCCATTCACAGCTCCATCAAAAACATCAGCAAACTCCACTTTCGCAGCTGCATACAAACCACGGCCAAAAAACATGGCACCCAAAAGCAGCACAGGGGCAGCCGGGGACAATCCATCCCCACAATTGCAGGCCTCAAGGGAGCGCAGCACGCAGTCACCTTTTGTGCTGGCCCATCCAACCACACCGGCCAACAACAAGCACGATTTTGCAGCTTGCAACACAGGCACCAAGTCACCATCCACACACAAGTGCCATTGCTGCCAGCCAGTTTCACCACCTCAAACAGGCACATGCATTGTTCGCACCATCAGACCATCAGGCCATCCATTGCCCACCACAGTTACCAGCCCCCCTGTTGGCTGCCAGTTGACCAGCAGCATCACTGCAAGGGGCCGCTGCACACCTGCCCAAACCACACCTCTGCCTCTCAAATTGGCATAATGCCCACCACACCAATCACATCCTGCTATCCATCATGTTGTTTGCCGACAACAGAGGGAGGGACCCTCACCGGTTGGACACACACGCAACAAGCGAGTGGTACAATCATTGTGCCAGCACCAGCACTGCTAGCGCTGGTGTGGGCCCAACTTACAGCTTAGCCAGCTCAGAAGAAGTGGCGGGGCTGTGGGGACTTGGGTGACATGGGGATGGATGTCTCGCCAGGCAGGGGCTCATCATCCACTGTCAGGGGGACCTACAGGGTGCACACACACAGGCCAGGGGTGGTGCACACACAGGCCAACAACACCAAGTCAAGAACTGATAGGACGAATTGACGACCTTTTTTTGTTGTTGCAGTCACAACAGACAAGCCTCCTGCTCCTGCTTTCATGTGTACAGTACCCCATACTATGTAAATCCTGCCAACTGCCCAAACCCTGTCAATTCACAAGCAGGCCAAGCACTCTGTTGAGTGCAAGCCACTTATGCTGCCTTATACAACCGCCCAGTCGTTACCAACCCCACTGCAGCCTGCATCACCCACCTTCTCAATGAGTGGCCTGAGGCGCAGCACGTAGAGCATCTCCAGGTAGCGCTTGGTCTCAGAGCGCTCCAGGTTGCTGACGTGCTTCCAGAAAGAGTACACACTGCTCAGGTCAAGCAGGCGACGGGCATAGATCTCCCAGGTGTACCTGAGCAACACACATGAAGAGGAGCACAGCAAAGGAGTGTGGATACGACTGCACAGACAAAGCTCCTGGGCAGCATGTGTAGTAGTGTGAAGACCTACCGTTTCAGTGTGTAGTTGCAATCTTAACAACAGATTGATGACGGGTAGCAACCCATTAGCAATGCTTTGACAGCAGGATGGCTGTAATGTATTGAGAAGAACCACATGCCAGGTGTGTTGGAACCATGATGCAGCACAGCCACACTTCAAGCAGTCAAACTAAGCAACCCCTGGTTGTGCAGGGTCTAACACCAAAAACACAGTCACTGCCCACCATGCACCACCCCAGTCCCCCACCACCAGCTACCCACCTGCTGTAGACACGCTCCAGCCCTTGCTTGCTGATCTTCTCCCAGTAGCTGGGCTCACGGGCACAGCGGTCAAAGAAGTCAGCCATGATGTTGGCAGCCTGGGAAGCGGGACAAGAGGCAGCAATGACAAGTGGCGCCTGAACAACACGACTGATCTTGATGCATGGGCCGGGTGTTGAATGCGTCACAAACGTACAAGCCTTGCAGACTGGAACAGGCACACTGCAAACACTGCAGCAAGTGACTGCACCAACACACTGCATGAGCTCTTGAGTTTCATAGCTACAGGTGTAACTTTGATTGTTTGGTTGACTGCTGTAGACTCTGGTTTGTGGAGAGCCACAGCCTAAATGTTGCCACATCAGATGCAAGCAGTCCTACACAGAGTCCCTGTCGCAACATCAGCGCCAGAACAAAGAGGCACTCACCGCAGCACCGTGGTAGGGGTCGATGTGGAAGCCGCTCTTGGCGTTTTTGATGATCTCACTGGGCCCGCCGTTGCAGGTGGCAAAGGTTGGCAGGCCGCAGGTCATGGCCTCAATCACAGTCAGGCCAAACGCCTCGTATAGGGCAGGCTGCAACAGCAACACGGACACGATAAGGTGATGCACACAGCAGGTGACTATACCTCCTGCCTGAGTAAAAGCACAGTCGAGCTGCCTTGAGTACGATACAGTCGAGCTGCGGTGCATTGCGCTCGTTCACAGCTTGGGATGGTCCACGAAATGCCGCTTCCATGGCACGCAGCACCCTTGAAGCCACCCAATGACCTCACAGCGCGTCTGCGTGTACTGATGTGTACTGATGTGTACTGTACTGTACTGTACTGTACTGTACTGTACTGTACTGTACTGTACTGTACTGTACTGTACTGTACTGTACTGTACTGTACTGTACTGTACTGTACCGTACCGGTGGCGACACCAATGTGCAGAAGGTAGCATCTGCTGCCTGCTCTTGCGCACCTGCACGAAGGCACCCCTGCTGTCCGCAATGAACCTGTACAGCTCCCCGTTGCGCACACGGTTCTTCTGGGCCACAATCCACCTCAGCTGGTCCTGCACGACAGACGAAGGCATGTATAACAGGCCATCAGCAATTAGGCAGGAGCGCTGATTGGCCTGAAATCCTTCCACATTTGCCACCATTGGTGCCACACACGCACTTCACATCTTCAAACACCCCAGACGTCACATGGCCGCACACGCCAGCCTTCAAACAGACCTCCAGGTCCCGGCAGCCTTGCTGGAAGAAAGTGTATATGCGCTCAAGACCATCGTGATAGGCCCACCCACCTGCAGCTTGTACTCCTTGATGAGGTTGTGCATCTTCACACACTCATCCTGCTCCTCACGGTCCCCAGTGTCCTCAGGGTCAATCACACCACCCACGACCACCAGGTTCACCAGCTGGCGCAGCCGGTCACTCTTGGCGTACCTGCAGCAGCAACAAATGTCGTTACAGCTTGGCTACAGCCCTTGATACATCCCACCAACCCTCTCACCACTGCAGATGCATCATGCTACAGGTGCGGGTAGCTAGACGCTCTGCATCACTTGCCTTGTTTAAAGCTGTGGTACAACTCTTCAAACAAGTTGTTTTGATCCATAGCTGGAACAGTCGCCAGCACTATAGCCAACGGCTACTTGTGTCGCTGATTTAGTTCGACGCAACTCACCACTCCACCAGCCCTGTGAGGTTCTTGACGCGGTCCAGGCGAGCCATGGTGAACAGCAGGGGCTTGCTGCTGTCAGACAGCACACCAACAGCCACAGGGGCCTGCTGGGTGCCATACACCAGCTCCTGCAGACACACACGCCACACAACCAGCACCACAGGCGTTCAACTTGAGGCTGAGCACATATCTCCTGCCACCCCTTTCACATAATAGTGCTGCTGTGGGCCGTGTCTGCACCGCCATGCTTGTAGCACTCTGCAATCCTTACACACAGAACCCTTGCAGCCCACTGAGACCCGGCAGCGTCACACTAGCATGCGGCACAAGGACCATGCAGTCCACAAGTGCTGCCCTGATTCCATGCCTAAAGCAGACGAGCTCCAGAACCTGGCAGCTTCACCTCCTCCCCCCCCCCCCCCCCCCTCCCCAACACACCTTGATTTCTGGGTGCAGGGTGGTGAGGCGCCGGTCAGCCTTGTCGTATGGGAAGTAGATCTCCTGGTCTGCACCTGGCGACACGATGTTGAACTTGGGGTCGTACACATCAATGCCCTGCGCACACACAAGTTCAACAGACTCAGCAGCGTATACCTTACCGGTGACCTCGACATGCTGTGTCAGAGAGAGACGCTGCCCAATGCTTGTCCAGATGCAGTCATGTCTGCCCATCGTACCATTTGTCATCAGCGCTGACACCTCTAGGGTATATCATCACCCCCCCCCCCCCTTCGTGTCATGCCTCACCTCGACCACCCTGTACAGTCCAGGCATGGTGAATGCCTTCATGCTCTCATACTGCCCCACGCGTGTGTCGTTGCCTGCAATCTCCTGGTAGGTGGATGTGATGATGAAGTCTGCATGGTTCATGGCAATCAGGTCTGCCGTGAACTGGCAGCTGAAGTGGTAGGTGGGGTCCATCTCCTCCCTGCGACAAACCAACCATAGCAATGGGGCAAGCTAGGATACATGTTTCAAGTCACTGACAGACTCGACATGATGTCAGTTGTGTCACTGAAGCAGCGAGGCCCTGGAGGGTGTACGATACTTCTCCCAGAAGAATGTATCGACAGAAACACAAGCATAGCACAGCTATTCAGTGATCGACAATGGCTATACTAGTAGCACTGAAGGTGAATGACGCGCCCAGCATGTATGTGCACCGTCATCCCCAAACAAATCAATTCACCACTTGATGTCAGCATCCTGGTATTTCGTCTTCTCCAGCGCATGGGCGATGTTGCATTGCGTCACAAACATGCGGTGCGCCAAAAGAGAAGCCACCAAGTTGCCATCGCTGTAGTTGCCGATGATCAGGTCTGGCTTCTGGCCCAACTCTGCAGCAGCACACAGATAAGGACACTCTTGAAGGAATGGCCGTGCAGGTAGGGTGCAGCGATTGTTCGCATGGGGTGGCCAGACTGTGTAGTGAACCTACCTGTGAATTCTGGCCAAGGGTGATGCAGGGTTAGGTGCATTGGCCACCTCATACCCCCACGGTGGCTGAGAGGGTGGGTGCGGTGCCAGTACACATCTGAGAGATCAGCTGACACAAAGAGGGCTGGGTCAAAGGAAGGTTTGGTGCCAGCACACATCTTAGACAGCGGCAAAACGCAACCAGGCTTCTAGTCAATCGCCTTAACCGCTCGGCCATCACCGCACGATACTAGCTGCATCCCCTTCGGGATAGAATCGCGGCGAGCAGGATTCGAACCTGCGCGGGAGAACCCAATTGATTGCTCGCTGGTTGCTGATGCCAATCGAAATTACCAAAATCTTTATATTCTTGCAACCGCTATTTTTTAAAATTTGCGTTTTTTGCTGTTTTGGGGCCGAAGTTACATTTTACTCATCAGAAGAGTGCTGGAGATGAGTGATACTGTGAGACTGTGGCTTAGCTTATGGCCCCGGTTGCCACTGGTCGGCAGCTTATGGTCTGGATTGACAGGCCCCAATGTAACACAAATCATCATCATCATAGCTTATGGCCTGAACTGACAGGCCCCATGTAACACAACTACTACTACTAGGGGTCATGTCCATTTCCACACTGAAACAGCAGGTGCCTGTCACTCAGTCATGCGTATTCATGTTCATGTGCGTTCCACAAGGCCGCATCTTTCAATGCTCTATGCCTTGCACATGCTTGCATGTCTTGCTAACTTTGTGTGTCTTTGCAGGTACTTGCTGAAATATGCAGGTCGGTGGCGCTTTGTTACTTTTGGGGGGATGATGGATTGGTGTCCCCGGTTGCCAATGGTCGGCAGCTTATGGCCTGAACTGACAGGCCCCATGTAACACAACTACTACTACTAGGGGTGCCTGTGAACTCGTGCCTGTGTGACACAAGTGCACAACCCATCCCTGGGACCCACTTCCCAACTTGGCAACTCTTGGAGTGGTGTCCCCGGTTGCCAATGGTCGGCAGCTTATGGCCTGAATCAACCCATCATAGCAGTACCACCCCTTCTTCAAGTCAGTAGGATCTGCAGATACACACGGCCCTTGTGACATGCATGCCTTTCACAGGTGCCGCCTTGTTGATGATGATGATCTGTGTTGAATTGGGGTCTGTCAATCCAGACCATAAGCAGCTTATGGTCTGGATTGACAGACCCCAATGTAACACAAATCATCATCATCATCAAGACAAGAGTTGGCAAGAGACAAACATGCACAAGTGCATAGAACGAGTAAACTATTTGGTGTGATAGGTCATGGTCCCTGGTTGGCACTGGTCGGCAGCTTATGGTCTGGATTGACAGGCCCCAATGTAACACAAATCATCATCATCAAGTAAACGGCGATGCAACTGTCTGAACCATGCGAGCAGGCCTATACAATCCTATCCTTCAGGTCCCACAGGGCCAACTGCACATCACTGACATTTTCAGCCTGCACCTCTTACTCCTACTCAGCAATAGCATCAGCAACAGGTGCAACAGCGTCAACAGTTGCTTTTGCAGCAGCAACAGCAGCAACTGTCTGGATTGACAGACCCCAATGTAACACAGTAACAGTTGTTTTGCAGCAACAACAGCAGCAGCAAGAGGCTGCTGCTGCTCAGTTGGCTGAGGTTCAGCAGCAAGCAGTGTCTTACTTTTGGAGCTTTTGGAGGATTTTGTGGCCCTAGAGGCAGCCCCCAAGTCCTGGTTCCCTCAGGTCTCCCCTAGCCACCCATTTTTGTGTGTGTCTGGGGAATCGACCTTGAGTGTTCACCGTGTTGTTGTTGTGCCAGCAGTTGACTGATTCTCTGTTGACATTTGCCCCTGTTTCCTTGTTCATCTGATGCTTACACCGACATGCTTGGCTAATGAAGTTGAGGAGGCAGTGTGAATGTGTACTTGTCTTGCTTGCATTTTGCACAGCTTTGCTGCACTCTTACTTGTACATGCTCACACTGGACAGCAAGAGCCTGTCACTGAGTCATGCTTGCCATGTTCATGTGCGCTTCACAACGCCGCATCTTTCCATGCTCGATGCCTTGCACATGCTTGCATGTCAGTTAACTCTGTGTGTATCGCAGGTACTTGCTGAAAAAGGCAGGTCATAGGTGGCGCCTTGTTACTTTTGGGGGGATAATGGATTGGTGTCCCCGGTTGCCACTGGTCGGCAGCTTATGGTCTGGATTGACAGGCCCCAATGTAACACAAATCATCATCATCATCAACACAGTTACTTTGGGGGGCATAATGGATTGGTGTGCCCGGTTGCCAATGGTCGGCACCTTAAGTCCCGAATTGACGGGGCCTCTAGTAACAAATCACGCACGCACGCACGCACGCACGCACGCACGCACGCACGCACGCACGCACGCACGCACGCACGCACGCACGCACACACACACACACACACACACACACAAATCATCATCAGCAGCACCAGCAAGAGGTGCTCAGTTGGCTGAGGTTCAGCAGCAAACAGTGACGTACTCTTGGGAGCTTTTGGAGGATTTTGTGGCCCTGGAGGCAGCCCCAAGTCCTGGTTCCCTCAGGTCTCCCCTAGCCACCCCAAGGTAAGGCAGGTCAAAAGTGGCGCCTTGTTACTCTTGGGGTGATCATGTATTGGTGTCCCCGGTTGCCACTGGTCGGCAGCTTATGGCCTGGATTGACAGACCCCAATGTAACACAATAATCTTCTTGGCCTGAACTGACAGGCCCCATGTAACACAATCATCATCATCATCCTTCCACATCCTGTGAGTACCCATCCTTTCATTGCTGCGTTCAGTTGCAACATAGCTGCTTGCATAGCCCTTGCAACACCTTCCCTCTTCTTCTTGCAGCATAGCTGGTCGCATCACCTGTCCACCCCCTGTTCTTCCTTCTTCCCATCGTAATCTTTGCACCCCACCCCATTCGGACCCACCTGCCATAATCTCGCGCTGCACGTCCATGGTGTACTGCTCCACATAAGGCCACAGGTCAAAGCGAGATACCCACTTGCGCAGCACCTGCAGGCAACAGCAGGGGTACAAAAAAGAGATGAGAGAAGCAGTTGTACAATACTGTTAGCATGCTGAGTGTGCAGCACAACACGGTTGGGAGTGTGAACAAAACGCCCCCATCACGCTGGTTACATTGAAAAGGGTACGCATGGAGAAACATGCTTGGGAACAGACACCCCATCCCGGCTGTTTGTCCACGGTAAGCTGTCCTGACTGTACCACTGAGCTAGGGTCCACTGTACAACTTACACCCTCCTCTTCCTTCTTTTCAGTAAAAAAAATGCAAATTGCAATTAACATCTGCTAGCGGCAGTGTCCAGTCACCTTTCTACAAGCTACCGCAGTCTACAAGCTACTGCAGGATGGGGTCCCACCCCGGCAGAGTCTGCCAACAACCCCATTCCTATGCTAGTTACAGTCCTGCCGTAGCACAGCCGGAGGTGAGGTGCTTGCGCATTGAAGGAATGTAGAGTGCAGGAAGTTGTATGGTACGACAGAGCACCGCTTGCTCACAACAGATTCCACATCCTCACAGACGTCCCAGGACAACTTGTCCAGGAATATTCAGTGATAACACCACCGCGTGCTCATGCAGCTTGACACGTTGACTACAGGGGTTTGATCCTTCCATGCATTGCAGTGACCAGACGCAAACTGACCGGATTGGCCGCTGGCTCAGCCTGTGTTCTGCACATGATATGGCCACAGCAGTAGGTAGTGTACATACACCCGTGAACGTTCCACTCATTGCCTAATTGACGGGACTACATGAGCAGATTTACATTCCCCGCAACATCCACAACCACAGCACTTGCAAAACCCGCCCCTCAGCAGCCGGCCCAGCCCACGCAATGATTGAGTGGAGAAGAGTGAATTGCACTGACGCATACTATCACAACAACATGGCTGTTTGCAGAGCCGGGACCTGTACTAACAGACAGATGACGAACCACTGCCACAGGTGGCTGCATGATCGTACTTGGGAAGAAGAAGTGTTACACCGTGATCAAGCAGCGACCTGCCAACTTGCCAAAATCGCAGCAGGCTCCATACTGCCACATAGACAGGGCGCAGTCGCCAAGGCACCAGCCTCACAGTAGTGGTTGCACCAAGCTGCAGCACCCAGGGCTATGACCTTCTCAAGGACATACCCCATGGTCAATGTGTTTGCTGAAAACAAAAGAACTGAGAACAAAAAGAACAACAATTCGCCAATATGGTGCGTGAAAGGAGGCTCAAGCGGTGCTGCCCAACGTGATGAGGGCGGCATCATACACTCATAGAGAGACCATTGGGTGATGATGATGATGATGATGATTGTGTTACATTAGGGTCTGTCAATCCAGACCAGACCACTGGATCCTTTTGCTGCAACACAGACCCCAATGTAACACAAATCATCAACATCAGCAACACAATAACAGAGGCACCATGCCCGTCCCAGTGGCAAATCACACACACACACACACACACACACACACACACACCACACACACACACACACACACACACACACACACACACACACACACACACACACACACCACACACACACACACACACACACACCACACACACACACACACACACACACACACACACACACACACACACACCACACACACACACACACACACACACACACACACCACACACACACACACACCACACACACACACACACACACACACACACACACACACACACACACACACACACACACACACACACACACACACACACACACACACACACACACACACACACACACACACACACACACACACACACACACACACACACACACACACACACACACACACACACACACACACACCACACACACACACACACACACACACACACACACACACACACACACACACACACACACACACACACACACACACACACACACACACACAGCCACCACCTGACAGGGAGTGGAGAGTCTCCACTGGAGACCCCTCTACAGGGCAATGGTGCAGAGAATGCAAGACTGATGGTGCGGTAAATGCAATCAATCACTCATGGTTGGTCACATGAATGAATGAATGGAGGTGTTACACGGGTCACATATGCACCCCAAGTCTTGGGGCCCAAGAGTCTTGGGCCAAGACGTCCCGCCGATCTGATATACGCCCTACAGCCCAGCCCAGCCCAGCAAAACAGGCACAGAACATTCACAAGACCTCCGCCACAACGTACATACACTCCAAAGCAACGAAACGGGCCTGAAGAAGAAGAAGTGTTACACCGTGATCAAGCAGCTACGCTGCAAACGGACGGCAGGGTCGAAGGGGTCGAAATTCCTTTTGCAGGAACCTTGACGGGAGCGACAAGAAACACAACAGGGTTGCGAAGCACTCACACCAAAGGGCTGCAAAGAGGTTGCCACGGTGAAGAAGGGTAGACGATCAGTAGAGGCTCCACTTCCAAAAGCCCACACGATAAAAGGGACCTCCATCCGGTTCCGACGTGAGACACACACCCCCATGTCCCCGGGCAAAGCACAAGAACTTCAATCACATAGGAGGTGGCATTCCCTACGTGTGCTGACGGACACTACTTCAACCACAGTGTGACAGATGAAGACATGGCAAGACACATGCTGCACTCCATAACCACTTTGCAATGGCTAGCAACACAACATGAGCAAGCCAGGAACAAGCCAGAGTAGCGGCATGCGCGATAGTCCAGAACAGCACAACATGCACGTCCAACTACAGCTGCAGCTCCTAGCACCTCCAGCACCTCCAGTACTCCAGCTCTCCAGCACTCCAGGTGGTTGTCACTGCTGCTGCGCCTGCTGTTGTTGCTGCTGCTGCTGCTGCTGTTGCTACTGCTGTGGCGACATAATGGCCACCACTGACAAACAGGAACACACACTGACAGGCAAATGTGGCGTTAGTGCCTGCCAGTGCCATGAGGCATGTGCTGTTGCTGCTGCTGCTGCTGCTGCTGCTGCTGCTGCTGCTGCTGCTGCTGCTGCTGCTGCTGTCGTTGCTGTGCCTCGGCTGAGCCGAGGCAGACGGGCTGACCAGCCAGGCCCCGAAAACCTTTGAGGCCACGGCAAGAGCCTTGAAAAAAGCAAAACTGCAGCTTGCTGCTCACTGCAGTAGCTGACGAAGCCTTGCTGCGACGAACGCGCCATATCTGCTGCTGCAGGCGCCCATGCTGCTGCGCCACCTCCAGCTGGCCACAGCCAGCATAGACAATAACTTTAATGAGATAAAGCCATTGCCCAAGCTTGTCCAGCGAGAATAGCCCAGAAGAAGAAGCTCGGCTTAGCGATGGAGTCGATGGGTCCCTCGTCCGCCCCTTTCAGGGGCGGAGAAGAATGAAACGGGCCTGAAGAAGAAGGGGTTACAGGGCGACACACGCAGCTACGCTGCAACGACACCCAGCATTGGAAGGGAACCAAAGTCCTTTGATGAAACGGGCCTCGGGGAGGCAAAAATTGCACAACAAGAAAAACCGCGCCCGTACATTGATAAAACGATTTCCAACCGAAAACGCCACTTCCGCTTTAGCTCAGCTGGTTAGAGCGCTCGGCTGTTAACCGGGAGGTCATGAGTTCGATCCTCATAAGCGGAGATAATTCTTGAGTACCCTTGTTGTCTTGATCTTTTGCTGATTCTTTGACTTGCGGCTGCACATGCTGTTGCTCTGCCTTCCCTCCAGACACACCTGGGGCGCATCTGCTACCTCCCCCCTGCGTGTGCGGAGTTATCCCCCCCCCCCCCCCCCCAAGCGGGCAAATGCAGCCATGAATCCATAAAACTGCAAACCCCCTACTGTTCCCACTCACCCGTCCACTCATGTCCCTGAAGGGCACACGCAGGATGTAAGCATGCTCCGTGCCATGGATGCGCTCGATACGCTCATTGCAGGTGTTGCCCACTGCCTACACACAAGCAGCATGACAACACAATCTCAGTGACTCCACAAGACCAGCAGGGCACGGACTACCCTGTGACTGCATAATGATGCCACATACTGCCAGACATGCTGTCTGACACCACAAGAGACCCGACATGTCAGCAGCATGCTTTTTTCCCACTGTACAATGCAGCGCAGGGGGGCGCAATCTGGACGTATACTGAGTGTGTGGGACAAGCTTATGGGGGTTGGGTTCTCCAGACGGCCCCCTACCATGCTGGTTGTGGCCATCCATGGCTGGGTTCACTTGCAGCGTAGCTGCTTGCGCAACCCGTGTAACTCATCTGCAGGGGCGCACACCTGTGGTATGAGTCGTGTGACGACCATGATGTTGGGCTTGATGTCAGGCAGGCCCTGCTCCTTCAGGCGGCGCCGCATCTCCTGCTCCATTGCACGAACCTGGTCCAGAATGTACACCACCTGCCCATGGACATGGACAGCACAGCACAGGAGGATGGGAGCAGTGGGTGAAACATGCAGTGGTGCTAAAAAACAAGCAGTGGTGTTGACAAGATGGAGCATGTGTAGATGCTCAGGAAAACCCACACCCTGCAGTGTCGCAGTGACTGACTGCATTAGCCAGTGGGAAATCCTGCAGCAGCTAGGGCTGAGCAGTAGCCAATGCAAATCAAATGCAGCAATCTGCCAAGTGCCGGCATACTCAGATCTGGAAATAGTAGCGACACACATGCACCAGCATTGACCAGCAGCAACTACACTCTGTGTAGCAAGCACATTCAAAGGGCCCACCATGCTCCTGCATTCCCGCCCTCACCTGTCCTCCTGTGTCTGGCAGGCCCAGCACGTTGCTCTGGCCGAAGTACCCGTGTGGGCTCATGATCACCACGTTCATCACCAAGGGCAAACGGCCCAGGAAGCGCTCAAGGCACTCAGCATCAGGCGCCTGCACCACAGCAGGCAGGGCAGCAGCAACAAACAGCCGTCAGCACCTGATATGACCACGTACTCCACCACGATACTGGAAAAGACAGCTCACAACGCTTTCTGCATGTCTCACAAGGCCTGCCTGTATGCGGCAAGACAGGGAATGTTGCTGGTGTTCCTCAAGGGAATGTTGCGGTGTTCCTCACCATAAATTTTCAAGCGCTCATTATCAAGGCAGGGATGCCAAGCACGCCGCAAACCGGGATGCATCAACTGTACCTTGCCAGCACGATGCAATGGCAGTGTGCACAGATCTATGGCATGTACGGCCATGCAGAGTACCCTTCCTCGCGAACCAATCACCTGCAGGATGTCCAGCAGCAGCCTGAACTGCTCCCTGATGCGCGCAGCAGTGGCACCCCAGCCGCGCTCAAAGCCCAGCTCTGTCAGCCGCTCAGCAACATCATCCCACATAGCCTGCAGGGCAGGGCAGGAGGAACGCAGGGTGTGGAAAGGGAGAAGTGTTTGTGCAGGTAAAGTTGACGAGCCAGTGCATTCCTAGCGCATGAAGGGCAGCATACACATAATGCGAAAGAAGCAAGTGCTGCTGCACTCCAGGCCAGCCAAACTTACATTCCATGCATCAGACGCTGTCAAGAACATGTTGCTGCCGATGTTCACGCGTGTGTATGCACACACTTTCAAAGTTTGCACACGCAGGGAGCCCCCCCCCCTTCTTCAGACATACCCTTCACCGCTGTTGCCAGCCTCCCCCCCCCCCCCCCAGCCCACCCACCCACGCACCTCCTCGTCCACCTCGTCCAGGAACCTGTCCCCCCTCAGCACCGCACTCTGCAGCTGCTGCAGGGTCAGCAGGCGGTTGGGGTTGATCAGCAGGTGGCGACCCTTGTAGCTCAGGCCACGCAGGAACTCCAGCAGCTGTAGCTTGCCCTCGTTCACAGCACCATTGTGGCCACCCTGCATATTGCACACAACATAGCAGGGGGTGGCAGGTAGGCATGGCAGAAAAGGAGGGGTGAAGTCGAGCTGTGTCCTGTGCGCCCCCAGAAAAGTGTGATAGGCTGCTGCAATGTTGCTGTGTATCTCATGTGTCGAAGCACATGTGTGGTTCAATGCTGCAACGGCAGCTCAACACAACCTGGCTGGTATTGCAAACTGTGCAGGACGCCAACAGCTCCACTCCTCCTTTACAGCTGCCCACGCCCATGATGACAGCAAAAAACCACCCCAACTATGTGCCCCCCCCTCATCATCTATGTGGTGCTGCTAAACCCTTTCCACCCCACGCCCAAAGCAACAGCATGCAGGTATCCCCCCCCCCCCCACACACACACACACACAACCACCACCCTGCTCCAGGCACAAGCACCACATCTCCTAAAACACGGTACACCACCCTCTTCCTCCATCCTCAAATCTCTGTTTCACCTACACAAAACCGTTGCCACGCCCCCCCCCCCCCCCTTCAACCCACCCACCCACCTGGAACATGCCGCTGCTGAGGTGTCTGTTGAGGAATGTGACACCCTGGCCGATGGACTGGGCCATGTTCATGCGCGGGAAGTTGCGGTTGAAGGGACCCAGGTCGATCTCAAGCACCGCATAGGGGTTGGTCTCAACACCCAGACCTGCACAACACAGCAGCCACCTGATCACCAGTGATTGTGACAACATTCGTTACCCCATCATCATCAATGTATCCCATTCCAGGTAACACGAAAAATTGACCATGTCCGGTGATTGTGCCAATGACGGCCGGGCTGCAAGCCATGCCAGATAGCTAACCCTGTGCAAGCCTTGTGTTGCAAGCCCTAGTGAGTGTCAACCACACGTGCCAATGCAGCCGGCCAGCTCAATCCCCTAAATCAAAAGACTGCTGCTTGACTGAATCAGAGCCCCGGCCGAGCATGTTGTGAATTTGTACCTCATCTGCTGCTGTGCCATCAACGGTTGTTCAACAACTGGTGGACCACAGCGACAAATATGACACAAGACCACAACAGGCCTGAATTGCAAGTAACACAACTACCACTGAGCCTGGACCAACCTAAAAACCAGCCACAACACCGCACATCACCTCCAAAGCATGCAAGGTGGCGAGTGCAATCTGCCAGCCGATCACCCTGGTGGTGCTTTGATGTGCATGAATGTGCACAAACCCCGTCCTAGACCAGCCAGCGCCCCCGGCTGTATTGCTGCTGCTGCTGTCGCTGCATCACCCAGGTGATGTGCTGTAGTAAGCCAGCAGGGATCCGCGCGCTGGTTCACCTGTTCAGATGTCCTCTTGGAGTATCATCCAATCTACCTGATTGGGATGAACTCAAGACGCCGCCTGAGAAGGTGAACCTGCACACTGCCACCTGCATTGCCACCCTGCTGCGCGCCCATCAGCAGGGCACGGTCTACATGTGTCCCCACAGCGCCATCACAGCAGCAAAGCTATCCGCAACTCGAGTTTGTTCTTTTGCAACACCACAATACTACTCCATGAGTGCCACCTACTTCTATGCCATGTGGAGCCACTTACACACCTGCCAAACCCTTCTCCCCTGACCCCTCCTGCTCCATATCATCCTCACTATGACGAGTTGCCCTGCCCTACCCTCCCTCCCCCCCCCCTTTGACAAGCTCCTTCACCTGTCCCTGGCCCATGTGTTGCTTCTTTCCTCCCCCTCCCTCTCCCCCCTCCCCTGTTGTCATATTCCCTAGCCCCCCCCCCCCCCCTGGGGCAACCCTGCACACCTGATACACACATAGACCCCACCCCAGCCCCCACCCCAGGCTGTGCTGCTGTCCCATGTTCCTGCATGGAACTGGGCAACATATGCAAACATACCTGAAACTGGTAGTGGGAGTGGATGCACCCCTGTTTGATCAGGACGCACCAATGGTTTGGACGCTGTGCACAGCCAGTAACAGGACGCCTGAACTCATCCCACCTTTCCCTTGTCCCTTGCCACCCTTGCCCCTCCCCTGCACCCCCCACCCCCCCCCCAATATAAGGACCTACCCTCCACCAGCTGCTCCTTGAAGGCCAGGTACTGCCCAGCGTTGATCTCGTCAGCAGTCAGCTCGTCCACATTGATGCGCATGTAGATCCAGTTGCCAGCACGCACACGCAGAGCCTGGGGTGGTAGGGGGAGGAACAGTTGCACGCACGTCGAGTGAGGCTCAGAAGTGGGTACTGGTTGTGGCAACACGCTCAAGATGGAAGCGCAACATACCTTTTGGTTTGTTGCACTGAAAGCCACATTGATTTGATGCAAGACGCCCTTGCTGCAGCGGCAGCCGAGACAACTGTTCTTGAAACTCATTGCACTCAAGGGTGACCACCATCACTGAGGCTGTGTCCGCTCACCATTGTGATGCTGGGTGAGGCCACCACTGCCTCCACAGCGGTGCGCAGCAGGTTGGCAAAGGGTGTCCACTGGATCTCGGGGTTGTTGCTGGCCTCACCGATCTGGATGAGGGTGTCCAACATCTGGTGGGGCATCAGGATGGGCTTGTCGGCACCCAGCTCCAACATCCTGCGAGGTCAGGAGTGAGGACAGGAGTGAAGACATGGGTGTGCCTCATGGGGTTGGTTCCGCTGAGGGGACTTTGCCAGTGTGGTACAGGGGGGAGCTTTGGACCCAAGGACACTGGAAGGGTGTGGCGCTTGATGTCCCACATTGTGCAAGGTGCGCTGCACTGTGCGGCACAGCCACGATCACGCACAAGACACATGTGTTTTTGTGTGTGTGTTGGGGAGGGGGGTTTGAAACAACGCTGTAGGTATACAAATCTGCCCTGTTGTTCGGGTGCACTTGCTCTTTAGGGACGGGTGGGCACGTTCCAACAGAGCAGGTGCACTTAGCAACAGGGCAGATTCATATACCCACAGCTCTGTCTCCTATGATTCCCCCAACACACCAACCCACACACCAACTTGCACACCCAGCCCCCCACATCTAGCCACAGCCCCCCCCCCTCCCCCCGCCTTACTTGCTGAAGAGTGCGCAGAGCTCGTTCCTCATGGTGCTGCAGGCGTTCCTCACAATGTCAATGGGCCGCCCAGTGAAGGAGAAGCGGCGGGTCAGGCCCAGCGGCTGCAGCAGGGGGGATAGGAGGGGACAGAGGGGCAAGGGGTCAAATGGCAAATCAATAACGATGAAGAACGCGGCGATGGCCATGTGCAGGGTGGCAAGCTAGTGGTCAGTTACAGCTGACAGCGGAACAGAGGACAAGCACGAAAGGGTAGACACCTTCAACAGCAGCCAGCATGGGCAGAGCAAGAGGCACAACCACACAGCCATCTGGAAGGGCAAGTTGTACATCACCAGCCCTTGCGGTGCTGTTGTGCATGTCCACAGCAACTGTCAAGGCTGCACTACATGCCTGACAAGACGTGCATCACTGCCCATAATCACTTCCCCCGCACATGCATGCTCAGCTTTGCATGGCTGACATAAAGACTCTTCGTAGGGCAGCACGCAACATCTGCAAAACACACAGTACCATGCTTCCCGTACCTTCTTGGCTGGCAGAGGCCTGTCAGGGGATGGACCTGACACTCCCGACACTCCTGACGAGTCCTTTTGGGGTGAGGGGGGCATTGCAGCGGCGGCCATGCTCTTGAAGGGGTCCTCATCGGGCACGTGGACAGTGCCTGTGCTGCCACTCTTGCTGGCGGAGCTGGGCTCCTTGAGGGTGCTGGCGTCGCGGACAACAGTGTCGGCCATCTTGAGAGTGTGGCCTGCGTGGTGAGTAGATGTGGGAAGGATGGCGGGTGCATGAGTCGCTTGCTCAGTGGCTGGACTGCTGTGACACACGGCACGTCACCCTCAGAGATGCACTGGTTTTGGTGCTGTGTCTCTGCTGCATGCTGAATAGGAAGTTGATGAAGCGCATTCCTGCCTTTTAGACAGCTGACACAGGGCCGGCAGCTTGGCTTCTGTTGGCTGCACTGTCGGAACTGTGATCAGCACTGCTGAATGCATCATCATGGGGCCAGCGCATGTGGCCCCCCACGGAGCACGTCTAGGTCGGACCGCACAGCTTTCCATGATCGCTGACTAGTGATGCCTCTCAGCTGCGTGGCCAGCCTGGACTCAGTTGAGGTCCACTCACCGGTCACGACAAGGTTCGTGTTGGAGGCCCTAGGCTCTCAAATGCCTGTTTGTTTGTCGATGAATACGTTCAAAGGTGTCGAGTGTGTGTTCTGAGCTTGGACGGCCACGAGACAAAAACTTATGATCTGCTTGAGTGCCGATATGCACTACGCTGCTACAGCAACTTAGCAGCCATTCGCAGAACAACAGGCAGCTACAGCCGTTATAAGGCTTCTGCTGGGCAGACTCTGTCATATTACGTCACAGGAGGGAAAATTTGAAAAGTTGCCAGTTCATGCACCAACAGTCAATGCAGCATCGATCACATCAGCCAGCTCTTTTTGGTGAATGCTGAAGGATGCAGTAGCTGTGGATGCAGCGGCTGCCCTGCCAATGTACTTGACACCCCGGCGTGGCTGGCTGTTGCTGGGCACCTCCTGGCTGCTGCTGCTGCTGTGGTGGTCAGGTGCTGCTGCTGCTTCGATTGGGCCAGCATGCCTGAGTGCGGTCAGCAACCGCGGCTGCACGTAGCCCCATGCCCCCATGTTCTTGGGCTCCTCCTGGCACCACATCAGCTCAGCCTGGTGGTACTGCTGCACCACGTTCAGCAGCAGGTCGTGCGGGAAGGGGCTGATCTGCTCCAGGCGCACCAGCACAATATCACGCTGGCGGCGTGCACGGCGGGCCCTGCAGGCCGCAAGGGAACAGGCAAGCAGAGTTGGGTGGAGTGCAGTTCGAACGCCGACCATAATGCGGCTGTGCACAAAATGCACGAGCCTGCTCACCACACTTGTTCACAGTATCTGCCAAAGTGACACAAGCCTATCTACTGAGTACACGGCAAGACTGACATTTGACACCTACAGAACAAAACCTTCTCCTGCGTGCAGCCTAGTGGGGCCTGACACCTTGTTGAGGGCTGCAACAGCTTCCAAAACACCTGACCAAAGCCTGGCAGCGATGGCATGGCTAGCCAAGCACTGTCTTACCTTGACAGCTGGTAGTAGAGCTGTCCTGTGCACAGCACCACACGGCGTATCTGCTGGGCAGGCAGCAGGAAGGGCTCTCCCGTCGCCTTGTGCACGCTGAGGTGTCGTGTGTTGTCGCTAGCCTTGCCATCGTCAATGACACGGTTAAAGAATGTCCCAATGGTGAAGTCCTTGAGTGCACTGCTGCAGGGCTTGTGGTGCAGCAGGTACCTGTGCCAAAGTGGACCACGACAGCGGGCAGCAGCATGCGCCTTGTGTCAGCAGACAGGGGGAGGATCTGCGGCTGGGTCACAAGCCTGCATTGAAAGCAACAGCCTATCCAGTATGCCTCGCCACATGTTATGCATGCACATGTTGTGCTGCACAGTGCAAGTGCAAGATGCAGTGTGCTGTGTGAAGCAGATGGGGGATGTACAGGAGCAGAGCACACTGGTACACCATCAGTCGGCAAAGATGTGGCTCACTTAGGTGTGAAGAGGATGAGGGGCTTCTTGTGTGGCAGGTTGATCTGGCGCCTCAACAGATGGAAGTACTGAGCTGGGGTCGTCACGTTGGCAATGCATAGGTTGGCGTCACGCTCCGCATTGCGGCGAATGTACTGCAATGCAGCAAGCAGTACAGCGCTTGAGCATGAGGTGGCTCTGAGACGGTGGCAGCAGCTGCGTACCATATTGCTGGCTGCATGCAGTTGTAGGGGTGCAAGGACACAAGGTAAGGGCGCACTGGTCAAAGGAGGCAGCCGAGCACTGAAGTTGAGCCGACGTAATCTATTAGTGCATGCACTGCGCGCATCCCCTCCAACCCACCGACCTGCAGCATAAACCTCTCCCATGCTGGCCGTGTCAGGTGATGCCCCTCAGGTATGCCACACTCCTCCCACAGCAGCTCAACAGCCTCGGCATCAGGCGCTGACTGCAGACCACTGCCGCTGCTGACAGACATCAGCAGGTCCAGCACCTGCCGCCTGCAGGACACAGCACAGGTCGCTTTCCGGCCTATAGCCCCTGATCAGTACAGGTGTCTTACACAACGTAATTGCATGACTGTCCTGCAGGACCAGGCCTGGCAGCACACGCAATACAGTACTGGCGCCAACACCCAGCAGGGGAATGACATGTGCTGCAGGCATAGGATGACGACGCTGCTGACAAAAGTTGTGCAGGCTCGCATGCGTCCAGTTGCCAGCTGCATGTGGAAAGACTGGGGCCAGCCTGCCAGGTTGGGTTTGCGGCTTCTCAAGCACAGAGTAAATTACCGCCGTTGATGAGACTACCGATAACGCTTTGTGGCACAAGATGCCCTGCCACTCACTTTGAGATCTTGCCTCCAGACTCTTTGCTCATCGCCTCAAATGTGGACTTGATCAGGTGCTGGTGTGCTGGGCTGTGCCCAGGCAGCGTGTCGGCATCGTCCTTAGCCAGCTGCAGCCACCTGAGCAGGCAGCAATGTTGCACGGTCCGTCTCAGCCTGGCTCTTGCCACCATCCAGTCCCTCTTCTGCCACCCCCCCCCCCCACCCACACACACACACACACACACACTGGCTGGTTGCAAGTCACGTGTCAACACCCACACATTGTATTCCCAGTCAAATCCCCTTGCCTTTGCATGATGCATGCCACTCAAGTAACATATTTGTCATACTGACACTTGCCGATGGGGACATGGCACAGCAACCGCATGATGCGTAGTTGTTGCATTGCACGACAGATTGCAGCGCGCTGCGCATGTGTGGCTCACCTCTCCATGCGTGCTGAGCTGTGGTCAGGGCCCTGACCGTCATAGCCATGGGGCAGGAGCAGCACCAGCCCACTGGTCTGGCCCCACTTGTCCTCACCAGATGCAATGAACTGGTCAATGATGACCTGCACATGCACAGCCACATGCTGTGCAGTGTGTGAGCAGTTTGCAACACCGGCCACGCAGCTCCTACCATATAGCCTCGTGAATGCTGTCAGGTGTTGCGCGATGCTAGACCCATCAACCAGCCATGACTGCTGAGACACCCCAAAACAACGCAAAGCACTGTGCAGCTGGGTTGAACTGTCACAGTTCAAGTCAGGCTGTTGAGAACCGCAGCAGTCTCACCTGTGCGTTGTTGGAGAAGTCCCCAAACTGCGCTTCCCACAGCACCAGAGACCTATCCCGCGCTCCAAGGCTGTAGCCGTACTCAAAGCCCAGCACAGCTGCCTCGTTCAGGGGGCTGTTCCACACCTCAAACACGTCCTGCTTGTTGGGCTTGACGCTGTTCAGCAGCACCAGGCGCTTGGCTGTGACAGGAAATGCAGCAGTTGCGTCATGTTGGGGTCACACGCAGCTGGCACGTGCATGGCAGGTTGCACTGCGGTCCATGCAGCCGTGTGGCTCCTGTCCTGGGTCTGCATGTCTCTGCGCAAGTGCCAGGACCAGGAACATTACTTGGTTGGGTCTGCATGTCCATGAGCATGTGCTAGGACCAAAAAACATTGCATTTTTGTTGACAGCAACAGGTGCACTGCCAGTCAATCACCAGCAACTGACTTGTGCTGACGTCCGACGTCGCTTTCAGAGTCTGAAAGCGTGGTGGCAGTCTGTGTGAGCGCAGCACCCACCCGTTGTCTGGTCCCACAGGACTGCATGCCGCTGCCCAAATGTGCCACGCTCGCAGTCCTGCCCTGTGAGCCGCACATCGTAGTGACCCGTGTTGAGGCCCCAGCCCAGAGGTGCTGACGTGGGGTTGTCCAGGAAGGGGTGTGGCGTGTCTGGCGCCTTGTCCCTGCACGCCACACAGGCACCAGCATTGGTCGACATCGTCGACCCCACCAACTTGTGTTGGTAGCACTGCTTCATTGGCTTGTCCGAGGCTCAACCCAGGTATCCGCATGCCTACTAATGATGAGGCTCGGCTGCTTAATTGGACGTTGGCACCTGTTGTATGGCGCTCAAATCAAAGCAAGGTAACAGATTGGCCCAGTGCCGGGGATGTGTCCGTACTACGCTAGTAACTTCCTTGCACTGATTGCATCAGCACAGCACCGTCAGGAGCTCACCTGTGCAGCAGGAGTGTGCCAAAGGCCAGGGCCTCAGCCATGGCCCAGTCGACACGGCTGTCAGCATCAGCCACCATGGCCAGACGGTCAGCCAGCAGGGCATGGATCTGCATGTAACACACCAGCGCAGGATTGCCCTTCGTGCTTGCTGCATGCTGCGCCACGTGCATGTTGGCCCACACACCAGGGTGCATGCTGTGTAGTACAAGCTGTTACATAGCAAACGCCAGGATACACACCCTGTGGCTGTTGTCACCGACATCACAAGCTCACAGCTATCGAATGCAAGGCACTGGCTGCTGCCCACATGCTGCTTGGCCCTGAGTTCCATTGCTGCCTGTGGCCAGTCAAAGATAAGAGGCATCATACTGTGCGTGTAGCATGCAGGAGAAGGCACAGCAAGGTCAGTACCAGGCCCACACTTACATCAGGGTGGGTGTTGAACCCGGGCGGCACCTTGCAGATGGCCTGACCCACACGCTGCAGGGTCGTGAGCGGCAGGCCGGTTGGCTCCTGACAGGGGTCACCCTCAGACCAGGAACGGGCAACAGACTGTCGACAGTGGCAGGCACGCAACAGCAAGCAGCACACAAAGTCAACTGGGAGCCACTCACCGCAGGCACCAACATGAGGACCGTACCCGAGCGACATGCGTATATAAAAACATGCGTACACCTAGGTACAGCACGACTGCTGCGTCCTGGACTGTCACTGCACACAATCGACTTTGCACTGTGATACTGTGTGGCTGGTACGTGCAATGCTCACCGAGAGTGCGTCGCCTTGCCAGCTGCTGATAAGGAACTGTGCTGCGCTCTCCTTGAACTTGCCAGCCCCAGCTGCAGACCACTGCGCCTCAGCAGCGGCAGCCCAGGAGGCACGCCAGCGCTTGGTCTCAGCACCACTCACAACGCCCTCCGCCTGAACAAATTTGTGCAGCCGCAGCGCACGCATCAGTCAGCATGGGCTGGAAGCTGCTGTGTAAGAACACCATGCGCATTGCAGACAGGTCTGATGAGGGCAAATATGTTTCTGTGCATGATGCAGGAAACCTCGGTTAGGAGCATGAGGATTATGTCAGGGAAAGAGACCCAGGCATGCAGAGACGGATGGTAGTGGCTCACTTCCAACTGTCTGCTGTACAGCTCGAGGACAGTGGGGTGGTTGTCGATGATGGTGTATGTCAGCGGCAGGGTTACGCTGGGGTCATCCTGCTCGTTGTGACCATTGCGCCTGTAGCCGACAATGTCAACCACCACGTCCTTGTGCCATCTGCAAAGCATCCACACACGACAGCAGGGCGCGTCTACAACGCATCACAACTCACAAGCATGGCATGTTGCCTCTCAACTGCTAACAATACCTAGATACATGTTACTGTTTCTCCCTGAGCTGCAGCAGCGCATCAACAAGCCCCTGTGCTGCAGGACAGATGCATACAACATGATGGCAGATGGTGCATCCGCTGTGTCCTCGACGTACCTCGTGCGCCAATCTGCAGCCATGATCATGGCCTGCACCACCGCTTCTGGGTCGTCGGCGTTGGCATGCAGGATGGGTGCGCCAATCACCTTCAGCACGTCTGATGGGTGGGGGCTGCTGCGGCCGTGCCGTGGCATGGTCGTGAAACCAACCTGCCAAGCACCAGCACACACATGACTATTGTTTGAGGAGGGCTTCGCAGAAATATCAACTGCTTTTCAAGGCTCAATTCTGACCGCAGCAATGTGTCATGCAGGTGCACGCCTGCAGAGGCATGCACCGGATCTCTGCAGGGTTACAAGGGCATGTGCTGAGCTCCTCAAGCCAAACTGCAAGCACTTCCTGCTGCTGTGGCTGTGACACCGTCACACCTGATTGTTGATGATCACGTGCACACTGCCGCCCACACTGAAGCCAGGCAGGTCTGCCAGCTGCAGGCTCTCCAGCACCATGCCTAGGCCTGAGAAGGCTGCATCCCCATGGATCTGCAGCGGCATTACGCGCCTCCAGGCCTCCTCAGCACTGGAAACCACCCCGCTGCGGTACAAGGCTGTCTGCTCAGCACGCACCAGCCCCAGCACCACTGGGTTGACCGCCTGGAGCACAGCCAGCCATGGCAGGAAAAAAAGCAACAGCAGCAACAACCGATTGAGGATTCATTAAGCCTGCAATGCAAAGTATGCAGGAGACAATCACAGCACATGATGTGCTCTGCTGTCTCTTCCTGAATGGCGGGTGAGTGACCCTGTCACGCCAGCTACGCCATTCTATGCTTGCAAGAGGCGCGCAAAACAATGCCGTACGTACCTCCAGGTGGGAAGGGTTGGGCGCAATCGACACTGCCACAGGGGTGCGGGATGGTCCAACTCGCACTGTGCCAGACTGGCCCAGGTGGTACTTGACATCCCCCACCCTGAAGTCGCTCTGTTTGCCCTCCATCTCTGTGCACAGGGCACCCAGGGGCTTGCCCAGCAGGTTCACCAGCAGGCTCAGGCGGCCACGGTGTGCAGCAGCAACCTCCACCTGCAGCAGCAAGCAAGCCAGGAAACGACGCATGTGCGCCAGCCGATGGGTTGCCCAGCGCCGACATGTAGGCTTTGCCAAGCTGCTGCCGTGAAACTTTGTGGTGTGACACGCTTTGGGGTACGGGGAAGTGTGTATGAAGATGAAGGCGCACACAACCCAACGCGCATCTGCACGGCAGAAGCAGCAGGTGCGTGGCATGCGTACCTTCCTGACTCCCGCCTCTGCCGCTGCTTCCACCAGCGCCAGCAGCCCAGGCAGCAGCGCCTCGCAGCCCTCCAGTCCAAAGCGTTTGCTGGCAGGAAACTTGCGGCTCAGGAACTGCTCAAACCCCTGTGCTGCCAGCAGCCAGCGCAGCACCTGTGCGCATGCAGGACACCACCCAGCCACATCTGGATGCATGACAGCAAAACACAACAATAAGGCGGCATGCCAGCCCCACAGGACCATGCAGTACATTCATTGACCTGCAGGTTCAAAGCATGCAGCGCGGTGGTACGCAGCACTTGCCACCCACCTGCCGCTTCTGGGTGTCTGTCAGTGGCCGCCTGCTTTCAAACCGCTGCTGTATCCAGGCCATCTCATCTTGCTGCTGCAGGTGCTTGTACTCCAACGAGAGGGTGCCGCAGTAGCTGTCAGCCATGACCTCGATGGCCTCATGCAGTGGCCACATGGTCTTGGCTGGAGTGCCGTCAGGCTGACCTGCACCATCGGGAATGGCAGCAAGCCCAGCAAACGAGCTGTCAAGGCTGTTGAAGGCTGTATGGCAGACAACTCTGCAAACCTTGCCCTGCCATCTGCCGTACACAAACATGTAGCTGAAAGCTCCGTGGCGCCCATGCGTGGGCATGGCCTAGGACTGCTGCGGCAGTGCTTACCTGGCATGTACTGGCCCACAGCAAACAGCCTGTCAGGGTGAGAGGACCCCTCCAGCCCCAGCTCCTGGCCTATGAAGGCACAGCGCTCCACAGCAGATGCCGTCCTGGGGTAGTACTTCACCAGACGCAGCAGGCTGCTGTCGCTCCTGCACATTGGAAGATTGCAGCGCCTGGTCGTGTGCACTATTGACCTTCTATTGGAGTCCGCTGTTGACTCAAACTGCTGCCTTGTTGCCTAAGAACAGCTACTCCTAAGACTGCTTCGCCCCAGTTGTCACCTAGCAGCACTGCATTGCATTGCAGCATCACTCCTGCCCCTCCTCCCAAAGCTGGTGGTGGGGTACGTAGCGAGCCGCTGGCTGCAATGTACGTCCAGCGGGATTCACCTGGTGTATGCATCTCCAATAGGTCCCAGCCAGGGGCCGCCAGGGGTCCGCTTCAGGGGGTCCAGCTGCGAGACCAAGTGGCCACGAGACCTGAACCGCCTGATGCAGGCTGCCAGCGTGAGGGTGTCACTCATGTCTATGTGAGAGGCATCCAGGCGGCCGGGCCTATTGCTGCTGCTGTTGCCTGCAGTGCCGATGCTCACTGGCAGCACTTCGGTTGCAGCAGTTGCTGCTTCCGTGTGGCTGCCCTGTGTGCTGCTGCTGAGGGGCCTTCGGCCAATGTCTGCTGAGTGCCCGCAGCTTTGGATGCCACTCGATGCGTCAGCTGCCAGCAGCCCAAGAACGCTGCCCTGCTGAAAAGCAAAATGTGCCTGTTGCGCTTGCAGGAGGGTGCCAGAAGCAGCTGAGCTGTGTATAGCTGCACTGGCATTCCGCTGCGGTGTGTGCAGGGTCCTCTGTTCCTGCTGCAGGCTTGGGAATACGCCCCATTCCCATGGCAAGCTGAAGAGTGCTGGGCACAACAGCCTGTATAGCAGACAGACGGCATCCCTGTGAGGCTGCACACCATAGACTGACTCGTAATGCAACCAACTACAGTACTACGCACCTCAGCTGTGCTGTCCCTGGCTGTGCTGCCACTGATAGCAATCCAGCCATGTCGGCAGCAGTTGTGGGGGGTGGGTACCACCTACTGACCAAAGTGCTGTGCCATAACCCAACTATGCCTGATAGGTAGTTCAATCAAGACATATAGCGCGTCTCAAAGAGGTATGCCCCCCTAAGTTGGCCTGGACTGCCCCATCCACTTGCATTATTGCAACAGCTGCCTCATTGCAGTTGGTTCAGCTGCAGTAGCCATCACCACAAGAGTACACAACAAGTGCACGTATTATTGCAAACGTCCTCACTAGGAATTCACTTGAATGCGGTGCATCGCACCAGTGACAAAATGACAAGCGGTTGGGGTAACAAAAGTTTGGTTGGGGTAACAGGTGGTCCTTGAAGACCTTCATCAACCGGAGTGACAATTTGTAAAATCGCTCGAGTTGAGAAACTGGCAATACTTGCAAACTTGGAGCAGTTTCGGTCAGCTTTGGGTCGCCCAGCATCTGGAGGGATAATCTGTTCAGGTCGACAACCAACGCCACCCAGCCATCAGTCCCAGATGATGCAGTTCTAAGCATCGTCGCTGACAAGTTGTGTCTCCTGGGAAGCAGCTGGCAGCCATGCAGGGCCAGGTGAGTGTTCAACAGCAAAGCAGTTGACGTGACATACCTTGCCATAAATCCTAAAAAATTCTCCATTTCAGATTAGCTTCATTGGTTCTGCATGTGCCTTGAGCTATAGCCCATGCCACCAACATGGAACTGACCTCACTGAGCTGCTTGGCTGCAGGGCTGCCAGCACGAGAAGGTTGGCGCTGTCCCGACAGGTCTGCTGCAGCTACAAGCAGGTGGCACGCTTCAGCCCGAGGTGGTGATACTGGCGGCATGGCATGTGAGTGTGGACGCTGGCCGCTGGCAGGGTGACGTACATAGAGTGCTGTCCGGGCACAACGTTGTGCCCAAGTTGGCTCCTGCAGGGCAGCATGCAGGAGCCAGGGCTGCTCCAGCCCCACCAGCCAAAAAAATGACGTGTTAGCCCGGTGGTTGGGATGCCGTCAGGGCGATCCTGCACCATCTGCTTGCTGTGCCCAGCACAATTTGCCTGCATGCTGCAGTGGGACCAACACCTGCATGCGTGCGCATCATACCAGCTGCACAGCAGGCAAGGACAGAAAACGTCTAAATAAGCCAGTGTTATACGGGCCCTGTAGCACAGCAGGAAGGCAGCATTTCTGTGCTGGCTGTCCTGCAGGCGTTCTTGCTGCGCACCGGCAACCTGGAGGCTGGCGGCGATCAAATAGCCCACATTGCCCTGCAGCCCTCAACAGCCCTGCAAGCCTCGCTGCATGGAGGTGCAGCTGGAGAAGCAGGAGGACAGCACGAATCCCCACTGCTGATGGTGTGCTGCCCTACCTTCCGTGAAGACAACACCATCGCAGCACATGCGTGCACACTCCAGGCTGCTGTGACAGCTGCACCAGCACAGTCCATGTCCGCTGTTGGCAGCTTTCAGGCAGCTGTGGCTCTGGGGAGCAAGGCAGCCTCGGAGGCAGCATCCTCAAGCATCCTGGGCCTGGCACTGCTGCTGGCGCGCGGTGGTGACATCAGCGGCAGCCTCACAGCAGAACTGGTGTACACACATGCAGCATGCTCGACAGAGGCCGCCAGGTTGATGGCGAGCCACCTGCAGGTACGGCTGGCTCTGCTGTGCTGGCCGACACTTACGGGTCGGAGGGCTGAGCTGTCAAACACTGGCTTGGGACATGCCGCAGCCTTATCCATGGCCCCATCAGCCTGCAGAGTGACAGTGCTAACTGCTTGTCTAACCTGCAGGAATCGGGCCACTACTGAGCGCTTCATGCACTGCGGATGTCAATCAACTCCAAGTTCCCTTGTATAACAAACCATGACATGCTATCCTCCTGCACAGGTGTTCATGTTGCAGCTGGTGCTGGATGATGTCTCACCCTCCCTGGTGCCCCTTCAGCGTGCACCCATGATGGACCAAGAGGAGCAGCAGCTGGTGCTCAAGGGCTTCAACCAAACAACCAGGCCATACGACGCATCCTGCTTTGTCCACGGCATGTTTGCTGAGCATGTCTGCCGCCAGCCTGCGTCCCCTTGCATCATCTTTGAAGACCATGTGTACAGCTACAATGAGGTAGGGCTGCGCTGCAGTGATGTGCAAGCGCCTGGTGAGACGCAGACTCCAGACTTGCACAGCAGCAGCGCGTCGGTCGTCAACCTGTTTTGCAGGGAGTAGTGGCTGATGAGAGCAGGAAGGCAGCGACGTAGCTACGGACTGGTTTACCTGGCCGGCGTTGTACATGCTGTGTGATGTTGTCTTGCCTGCAGGTTGATGCTGCCGCTAACCGCATCGCGCATCACTTGCGCAACAAGGCAGGGGCCACACCTGGTGACATCATCGGGGTGCTGGTGCTGCGCAGCCCCCTGATGGTTGCGACCCTGCTGGCAGTGTTCAAGTGCGGCTGTGGCTACTTGCCACTGGACCACCACCACCCTGAGGCAAGGATAGCCTTCATGCTGGAGGATGCTGCTGTCAAGGTAGGCATGTACGATAAGCTGCACGTTCAGCATGAGTCATGGGTAAGGCAGACACAGCTGGCCACCCTGCAGATGCCGTCGGCGCCTTGACGCAGTTTGCAGTGCACAGTGCATGGCGGACTTTGGGTGTGCCCACCCTGTGCTCTGCAGCAGCTACATATGTACTACAAGTTATGTATTCCTGTGAAGCTACTTGCAGTCATGTGCCATCATAAAACCCTCAACGGCGCACGTCTCTGCTGTTGCACGGTGCAGGCTGTCGTCACGCAGCAGGACCTGGTGCACCTGCTTCCCAGCAGCGACAGCCTGCACACGCTGCTAGTGGATCCCAACAGCGCCGGCACCGCACAGGAGCGGGTCAGCAGAAGCCTCTCAGGGTTGACAGCAGCTGCCATAAGCCCTGAGTCACTAGGTGCTGCAGCTGAGGAGTCACCTGAGTGGCAGCTGGGGCAGCTTGGCGGACCAGACAGCACCTGCTACATCATCTACACATCAGGCAGCACTGGAAAACCCAAGGTGCGGGAGCCTGTGGAACATGGCGCACCTAATGCCTTCAGAAAAGGCGTACTGCAGTCATCTTGCTGTGCTGACCGCTGACTGGACTGTACCGTGCCTGTGCCTGCAGGGCGTCGTGGTCTTGCACAAGGGTCTGACGGCCTACACTGCCTGGTTCAGAGGCCACTTTGGCATCACTTCCATGTGAGTCGCTGCTGGCTTCTATCAAATAGAGCGCACTGTGGGAGCGGCTCCCTGGTATCTGTCGTGCTGGTCTCATAAAGCACTCAGCCCAGTCGTGTCAAGCTTGTTGAGACAGCCGTGCTCTGGAACCAGTCAGACACAGTCAAGCACCACACGTTGTGCACACGTGCCAAGTGGGCTGCTGCCCTGCTGCCCTTGCTTTTGCTGCAGGGATGTGTTCTTACAGAAGACCCCAACCAACTTTGATGCCTCAGTAGACGAGCTGTGGACAGCGCTGACAGCTGGGGCTACACTGGTGGTAGCGCCCCCTGAGGCTCACAGGGATGTCCACTCAGTCATGACACTCATCACAAGGTGCGGCTGTGGACAGCCCCGCTGCCGAGTGGTGTGTCGCCAACCACACGCGTTGTGCCACATGCCAGCACTGCCTGCAGGACTCTTTGCTGTGCTGGGAGAATCATGGATACTTGTGCAGTCTACAAGTAGAAGTGAGTGACGGTCAACGCCAACATATGCAAGACACAGTGTGCCTGCGTCTGCTGCCGTATGCTGTGCACAGGCATGGGGTGACTACCGCAAGTGCCGTGCCCAGCCAGGTGCAGATGCTGGCACGTGAGATCCTGTCGGCGTACAGCTCTACAGATGCGGCAGCAGGCAAACCTGCACCCTGTGCCAGTTTGAAGCGAGTGCTGTCTGGTGGGGAGGCCTTGACAACCACGATGGCCTGGGAGGTGCAGTCGGCACTGCCAAACTGTGAACTGCACAACACCTACGGCCCGACGGAGACGACAGTGGGTAAGTGCACACGGTGTATGAGGGCCATGCAGGCGCTTCCGGCCACACAAAAGCACCACCAGTTGCACTGCGTCGTGATAAACAATGCAGTGCATCAGTACATTCCTGTCCTCAAGTTAGCTGCAGCCCGAAAGGAGTTTCTAAAGAATCCTTGTGTGTGGCGTCCAGGTATCACCAGCTGGCTCTACAAGCCCCCAACACGCATGCAAGATGAGGCTCAGCAGCGTGTGACAGCTGGCACCATCCCCATCGGGCGCGGCATCCACAACTCCCGGCTGTATGTCCTCGACTCCAGCTTGAGGCCTGTTCCCATTGGTGTGCCTGGGCAGCTGTTCATCAGCGGAGTGCAGGTGGCGTCTGGTTACCTCAACAGGAAGGACCTGACAGATGATGTGTTCCTGCCCAACCCATTTGTTGAAGGACCCGGCACTCACACCGACAGGATGTACAGGACAGGCGACCTTGTGAAGTGGCTGCCTGGGCAGCATGCCTGCATTGAGTTCCTTGGGAGGGTTGATCACCAGGTGAGCATGTGCACACGCAGCTTTTGGTCGGCACGGTTACGTCCATCCAGAGACCTAGAGCCTGAACCTGGCGCTGGGCACTTTCATGCTTCGCACCTGCATGGAGCCTGGCCCCAATGGCAGACATCTTTGTACTGCCAAGAACGAAAGGATGTGGATGCCTTGGTGTCACTGCAACGTATGCTTCTGTGCCTGTGCAGGTCAAGCTCAGAGGCTTCCGGATCGAGCTGCAGGTACTAGTGCTTGCTTATGCCTGTGACCTGATGTTATGGCACCTGTAGCTTGCCCCGGGCGTGGCATGCCACCGCATGATCCTTGCTTTCTCAACATTCCCGTGATGTGTGACTGTTTTTGTGCCTTATTTAACCCTTGCCCTCGTGTCCTTTCTGCAGGAGGTTGAAGCTGCCCTCGGTGCCCTGCAGGGTGTGTGCCAGGCAGTCACAGCACTGGTCAAGAACCCGGCCACAGACCAGGACCACCTTGTCGCCTGGATCAGCCCTGCAGCACTTGAGCCTGCCAGCCTCTTGCAGCAGCTACAGGGCAGCTTGCCTGAGTACATGATCCCAACAGCAGTTGTACTGATGGAGCAGCTACCCCTTCTGGTGTCAGAAAAGGTGGACAGGAAGGCCCTGCCACCTCCTGACTTCAGCACGGACATGGTCAGCCTCAGCACAGCGCCAGCACTTCAAACAGGCGCTGTCATGGACAGCAACCCCACCAACGCCAGCTCTGGTGTCAGTATCACCCTCAGCGAGACTAACCCGTTGAGTGTGTTTGTGTCAGCGGTGTGGGCAGAGGTGCTGGGCTTGCAGCCCATGTCTGTGCTGGGTGCGTCAGATGACTTCTTTGCGCTGGGAGGCAACTCTCTGCTTGCAGGAAAGATGAACTCCACCCTCCGCGCCGGCTTGTCACTGCCACAGATGAGTGGCATGCTGATCTACATGCACCCTACGCTGCCTGCATTCGTGGAGGCGCTGTCTCAGCTCGGACCCCAGGTGCCTGTGCTGCCGGGCATGGGCTTTGGGGACCAGAACGGCGGCATCGATGGCAGCAATGACGGCAGCACCCCCAGCAGCAACTTTGCCTCCATGCGCAATGCTAGCTTTGCCAGCCTGAGCAGTGTTGCAAGCACAGCACAGGATTATACAATGCCAAGCAGCAGCGCAAGCTTCACAAGCCAGAGCAGTGGGCGAACCACCTTGCATACAGCATGCAGCAGCCCTGACCCCAGCATGAAGGCATCTGCATTTGCCACAGCCCAGCAGCCGTCAGGCACAACCAGGCTGGCCACCGTCTTCAGCAGCGGTCCTGACACAGACGCCGTCAGTGGTTCTGCAAGTAGCCTTCTCAAACAGCTTTCGCGCGGGTTGAGCAGGACTCTGTTGCCTGCTGGCAAGGACCAGCAGCTGGACACAGACCTCATTGCCTCAGGACTTCCAGTTGCAGTAGTGCCTGCAGGAGCTGCAGGACCCGGAGCTGCCAGCAGCACCTTCACCAGCACGCTCACCAGGGTGCTCAGCACAGAGAGCTTGTCACTGCGCTCTATCGTCGGCCCTTCCACTGTGGACGCAGACAAGCTGCCCATCAGCAACAGTGACAGCAGGAAGAGGGTGTCAGACGGCTTCAGCACCAAGACCTCCCCATTCAGCTTTCAGTCACCTTCCAAAGCTGACCAGGACCGGCGTTCAGAGGCGCCGCTTGGGTCCAACAAGCCTGCAAGCAGGGCCAACAGCATGGCGGGTGCTGGGGATGCTGGTCAGAGCAACACTAGTGAGGGCAAGCAGCAGCAGCAGCAAGTCAAGCCGTCCTTGGCGCTTGCAACAGTGGTGCAGCTGTGCTGCATGTGCCTGGTGACTGGTGTCTCATCAGTGCTGGGGCTGGCCCCAATGCTGGTCAGCATGTACCTCATGCTGGAGGTTGGGTGGCGCGCGCTGGTGCTGCTGCCAGGCTTGGAGTTATGCGGCTGGCTGCTGCTGGCGCTTTGGTCCATCGGGGGCAAGTGGCTAGCAGTTGGGCGCTACAAAGAGTGTGAAGTGCCTTTGTGGGGCATTTACTACCTGCGGCACTGGGTAGCACACCTGTTCATCCTGGTGAGTGCACCAGCCGCATTGCGCATCGACCACCACACGTCACACTGAGTGCACACATCCAGGGTCAGCACTGTCTTGTCAAGCTTCCTGGAAGTTTGCATCCACACAGTGCCTGCTGTTCTACGGCTGCGCTGACTGCAACTCACCTGCTGTGGCTGCTGCTATCCACTTCCTTCTGCTGCGCAGAGTGCTCGGCAAAGCTTCATACCCCTTATGCGGCGCACATGTCTGCTGAACTGGTTTTACCGCGCCCTGGGTGCCAAAGTGGCTAGGAATGTGGTGATAGACACCGACGACCTGATTGGCCACGACCTCATACACATTGCAGACGACTGCATTTTGGACGCATCCTGCGGTGTATCTGCCATCACGTACCAAGCCGGCCAGGGCCAGGATGCACTGCATCCCCTTGGCACGATGCATGTCCGGCGTGTCACTATTGGGGAGCGTGCAGTGATTGGCCCCAATGCAATGGTCC
Source organism: Desmodesmus armatus (assembly GCA_007449985.2). NCBI lineage: Eukaryota > Viridiplantae > Chlorophyta > Chlorophyceae > Sphaeropleales > Scenedesmaceae > Desmodesmus > Desmodesmus armatus. The sequence continues at coordinate 90,398 of VIIQ02000100.1, forward strand.
TGCCAGGCCGCGTTGCACCTGACTCTGTGGTGCTCCCTTGCTCAGCGACCAGCAACCCTCCAAGCATCTGGCGGGGCTCCAGCAAGCCCACGTTTGGACCCGAGGGAAGGGCAGCAGTCAATACGCAGGACCCGGCACTGGGGGTCTTTACAGGCCTGGCCAGCATGTGGCTCACAAGTTTTCTGATCAACCTGCTCAGCTTCCCAGTTGTAGGTGAGTAGCTGGTAGTAACAGTCTAGTAGGGCCCACTGGCGGGCTTGGCTGTGGAGGCAAAGCAGCGTGACCCGGCACAGCATGCAGGGTACATGGAGTCCAACCTGACGCGCTTTGATGTGCTTGCAGCCGCACGACTCGTGCGATGGCATCGCTTGGTGCTGAAAGACATGGCTGTATCCTGTGTGTCGCAGTCGGCTACTGGTGGTTTTTCCAGTGGCTGGCAGGACCCGCTGCTTATGACTCGGAGTCGGCCAGCGCGCCATCATGGGATGGCCTACTGCAAGTGTCCAACACTCTTGGTTGCTGGGTGCATGACAGCACCAGGACAGCAGAGGGTGCAACCTCATGTGGCTACCTGATGCAAGCAACGCTACTGGCAGTGTTGGTGCTGCCTGCAGCTGCCTTTGTCTCAGGTAGGTGGACGGCTGGTGGCTGACTTGGTGTCAGGGATACTTGCACTCATGCTGGCAGTAGGTTTCACATGCGAGATGTGTCTCATGATCCAGCATGTCCACTCAGTGCTGTTTCCGCTGCCCACTTTCACTGCAGGCCAGCTTCTGGTTGTGTTAGTGATTCCGTTCAAGTGGCTGCTGCGCAGCCATGCCCAGCCTGTTGGCGCTGTCGCCCCCGACAGCAAGCGGTCCTGGTGGCAACGGTTCCGACAACACCTCCAACAGTGCATCTTTGACCACCCAACCGTCAAAGCCGCTGCATTCCTCTGGACTGGTAAGCTGTTGACGGTTGAAAGCTGTGGTGTTGACAGACAAAACTGGCCATGGCGGCTGGGAACTGTGGGTGGGTGCACAATGTGGGGTTCAGCAGACCGTCTGCTGGTCCAAGACACTGGATCCCAAGCTTTACCCGACAGTGTCCGCTCTGGTTATGCAGGTACTGCACTGTTCAATGCATGGCTGAGGGCCCTCGGCGCCAAGGTTGGCAGGCAGGCGTGGATTGGGGAGGTGAGTGCATGTCTTATTGGCCTGTTGGCTCCCAGCTGCTTCAATACAATCAGTGGCCACCACACAGCCCAGTGTGGTTTCCAGGAAATTAATCACGCTGGCACGCACCTGTACATGTGTGCTAGACCCCACCTGTGCGCGCAAAGCATCAAAACATTATAACCTACTTGCTACTGCTGTTGCCACCAGCAGTCATTGTCATGGGTGTTGCCAGCACCCTTGGGCCGTGCCATTCTCGAGCTCATGATCACCCTCCCCAACCTGTTGATCACTTTGCACTCGATGCTGTCTGCCTGCCCAGGATCTCCACCTGACACACCATGAGCTGGTTGATATTGGGGACACTGTCTCCATTTGCAGGTACGTGAGGAAGGTGGTCACTGCAGGCTGTGGTTGTACGTTGACTTGTGGGGACATGCCATCAATGCTTGGCATAAGTTAGACATACAGCCGCATGTAGTTTACATCAGCCGGCCAGCATGCATGCGCACGCCTGTACACTGCAGATGCAACCGTCACTGCCAGGCAGCCTGTGGGTGATCTGCATGCCTGCTGGTTTGTTCTTGCAGCGGAGTGAGTTTGCTGCCGTCCGCCGCCCTCGGCGCTGCCAAGATCACAATTCAGAACGGGGCAGACGTCACAAACCAGACTGCGTTGTACCCTGGGGTTACTGTCAAGCCAGGAGCAGTGCTGGGTGTTTTCACCTATGCAGAGGCAGGCAGGACGTTCCCCCAGTATTCCATCACGCAGGTGCGTATCCTTTAAACACATGCGCATGGATTGTTGGATCCTGCTGTTGCCATCTTCAGCTTCTGCCGCCCACGCCTGGGTGCCAAGCAAGCGCCCAATCGCTATCGCCAGCAGGGGCAATGGCACAGCATGCTTAGAGCCAGCAGCGGCTGGGGGTGGGTGGCCGGGCCGCGGCAGTCATACTTGGATCTTTCAAACGACAAATCATCCAGCTGCTGTGCCACATGCCCTCCAACTGTGATTGCCTGTGCAGGGGCCGATGGTGCTGTCTCCTGGTCAGCCCGACCCTGTGACACCCTCAAAACCAAGTCAAAGCAAGCCGCCCAAGCCACCGGCAGGCAACACACCTGTCCCGAGCCCAAGCCCTCCAGGTTCCAACTACAAAACCCCGTTGGCAAGCCCAGCAGCTCCCCAACACTCTGGCAGTCCTGCTCCCACACCCAAGAAGCCAGCCCCGACAGCCACTACGTACAAGACAGGGACCAATGCAGCAGCGCACGACACGGATCCAGCAGAAGCTAGGCTGGTCAGCTGGGGCCGCTACCTGCGCTTCAACCTGTGCTACATCACCCTGATGTGTGTCCTGATGCCAGTCCACGCTGCCATGCTGTCAGCCCCCTTTGCAGTCGTGACTGTGACCCTTCTGTTCAAGCTCAACTGGTGGGCAGCGCTGCTACTGGCACCCGCTGTGAGCGGCCTGCAACTCGTCATCACCATCACATGGATGGCGCTGCTGAAGAGGTGAGGGCGGCATTGGCCATCAACTTGGCATGATGCGTTGCCACATGCGATGCTTCAGTACTGGGGATACTTTTCAAGGGCCTGCTGTGTGGCAGCCCCAGAAAAAAGTAAACTTGCAAGGTCACTCAAGGCTGACGATCAGTACCCTCAACCACTGCACGGATATGCTTTCCCCCTGCAGGATCCTTCTGCCTCGCTGCCGAGGCAGCCACCCCTTCTACACATACACCCACACCGCCTGGATGGTTGAGGGCCTGCTGCTTTACTACCAGCAAATTGGGTTTGTGCGGTACATCAGTGGCAGCCAGCTTGCAGTGTGGTATTACCGGGCACTTGGGGCGAAGATTGGGCAGGGTGTGCTGCTCAACGGCCTGCACAGGTGAGAGGTGGATCACCAGTCGCCCCGCAGCAGGTGCAGCAGGCGTACACTGTGCATGGGTGAACTTCACTAGGAACTCTCAGCTGCTGCCGCTGTGGCGGACGCCTAACACTGCTGCACTCTTTGCTGTTGGTGCCGCAGTCAAGAACCAGACTGCTTGACAATTGGTGACGGCACTGTGATCGACGAGATGACATTCATCCAAGCCCACACTGTGGAGCAGCGCTGCCTGAAATTCCACGATGTTGTGGTTGGCTCAGGTGTCACTATCGGCTGTGGCTCCTGTGTGCTGCCTGGCTGCTGCATCAGTGATGGTGCAGCCCTAGGCGACGTGTCGCTGCTGATGAAGGGTGAAACCATGCCCCCTGGCTCTGTGTGGAAGGGCGTGCCTGCTGTCCCATGCTTGGGCGCCACAGGTGCTGCACGAAGGATAGGGGCTTGAACGCCGCTGTATTCATGATGCCCCTGACTGTGGTGCCACATCAGTGATGGTGTTGCTGGTCAAACAGCCGATGTGATGCAGATCTGTTGCGTGCTGCCCGCTGTTGCATTGGTCTTGAACAGTGCCTAACAGGTGGTTGGCTGCTGCTGATTACTTGTTGACTGTTGTCTGTGTCAGCTGCCCTAGGCTACTGATTGGCCTGATGCAGCTGCAACGAGTGCTTGCAGCACACAGAATAATGACCAACTGAACCCAAGCCGTCAGTATTGCACATCAGTATTCCATTTTGGAATGATGTGTCTCGTCATCACTGACTGTGACTGTTGTGTCAGTTGTTGTGTAGCTGCAGCTCAGCTGTCTGTTCTGAGTAGCACCCACGGCAGATTGCCTGCCCGGGCGCAGCCTGGTTTGCTGCTTGGAGGTTGCGTGTCTGTACTCACCCTCAATTCGCCAGGGGCATTGTGAGTGAGCCAGTGCAAACCTTGTGTACCCCTGACACAGCAGAGCTGCTGGTGAGAGTGAGCAGATACTTGATACTGATTTCTGTATGTCACTGCTAGTGAGTGTGAGCAGACACTTGGTACTGATTCATGCACCATCACTGCTGGTGGGAGTGAGCAGACGCTTGGTATTAATCGTCGCATGTCACTGCTGCAGCTCAGCTGCTGCAACTCAGCTGCTGCATCTCAGCAGCTTGATATGTCTTTTTCTGTAAGTGTGATGTGATCTGTCGGTCAAGGCAGCTGCCAGGGCAAAGGTGTGCAGCATAGATCAGAATGATGACGAGGTAACTACCGCTTTGCCGACAGCTGCATTGCGCAACTCACGAATGCTGTTAGCATGTACGTCGTGTGAAGCTGCCGCCCTGCTCTTCCTTACATACGTCTTGCCAGCTTGTTACAGAATTTTGAATCCGCGTTCTTGGCGGGCATACTTTTCAACCTTCCCTACTGCCCCGACAGTGCCTAACAAAGACGCTGCCGTTGATCGTGTAGTTTACAGCCGGGGACGCTCCACACTGCACAAGTCTCGTTTCAAATTAAAGCTGATCAAGCTCTTCGTCCTGCCGCTGTGCTCACAGCCACGCCCATCTTTGCACCGCATCTTACTCAGCACTTACAAAGTATCCATTTTGCCTGCTTTGCGGCAAGATGACGGTCCCCTCGCAGAGCAACCCCAGCAGCATCATAGATGGAGTGGCAGAGCAGTTCATGCAGTTCCTCAACACCTTCTCCCCTGCAGACTATCAGCCACCAGAGACAGACCCCAATGACGACGCACCCAACAGCTACATGGCCCGCAAGGTTCAGGAGATGGCCACAGAGAACGAGACAGTGCTGTACATCGACTACAAGCACATCGCAGAGTTCGACTATGACCTGGCAGACCGTGTGGTGCAGCACTACGAGCGTGTGGAGCCCGTCCTGAGGGACACCCTCAAGGCGTACATGCGACAGCACCATGAGCAGTACATCAGGGAGGCACACGGGCCAGAGAAGGAGTTCTTTGTGGGCATCCATGACCTGCAGAGCATCGACCGGCTGCGTGACCTGCGCACCGAGCACATCGGCAAGCTGTCAGCCTTCTCAGGCACAGTCACCCGCACCTCAGACGTGCGCCCTGAGCTGTTTCTGGGCACCTTCAGGTGCCAGCAGTGCGGCACAGAGGTCAGGAATGTGGAGCAGTTCTACAAGTTCACGGAGCCCATCGTGTGCCCCAACCAGGCCTGCAACAACAAGTGCGCACCAGCTAGTTGGCGGATCAGACAAGCACAGCGCAGCATAGCAGTGGCTCATGGTAGCATGTATGGCAGCGGCAGCGGCAGCAGGTTGTGGCATTGGCACACTATCGTACACCAGCATCATAGTGCCTGGACTCTGCAGCAGCTTAGCAGAGTGTCGCGCCCCTACCTGTGTAGCAAATGAACCTGCAGCCCTGTATGTACTCTCTGTGACTAACCATGTTGCGTCTCTTTGCGCCTGCAGGAAGGAGTGGACGCTGCTGCGTGACGACAGCATCTTTGTTGACTGGCAGCGCCTCAAGGTGCAGGAGAACGTGGAGGAGGTGAGCAGCAGCTGCAAAGGCTGCCCTTTGACTGTTGTTCAGAGGCATGCTGATGCTGGACTGACTGGAAAGCGGCACAACGCCACTGAGATGGGAGCCTTAGCGCGTCTGCTGGGGTTGCTGTGCTGTTGGCCGAACTGTGTTGGGTTGCTGGCAGTTGGCGGCTGCCGTGCTGACAGCATCGCCAGACAAGCAGCAGTATTTTGGGTTACTACTGCATCAAACTACAAGAGCACCACCACTTGCCTTACATTCTGCGCACGCTGTGTCTGGCTGACCTGTTGAAATCAACCTCAATTCTCACTCACAGATCCCTGGTGGCAGCCTGCCGCGCACCATTGACGTCATCCTGCGAGCCAACAACGTGGACAGGGCCAAGCCAGGAGACAAGGTCACCTTCACTGGCAGCCTGGTGGTCTGCCCTGACGTGGCAGCACTCACAGCCGGCAAGGTCAAGATCCAGCAAGGTGTGTGGGATGCAGCAGTAGGCTTGAAATGTTCGCGCAGCAGCAGCCGTGTTGACACAAGATGTGCCAAGCATGTTTCGTGCATGTTGATGAGACCTGCACAGCTGAGCTCCGCTCACTCCATCCCATGCACCCGTCTGACCTAATTTGGTGCACATGCAACTGCTGGCGCGCTGGGGGGGGGGGAACGTGCTGAAGTGGGATGAAGTAGGATGAAATCCACCCGACCTGCTGTGCTGTGTTTGTGTGGCTGCACCTGCTCCTGTTGCCATCACCAGCCACCAACAATGACATGGCCGGTGAGGGCGTGGTGGGCCTCAAGGAGCTGGGTGCAAGGGAGATGAGCTACAGGCTCATGTTTGTTGCCTGCTCAACCAAGGTAGGAGTTTAGGGTTTAGGGTTTAGGTGCTGATCAAGGCAAGCAACCAACCGCACTCATCACTGTGCCGCCCAGCTGGGATAGGTTTTGCCTGCACCCTGTAAAACTGTTGGGTACTTCTGCAGTGTGTATAGATGCAGCTGCTTTAGCCAGGGGCATCCTACATACTTGCCAGGGCCTGGGCTGGTGGGATTCACCGTGCACATATGCCTGAACCACTGCCGCTTCCTGCTGTGTGCTGATGTTGTCCCGTGCAGTCCTCCAGCGACCGGGAGGGAGTTATCAACATCCGCCCAGATGTGGACGAGTCGCCAGAGCAGGTAAAACACAGTCTGCAGGAGGGCCACAGCACCACAGCAGCACGCAGCAGCAGCAGTAGCGGCACTTGTGTGATGACATGCTGCAGCACTGAGTCCACCCGTCAGCTCCCGTCCTTGGCGCGCATGCACGGTTGTGATACCAGTGCGAGAGTGTATCTGACCCAAACAAAGCACTGGCATAGAGCACCCCTGTGATGCATGAACATGAAGCCAACATGCGCGTTCCCGTCCTTGCTGTTGCCCAGGTGCTGTCCAGCTACTCTGAGGCCAACGAGGCTGAGCTGCGCGCCATGCTGGAGCGCGGCCCCGCCCTGTTTGACGACCTGGCGCGCAGCATCTGCCCTGCAGTGTTTGGCTGCGATCAAGTGAAGAAGGCCATCCTGCTCATGCTCATGGGTGGGGTGCACAAGGTCACGCCAGAGGTGAGGCCTGTGCAGGATGCTGCAAGCGGCAGCATGTCACCTGGAGCAGCCAAAACTGTTTGCTGCGCATGTGTTGCATGCAAATAGTGCGCGTCGTGTTCAATATTGTGGCAAGTGTGCCGCCTGAGCTCCTGCTGTGACAGAAGTCGTGCACATGCTGTCCCGCTGACATCGCTGTCTGACTTTGCAGGGCATCAACCTGCGTGGAGACATCAATGTGGCCATCATCGGGGACCCCTCAACGGCCAAGAGCCAGTTGCTGAAGTACGTGTCAGGGTTCCTCCCCCGCGCGGTGTACACCAGCGGCAAGGCCTCAACAGCGGCTGGTCTGACAGCCAGCGTGGTCAAGGTGAGGCTAAGCAGCCTACAGCCGCAGCATTTGCTGACATCTATCTGCTGCAGCAGCAGCTTTTGACACCCAACTGTGATGTGTGGCATCTTGACAGTTCGTCTGTGTGGTGCTTGCCACTGAAGTGCCGTTTGCACCATCAGCTATGCAGACATCATAGCACTGCAATGCATTGGTTCACAAGCCCCTTTTTCAAATGTTTGCTGCCCACCCTGTGCCACGCCCCTGCCGTGCAGGAGCCTGAGAACAATGAGTTTGCCATTGAGGCTGGTGCCCTGATGCTTGCTGACAACGGCATCTGCTGCATTGATGAGTTTGACAAGATGGATGTGTCAGACCAGGTGGCCATCCACGAGGCTATGGAGCAGCAGACCATCAGCATCAGCAAGGCCGGCATCCAGGTACGAGCCACACAGGGCGGCAGGATGACGGGCCCAGCTAGATCACAGGCACTCCTGGCCAGCGCTTGCTTAGCCCCACATGGCTGGGCAGAGACCCATGTATCACCTGCACTGAGCTTGCGAACCTGACGGGGAGGCATGGTGAATATGTCCCGTTGCAAAAACGTAAGTTTGATCAGACATGACAGGTGGCAACATGGCAGGATGCAGCCCCAGGGCCGCCCTTAACAAGGTGCTGACAGCAGTCGTATGCTGGCATGTGTCCTGCAGGCCACCCTGAATGCGCGCACATCGATCCTGGCGGCAGCCAACCCCCTGCATGGCCGCTACGACAAGCAGAAGAACATGAGGGCCAACATCAACCTGCCACCGGCCATCTTGTCCAGGTAAGCCTGGTCAGCACTGCCTGCAGACAGCACATATACACATCGTACACACAGCTGGTTACGGATCCCAGTAAAAGGTCATCTAGCAGTTTTTGGGGCAGTTTTCGGACCCCCATATCTCAGCAAGCACGGGCGCGCGAGCCTTACAACTCCGTGTGCGTTAACAGCACATAAAAGTACCAAGAGACTTGTCAATTCAGCCACTATGCAAGCTTGAGCTGCAAATACGTTTTGAGATGTCAACATGTGCATGCTCTGCCCAATGCACAAAAGCTTTTAAAATTCGTTTTCAGCGTCATCAATGCACAGAAGCGATTGGACGGTTTCACAGCAGCAAAGACAGTGCATACCGGAGGACTGAAATCGAAAAAAACTCAGCTAAATTCACACCATCCCGTGATCGGTCTGAAATTGTCGTAAAACAATTCTGTACAGTGTATACACATTTCAACGCGTGTTCAAGTGCTGCAGGTGAGCAGGTGATGCACTTGTCCTGCCCAATAACAAATGACACTTCTACGCTTGATGCACAGTCAGATGCAAAAAAACATATGATACAATGGACTTATTGAATCGTAGAAGGCCAGGTCATGCCTCAAAACATCACTTGCACCACGCTACGCGCCACCGTAACAGGCAACATGTTGCACTTCGCTAGGGACAGTCAGTTTAGCCTTGTCTTTTCAGATTTGTGTTTGTCAGCCGTAGTGGTGACGAAGAGCAGGCGTGCTGCTCATGTTGAAGCACCAGCTGACAGCCCAGCAGATGCATCCATATGGACCATCGTCCATGCCATGGATGGTGGGCACCAGCAGCAGCACCTGCTGCATCTCAACCAGTTGCTTCTCCGGGGCAGCTCAACATCACCAATCACGGCACACTCACTATAGCATACGCACACTACAGCACACTCACACTAGCTGTCAAGCAACACCACTAGACAGCCAGGCAGCCAGGCCCTGAGGTGGGGGGGGGGCAGGAAGCACAGGAGCTTTGAATTGCACACACTGAAACAACTGTACAGTAGGATGCCAGAAGAAACCACCGAGGGTAGTGAAAGGAACAGGAGGGGACCACTGGGATCCGTTACCGTCCCTGGTTGGAAGTCACTTGCCATCACATGGTGCCTGCTCACAGCCGCCACCAAAGCACCAGCACCACTCCTAAGTGCCAGGCAATTACACGCGCACCCTGTGTCTACACCCCCCAGCCTGGCCTGACATCTTCAATACAGCAACGCCCGAGCACGCTGTCGTCATGTGTATGTTGTGTATGTTCTGGCGCAATGTTCACTTGCAGGTTTGACCTGCTGCATGTGATGCTGGATGAGCTGACAGAGGAGGATGACGGCCGCATCGCAGCACACATTGTGGCCCTGCACAAGGACCCAGCAGCCACCATTGGGCGTGCCCCCTTCACCATGGAGCAGCTGCAGCGCTTCATCAAGTATGCACGCTCCATCAAGCCACGCATCACCACAGAGGTAGGGTGATAGCTGCCAGCATCCCTACAGGCATTGGGAGTGACCAGCATCAGAGACTGCTTCACCAGCCGGGGTGCTAGCGCTCCCATGGTGCGCTCACAGCCTCTGGTAGAGTCTGTAGGTGGTGCAGTGTGTTTGCTTTTATGCCAGCTTTCAGGTGCAAGATGCGGAGCGAGCTGGGCCGACATACTGTTGAACAAACTGAGCAGGCACCAAGGCATACACTGCAACATCCAAGGCATCCCACACTGTTCACATGCATCATGACGTGGTGTGCTGTGCCTGCTGTGCTCCCTGCAGGCCCAGGCCAGCCTGGTGCGCTCGTTCAAGCGCCTGCGTGGTGATGACGCAGCGCCTGGCAGCCACAGCGCCTACCGCATCACAGTGAGGCAGCTGGAGGCGCTTGTGCGCCTGTCTGAGGCCATGGCCCGTGTCTTCCTCAGCCCCGTGGTCAACACAGGGCACGTGGCAGAGGTGAGCGGGCGTGGCATGTGGCGGTGGAGGGGCAGTTGCTGGGACAGGGCTTGCTGCGAAAACCATCAGCAGCCTGCGGCAGTCAGCTAGGGTTGAGTCCCAGATTTGGCGTCCGCCAACTGTATGTGCTGTTGCCCACAGTAGCCAACAGCGCAGCAGGTGGCTATGCTGCCCTCCTGCTTCAACTATGAACAAATTGGCAGCAGCCCCTGCCTTGCGCTGTGCAGTGTCCACACCGCTCACACGTCTATCACCCCTGTACTCCTCTTTCCCCACCCCCCCCACCACCACGCCCCTGTTCTGCCAGGCCACCAAGCTGCTGAAGGCCTCCATCCTCAAGGTGGATGTAGGGGACCTTGAACTGGATGAGGATGAGCTGGCAGCTGACATGGCAGCAAACGCCCCCCAGGCCAACCCAGACTTTGAGGACCTCATGCAGCAGAACGGCCTCAACCGGGAGCAGCAGCAGCAGCAGCAGGGCCAGGCTGGGGCTGCAGGGGAGGATGTGGAGATGCAGGATGTGCAGCAGGAGAACGTCCCTCCCGCAGGCAACTCCCAGCAGCAGCAGCAGCAGTCGTCCCAGGGTGGCGACAAGCAGCAGGGGACCCAGGGGGAGAAGCAGCCGCAGGAGGCTGCTGGCACGCAGCAGCAGACACAGCCCCGCAAGACCACCATCAGCGCTGAAAAGTATGAGTTTGTCAAGGTACGTTCCCCCAGGGCATGCGTGTGCAGTGTGTGTCGCACAGCCGCGACACAGATTGCAACCAACCAGTGTGTCCCATTTCGAGCGCAAGCAAAGCGTGTGTCAGATCATGGCCAGTGGCTGCTTGTTGAGCCTGCCTGTACAGATGGCTGAGTCATGGTGATAGCACGTCAGCAAACTTCTAGCCAAACTCCCGACCCAGGTGTGGGGTCCCCAGCCTTGTTATCGCACTCAGGTGTTAGCAATAGAAGTGTGTCAGTGCCGCAGAGGTCATCTGACCCCACCATGTGTCTGGTGTGATGCTCTTTTGCCCTGCAGAACATGCTGCTGAAGAGGCTGTGGGAGGTGCAGCAGCAGCAGGAGCGCGAGCGGCAGGAGCAGGAGGCGGCTGCAGCAGGCAGCAGCGGCATGCAGGTGGATGGCGAGGCAGCAGCGGCGGCAGCACCCCTGCAGCGTGCAGGTGTTGTGCAGAAGGACCTGGTGGACTGGTACATGACCAACCAGCTGCAGAGGTACGTACCGCGGCAGCTGCAGCAGCGCTTGCAATCTCAGTTGCAATTCAGTTGCAATTCGGATGGTAGAACACCTGGTGTGGCAGCAGAGTTGGCAGACTGTTATGCCCAGTTCTTGCATGTGATCAGCTTCACATGCATTAGAGCACCCGTGCTGTGCAGCAGCAGTGCTTGTTGCTGGCAGCGGCAATCTCCCCGTCCAGCAGTCAGCGTCTACAGCGCACCAGGCAGCCGCCCGGCGCCCCTCACGCGCTGCCAGCACGTCAAACATTGGTGTGTCCGCTGCTGCCGATGTGCTGATCGCTCACCCTTCCTGCCTGCTGCTACCTTGTCGTTTTCTCCTCTGCAGGGGAGCCATCTCGGACATACCTGCTGCTGAGTCAGAGTACGAGCTGGTGTTCAAGGTGATTGCCTACCTGCTGCGCAAGGAGGGCCTGGTCACTGTCACGGGCGCCCCCAAGCGCCAGGAGGCCGAGGACGACGACAGCTTCAAAAACAGGCTGCTCAAGGAGCGGCGCCTCACACTCAGCGCCAACTTCGTGCCAGAGTGACGGCCAGTGAAGAGTTGGGCTAGCTAGGGGTTGCATGTGACCTGATGGGATGCTCTGAGGGCTGCTCTCATTGGATTGATGAGCTGATGGTGTCGAGCCACAGCCTGTGGCCTGCCCTGAGGGTGGACCAGTGCTGTAGTGTGTTGTGCTGAAAGGGCGGCATCAAGGCTGTGGTGTGGTCCGGACAAGCTTGGCAACGCTACTGTGCAGCAGTGCAGGGGAGTCGCTTGTAACATTAGTTGACTGCGTGCCAGTTGTACTGCTGCCAACCCGATTGGTGTGTGCTCCCCTGGCTGGTGCCATGCATGGATGAGCTCACAGCACTGATGCAGTCTGAGGGTGGCACCTCCTGTCAGCCAGCCAAGGGTCAAGTGGGCATTGCATCATGTTCGCGTGGGTGTGTGGCTGTGTGTGCCTCGAAGAACTTCCTTTACGATCGCTTTCATCGCATCTTTGCACGTCTTTCCAGCAGGTGCGTTGTGCACAAGCAACAAAGTTACCCAGCTGCCATACAGCACACCACCAGGCCAACCCAATGAACAAGAGAGACACCAGTATGTCTGGGCCCTCAAAGCCAATCAGCTGTTGCAAGAGCACACGAGTATGATACAGAACATGACACAGCAGCCCAAGTGAACAGAGCCGTTGCTCCACTGCCGGCCTATGCTGGCTGCTGCAGCTAATCAGCTTGTTGCCGCACGGTGCTGTTGCAACGCTGAACTGCAGCATGGGACCTCCAGAAAGGCACACCAGCTGTGTCGCGGTTGGTCAGCATGTAGGGCATGCTCCGCCACAAGCCCCGCAGCTCACATACACCCCAATCATGCATACTGGTATGTAGCTGCAAGGGCTGCACAGTGCTGAGCCCAGCATCGTGTTGCCATGCTTGTCAAACAGCAACACCACTCCACCACCCACTGGCTCAAGCAAGAGCACACTGCAAGGGCTCCTGAACATGGACAGGTGCAGCCCAGAGAGGCATGCATTACTGCTGGCCTGGTCAATGAGCCGGGTGGCACAGTCATGTCAGCAACTCTCAGGTGAACAGGCCAACAGACCGTCTGTTTTTGTGGACCGGGGCCAAGGACAGGCAGACGACAACACTCCTCTTGTGATGCATGCAATGACAGCACTGCAGTCATGTCTTAGGTTGTGTTGCCTCACATTCAGCTTGGTGTTGTGTGGTATTCATGTGAACCCTGCCCGACGCCCCAGCCACATGGCAAACCCATGGCAGCTTGTAAGCTGCCTCAATACTGCTCACCCAGGCGGCTGCAGGTAACCACACTCGATAACCATCAAGATAGTAAAGCAAGCACGCTGCACAGTGCAGCAACACAACTGAAGAGATGGATCCAGCCTGCACCTGTGCCATGTGCAAGCAGGTAATAGCAGACTCTGCACGACTGACTGCAAGCATCGTTGCGGATGCTCTGAATGATCGGCCGGTTGCGTACATGCCCTGGCCGTTTGGTTGTGTTCAGCTGGTAAGCAGTCAGTGGGCACGTGCCACACACGTTGTACATCCCACAAGCAATAAGTCATTCAAGCTGCCATCACTGCATGCGAGCAAGTGAACAACACACACCCATCACTTGGTGCAACCAAGCACACAACACTCTCAACTTGCAAGCAAGCACACAGCACATACCCACAATACCAGCAATCGCCTGGTGGGCTTGTCCACCTGTGTTGACCGTCAATGTGATGATTGGGCTCCACTCCTCCTCCACTTTATGGGGGTGGCAGCAGCACTGTGTCAATGACATGGATGATGGAGTTGCCGGCACGGATGTTGGGCACAATCACGTTGGCAACGTTGCAGGCGGAGCTGCCTGTGATGCGCACAGACCCGCTGCTCCTCTTCCTAATGGTCACCCTTGCATCCTGCAGTGCCGTCTCGTAGTCCTGGCTCTGGATTTGCTTGCTGTTCAGAGCGGCTGCTGGGATCACATGGTAGGACAGCACCTGCACATGAGGGAGAGGGGGCATTACAGGGGTCAAGGTGGTAGCACATTCTCTTGATACGGCCGTGTAGCGTGCTGTCTGTGCCACTTTTGAGGCTCAAACAAGCAGGTCTGGTCAGTATGTACCAGGCATGCCAGGCATGCTTGTGTTGAGTATTGATGACCGCTGTCACAACGGTTGTGCTAAAAACAGCCCATTGTGTATGCTGGTGAGCCTCTGCAGCGCAACACCACTGCCTGCAAGATTAGGCGGGTGGCACATGGCTCCTTCGTACGATACGCGTATCATGACTAAACCAGCACCGGCGGGGGGGGGGGGGGGGGCTGCACATGGTGCGAGGCAGATCGAGGGGATGCTTCCGCTCAGGCTTCACAAAGGGCATGCACCACACATGTGCTGCTGCTGCACCCACCTTCACCAGCAGGTCCTTGTTTTCAAGCAGCTCTGCAGCAGTCACGTCCAGGGCCTCCAGCAAGTCCTCGAATGCATCATTGGTGGGAGCGAGGATGGTCCACCGTGTGCTTGACCTGGCAAGTGGACCTGCCACGCCTGCAGCAGTGACTGCTGCCAGGAGTGTTGTCATCTGGGGAAGTCTGGAGGCGACGGCGACAGCACGGTTCAGGCTGTTGTACCAGCCATTGTACCAAACCCAGTCTTTCCAATTCTTGTTCCAAGAAGAGGATCCTCCTGAGTGATGGGCGGCCCTTGCTGTTGCATCTTGCTCGTCCTGCTCCTGAGGCACCACTGCAGCCTCAGCAGGAACGAGTGCAGCCTCAGCAAGGACGAGTTCTGCCTCTGGGAGTTCAGGTGACCCTGCCTTTGTTTGTATTGCAGAGCTTACAAAGAGCAGCAGAAGAATGCAGAATGCGCGACTGGATTGCTGCATCGGATGGCAGACGGGTCGATTTGATGGAGAGCCACTTGTTGTGGTGGTAGGGTACGGGACGGGGATCCCTGCAATGCTGCTGCTGGTCGCTTGGGACAATGTGTAAGTAACGGGCTGCGGTGTGGCAGCGAATGCGTGGCAGGCCTGGTGATCGCAGGTGCACAATGCCGCTACAGCCCGGAAGTGTTACCGTGACATGACAGTCACACAGCCTGGTGTCGTTGAAGGCGTGCAGACCTGCGCATTCTTTCTGAATTGGTTGAAAGAATCTTTCAGAAAGATGGTAGATAGAGCCATTTGGGCAACTGCCTCTGTTGTAGGACAGACAGGCAAGGAGTTAGCACATGCCGGACAAGCCTGAAAGTTGTCTGGATAAGGTACAACAATCTGATGTAAATCTTGCACGCAAGATGGCAGGTGGTTTGTCCATCCATTGTTGTCAATAGGCTGCAGTCTGCTGCTGTGATCATTGAACCTCCTCCTGGCTGCTAACTCCCACAGGACACCTACGTCAAAGGGTACTTCACACTTATTCCTTATGTACAGCTTGTGACGGACAGCTGTCGGCTCTAAAAGCAGTATGAAGAAACACAAAGAAAACCGTTGGAAACCGCCAATACAAACTCCGTCTTCACAACACATACCTGGCCCCCCTTTTCGGGTCATATTGGGTAACAAGGCCTCGAGTGCTCAAGTTTTGCGGTTGCTTGTTGGCTCCTGATAAAACATACAAGCCAGCATGAGAACAGCTGATAGCCCCAGCAAGGACGTCATCTTGAAAGCCCTGACACGTCTAAATGAGCGCTCAACACTTCGTGTTGCTGCTGAGGAGCTCTCCATCATTGTCAGGGTGGGTAGGCATCCGCAGAGGCGGGCGACTTTCAACAGTCAGAACCACCAGCAGGCTGAACACTTCCCGTTCTGCAGGCACTGGACCAAGAAAGTCTAGGTGCACTAGTGCAGAGCATATGCACCACCACTGGTGCTTGGGAGCCAAAGCCAGTGGCTAAGAAGGTGAGGCAGGCCCACAAACGCAGCAAGCACCAGATCATCATCAGGGTGTGAAGCCACCCATGCACCAGCTCCTGACAGACAGAGCTGGGGCCTTCGACTTTAGTAGTCTCAAGCTCTACATGTCCCTGCAGGAATGTGTCCGGGTGCTCGCACAGCTGCCGCAGCCATCGTGTCCTGTGGCAGATGTGGCGTTGCAGCAGCTGCTGCCCAAGATCTTGGGATACCTCAAGAAGCAACTCCAGGTGAGGGGGCCGGGGCATCACCAGGTTGGGCTGGCAAGCAGCATGCAGCAACGATCATCAACAAACCACATGGCCAGCCAGAGAGGCTGTCCCACCCAACGTCCGTCGCTGGGGGTTTGTGTCAGGTACAAACGGCAGCACGCTCCCAGCTCGGCGCATGCCACGCTGCTGTGCCACCACTTGATGCAGGATGCTGACAGCGTAGTGCGGGAGGCCAGCAGTGATGCCATGGCTGCGTACGCCCAGGGCTGCGCCCGGCTCTGGGGCTGTGCAGTGCCAGCCAGCACAGCAACACCACTTGTCAAGGTGGTGTTTGATGTCCTGGCAGAACAAAAGAAGGAGGGCCAGATGGGCGCCAGCCAGGCGCTGCTCAAGGTGTGCACACCGCAATTTCGGGATGCAGCAGCTGCCGTGGATGCTATTACAGTCGCTGTCAGTGTCGCCTTGGGCGCAGGAGTGAAGTGCTGCTTGCAACACCCTTGCCGTCCCTGTGAGTTGCGACATAGTCCCTTTGGAAAGGCGACAGCACCCTGCCCTGCACACGCGCTGTGGCTGTGTTGCATGCTGCAGATGTCGCCCTTCCTGGGTCCCCTGGACAAGGAGCTGGTGAAGGTGCTGCTCAAGCTGCTGAGAAGTCCCGCATTCCTGGGCACTGCGCAGCTGCTGGCCGCCATTGCCAGCACAGACGCAGAGCAGCGCACACCTGTGGGGCTGCTGAAGGTGGGGCCAGCACATGCCAGGGACCAGCCCACAAACACGATGCCTCAACTTGCAAGCATCGTTACCACGTGCGCACTACAGACTGCAAACCCTGAGCCCGTACCACTACACCGATCAGCTGTACGGTGTGAAGATGGAACCAGTTGATGCCCGATGTCCTTTGGGGCCAATAGTCACTCCTAGACTTCTGCTTGTCCTGCTGTGTTCCTACTGCTGCACGTCTCACCGGTTGTGCATGCATCTTTATTGCTGCCGCAGCACGGGACGCCTGCGTTCCTGCCCTACATCAACCACCTGGTGGGGCAGTCCAGCCAGCGCCGGGCCTCAGCACACCAGGACCCGGTGGGGCCCAGCAGTGGAGGCGGCAGCAGCGCCAGCTCCACCATCACCCTCAGCGGCAAGCCCTTCAGCGCTAGCGGCGTCCTGGGCTGCCTCTCCTCACAGGACTGGGCCGTGCGGCGTGCTGCTGCTGATGCAGTGCGCGCAATGGTGCTGCTGGTGGGGCCTGAGCTTGAGCCTGAGGACTGCTGGGGCCTGGGGGACCCTGGCTCAGTCACAGGCAGGTGCCTCAACGCCCTGGAGGACTGCCGCTTTGACAAGGTAGGCACCACACCTTGCACGGCTGCCAGCAGCAGCACGTATATTTGGAGAGCGCATGCGCACTAATGGTTGGTGGGTATGGACGCAGCGCCTGCGTGCACGGGCATGGCTTGCAGCTGGCACTCAGTGATTTGGGTGCTGGACGGCGTCGCGGCAGCAAATCCTCGCTTTGACGCCTTGACCTGCATGCTGCAAGCACGGCGCAGCTCCTGCCCAGCAGCTCCGGTGGCACCAAGTACATGCAATGGTTGAGAGTTAGGGAGGCCTGCGACGCATGCGCATAATAGAAGGAGAGCATGCAAATGCCTTCATAAGTGTGCATGTGGTGCTGTTTCCAGGTGAAGGAAGCCAGGGAGGCTGCCAGGGAGGCGGCTGCTCTCATCCACCAGCTGCACCGCTTTGTGGCCGAGCAGGGCTCAGATGGTGACTGGCGTGCTTGGGCAGGCAGCAACCTGCCATACTCAGGTGCGCACCGCTGGGGCCGCACGCAGTAGCACAATGCAGTTGGGTGCAATGCCACAGACCCGCACATCCTACCAGGGGCCATAGCTCGCAGTTGCGTGGCATTGCAGCATGCAGAATGAGTTGCAAAACACACCCTTGATCGCATGCCGTGCTGGTTGCTGCTGCCCTGCAGGCTGGCAGTCTCCTGCAGCATCACCGCCCCACAGCCCACTGGCACCTAGGTCCCCGAGCAGCTTCAGACAACTGCAGCACATGTCATCACCCATAGCTGAGCGCTTCAGGCAGGCTGCCATGGACAGTGACGTCATCGTAGAGCCAGGGAGCAGGGTGCTGCAGCAGCAGGACTCACGTGATGCTGCTGCAGCACCAGCACCAGCAGCGCACTGCACAGCAGACACAGCCGCAGCAGCGAGCGCTGCTCTTGGGGTTGATCGCCTGGTGATTGAGGGGAGCGAGTCGCACGTGGCTGGCAGCATTGACGGGGAGCACAGTCAACACAGCACAGGAGCACCTGACATGGCAAAGGAGCAGTCCAGCATGAGCGTGAGCAGCAGTGGCCAGGAGGGCAGAGCGCTGTCCAAAGAGCAGTCGCAGCAGGCACAGCCACGCAAGCTGTGGTCTGTTGATGCTGCAGCAGCGCCGATGCGCAGGACAGTGTCCAGCAGCCGCCCCAGCAGTAGGCCTGGCAGTGCAGGCACCAACGGCAAGCAGCAGCCCAGCAGCAGGCGTGCAAGCACCCAGGAGCAGCAGCAGGGGTCTCTTGGGAAGGAGAGCAGCCAAGGAGCAGTGTCGGGCCCTGTGCCCAGCTATGCAGCAGGGACTCGCAGCTCAACAGCCAGGGGGGCTGGTGCGCCTGCAGGGGGGTCCAGGCCTGCATCGAGACCTCAAACTGCAGGTGAGGCTGCATACGACAACCAGGGGCGACGAAGCCAGGCGCCAGGTGTAGCAAGTAGTCAGCATGCAGTCCCATATGCTAGCCCGCTATGTCAGCAGGCGTGCGTAGCGCAGCTTCCTTTTGTCCTTTGTCTTTCACTCTTGCATAAGGACCAGCACCGCGCTGTTTTTTGTCTGCCATGTTGCCTTGTGCTGCCCTCACTGCAGGTGCTTGGCAGGGCCCATCCCAGCAGGAGTGGGAGCTAGTGCAACAGCAGCTGGCGGAGCAGCAGCAGCAGCTAGCAGAGCAGCAGCAGCTGGTGGTGCAGCTGCAGCAGCAAGCTGAGGCCACCCAAGTGCAGCATGCGGCTGAGGTCCTGGAGCTCAAAGAGACAAGCACGGCAGCATGTGTGGCACTGCAGGCAAGTCCCCCAAGCACACACAGCTCTGGAATGCTTGGTGTGTGCACATGATGCTCTTGCAGCTTTCAAGTGTTTGGTGCGTGCACATGGATTCCTCGCGGCAGGGCTGCCTGACTGCTGTATGTGCGAGTATGTTGCGGGTTGCGTCTCAAATGCTGGTAGTTGTGCAATTGCAGGAGCGTGTCGTGGCCCTGGAGGTGCTAGTGCAACGCCAGCAGCAGCTGATGAAGGAGCAGTGGCAGGCGTTCCAGCAGCAGCAGCAGCAGCAGCAGCAGCAGCAACAGCAGCAGCCAACCCCCAGCAGCTTGATCCCCTCCTCCCCACTGAGCAGTCGGCGGTCACCCACTAGGTGCAGCAGCAGCCCTTCAACAGGTGCAGGCATGGCGGCAGCAGCAGCAATTGCAGCCAACAGCCCTGTGGGTGGTGTGCTCAGCAGGGATATAGTGCTGCAGCAGCACAGCATCCTAACTGAGGGGCCGCCCAGTGGCAACAGGCTGTACAAGTCAGCAGAGTGGGGTGGCCTGCAGGGGTGCAGCAGCGGGCGCAAGGGGCTTGTCACGCCCATTGACCCCCTGGCGGTGGGGCGCCGCAGCTTCAACTGCCTGCTCACCCCCGGCTCATCAGCAAGCGGCGGCCTCAGGGTGAGCTGATAGTGGGGGTCCCCTGACTGCTACTATGGAGGTCATGTGTGCTGTCATGGCAGCCTGGGCGTGATCTTGACACACACGGGCAGCAATGCAGAGGAGCACATGACAGAGGTGACACACGGAGGCCATGCACTGGCTTTCGCAAGTGCAGAGCCCACAGGGCTCATGCAGTGCCACGCAGCTTGAGTGTTGCATGCGTGACACGCCACTTGTTCGGGCGCTACATCGGTTGACTGCTGCGGGTGTTTGGCTGCCTCCTTCCTGCAGAGCTGCGACTCTGCAGCTGTGACGCCTGGCGACTTGGAGGCGGCGTATGCAGACGCGGTGCGCAATGAGCGAGGCAGCGTGCACCTGCTGCGGCTGACCCAGAAGACAGGCCCTGTGTGGGGCCAGCTGTCAACCCAGACCTGCCACGCCCTGCTGGAGGTGTTCATCAAGCACGTGAGGGTGAGCAGGGCAGCTGGACGCCTATGCATATGCAACAGTGAGGGTCAGAGGGCTCACCCTGTAGGGTATCATTTGAAGAGCTGTTTTTGAGTGCCCTACTGAGTGCCATTCTGCCCTGGCACCTAAGTCGGCCTACGCAGGATGCCTCACAACGAGGGCTGTGCTGTGGCCACATGGCTAGCTTAATGCTGGCTCTGCCCATGCCATGGACAGCAACTGGTGGCTGGTAGTGGCATTCTGGGTAATTCTTAAGAACGTGCCGGCCCTGCCACCATTTGCAGGATGGCGTCATGCTGCACCGGGTGCTGCCATGGCTGTGGAGGCTTGCTGATGAAGATGCGGGCAGGCCAGAAGTGCCAGAGGGGCTGCAGCAGCAGCTGCTTGAGGCACTGGAGTGCTGCCCAGCTGCTGAGGACCTGCAGGTGTGCAGAGTTGGAGGCGCACCCCCTGTGGGGCGTGCTGGCCCTAGCCATGGGATGCCACGCGGCTGCACTGTCTGCCTGTTTTCCTGGATGGTCCCAACAGTGGCCAGCTTTTGATGCTGCCCTATCAGCAGGCATACCTTGCTAGGTATGCTTGCGCATCTGTCAGGGACCTGACCAATTCTGCCTGTGCTGCGTGGCCGCAGGCACAAGAGAGGGTCTGTCTGCTTTTGGACACACTGAAGGCGGTCTGGACACACTGAAGGCAGTGGCAGCGCAGCTGATGGCCAGTGTTTGAAACCAAAGCTGTCACAAATCGTGCCAGGGTGTAATTCACCCCGCAATCAGGCCAGGACGAATGGCTCCACATGTTCATTTGCCCGTAGTTGAGCAATATATGGTCGCAGCCCCTTCCTGTCAACATTGTGTGTCCGCATCCGCAATCCGAAGTCTCGACAGTAGAGCTCTGTGCCGTTCACGTCGCAAGTAAGAGACATCATGGAGATCGATCTGACGTCGTTCAGCTCCATTCCTGTGGACAGCTTGATATCCCCAGCCTGGGCTCCGGAGAAGATGTTGGGCAAGGGCCTCTGGGAAGGCTCTGATGGTAGGCCGTGAACCACACCGTGACAGCTTCGATCTCATTGCGCTCGACCTTACAGCAGTCCTGACGCTTTGCTGTGTGGCCGCTGCCCGCAGACGACGGTCTGGAGGAGACAACAATGGGGAGCTCAAGCACCCCTCCAGACACGCCCTACTACAGCAGCGGCATCCCTTACCTTCAAGGTGGGCTTTTTCCGAAGTCCTGGGGCTCGCAGTGCGCTCCGGTCAGGTGCTGGATGGCACACAAACCTGTGGTGTATGCTGTGCTGACGCGTAGCTCCCGGGTGTCTGCGTTTGTCGCGTGCACAGGTGCATCATGGCCCCAAAAAGCCCTCAAGGTGTCCGAAAGCAGCAGCGAGCAGTCCGCGCTGGTGGGGACCAACTGGTAAGCAGTGCAGCTGGGGGCTCCTTGTGCTGTTGTAAGGCTGGCATTGGTCTGCGTCCCACCACTGGTCGAATTGAGACTGACCCATGACTGTCTGTCATTTACAGGGCTCCAAGTGGCATCCACAGTGGCAGCTGCGCACAGAGCTCAGAGTCTGGACTCAGCGAGGGTCTGCCAGCAGTCCTGGACGTCCCAGCAGCCGAACCTGCAGGTGAGGGCCTCTTAACAGGACGGGGCTGCGCTACAAGATTACTTCAAATAGGTGTTGATCAGCCAGCCATCATGTCATCATCCACCATCTGCATGTGCAAGGTGCACACCACTGGCCTGACCCCTGCTGTCTGCATGTTTACCCGCTACTGCTGCAGCTGTGGCTGAACCACGTGTGGTGTCACGCTCAAGGGCACGCCGCAACCAGGGCCCAGAGGCCCCATCCGCCCAGGCCATGGCTGTGGACCAGCCAGCTGCACAGCAGGTGCAGCAACAGCCAGATGTCCAGACGCTGGAGCCCACATCTCGCACCCAGCAACGGCCTCAGTGGGCGTTCAACAAAGGCACCATCATGTACGGCGAGGTGAAGCCGTTTGAGAGCATCAAGGTGCGGTTGACGAAGGGTGGCAGTCATTGGGCCTTGGCACTCACGGCCACATTGGTTGCAGCAGTGTTTCAGGGGCACCAGCACTGCCTTGGTTGTGTCAGCACTATTGCACTGTACAACTTGGGCTGGCGCGTTCTTTCCAAAACTGTTCATGGCGGCCAGCGTATTGGTGCATCGACAGTTGTGTTGCTGGTGCTGCAAGTGATTCGCTGACACAACTCCTTTCCATCTTGCACGCTTCCTTCCCTTGCTGTTGTTGCAGGGCTTCAGTCTTGAGACGTCGTGCACGCTGCAGCATATCAATGCAAAGCTGAAGATCTGCCATCAGCAGCAACAGAAGCAGCAGTACTGGCACATGTGATGTGGTGGGGAAGCAGCAAGGCCTTTGCGCGTTTGTGACTCACTTGCGCGCCAATTGCATCAGGGAGATTGCCTGGTGGCTTGAGGGCTCAACAGGCAGGCCACTGAACCGGCCATGACGCAGTGGCTCCATTGCCCCAAAATTGTCATTCTCTGAGATGTTTTTTTTTGGGGTGTGACTTCACAACCACAAGCTGGTCCAGTGGTGCGTGGCCATTGCAAGCACTGCAGAGGAGCCAGGGGCGGTCAGCCCCAGCACGATTGTTATACTGTTTTGTGTCTGTTTTGAGGGCAGGCAGCTGATGCCGCCGCACAGCCGCATGGTTGTGAGTGCGTGAGGTCAGGGTGAGGCTTTGTGACGCCTGCAGTGCCCATCCTGCGTGCCGCGCCCTTTTAGCAGGCTTGCATGTTGTCCGTGGTACAAGATGCAGGTGTCATGTGCTGCCAGCAGCACGCCCGTACTGCTTTATTCCTTGCAATGGTTTGGCCGGCCTGGCCGCAGGAGGTTCTTTGTAGCATTTGATTACTACTTTGTGTTGACTATTACTTTGTTCTACTCAGCCTTTGACTACTAGCTCGTGACTGTTCTTGTATGTCTGTCTGCGGGTGGCAGGTGCTTTAGCAGCTGTGTTAGCAACGGTGTGGGGGTGGGGGGCTGTGGGTGAAAGCTACCCTGGCACCTGTGCCCAGCGCGCCAAAGGCAGGTGTCAACGCATCATGGTATGCGTTTCAGCTGCAGCGAGAGATGCCTCGATGGCTTGTATGCCATAGTGTGTGGTGGAGTGGTGTGTGTGCGCATCTTGTCCAGTGAGTGCTTCATGTGCGGAATTAAGGCAACACAGCCTGTGCAAGAGACTTGTCAGCCGGCCTGCGGCTGTACAGCGTCTTGCCCTTGCACCGTCCTGGATGGTGTGGTTCCAGCTAATAGTGCCCAGTATGTGCAGCATTGGGTTGTCCCCTCTTGTTTGGCTGAGGTCCTCCGGCATGGTGGGTGCTCCACCGTCGTCATGTATTGCGTTGTGCCGACTGATTCGCGCAGGTGGTGCAGCTGAGCATGTGTGCTTTCATGCTGGTTTGATACCTTGGCCGTGCTTTGCTAGCCTTGTGCGTGCCCCTGCAGGAGTTTCTGGTCTGTTTGCTGCATAGCGGTGCGCTGGTTACTTTGCCGACGTGCCGCTGTTCTTGTCCTCGGATCTGTACTCCATCTCCAGCTGTCCCAGTCTTTTTCCATCAGCACCGCAGCTTCACGTGCAGGTTGGCGCAGGGTGCAGGTTGCGCAGCATGCAGCAGTGCCTGGTGTGTCTTGCAGCGTCCCATTCAGACCCCACCTGGCTGCCAACTTTTGGCGGTCTTTGGCCGGTTGGCTTTCCTTTGGATCACACCACACTGGCAGTGTTGTTGCGTATGCATGCATGCATGAAGGACCGGATTGTGGCACTGCACAGAGCAGGTATAGGCAACTTATTGACTGTCACTGGGTTGGGTGGTGTGATGCTCTCGTGCGCGCGTTGTGATGTGTGGTTTGAGGCGGCGCTTGCGCATTGCAGGAGTGTAAACTGGTGATGTATGCAGGTTGTGGCATAAGCGGGTGACAGCAGCTGTTGCTTGTACGGGTTGTGAGCCTGTGCACGTATCTTTGTGTGTGTATGCGTTGTATCGTTACTACCTGTCAAGGAGCCCTTGAATCTGTTCTACGCATGGCTGTGGCCTCCGCAGTCTCTCAACTGCCTGTTGGCAGCCGCAACACAAGTGTGCAGGCAGGTGCTTGCAAACCCAGGCTGTGGACTTGCACGCTGTGGTGCTTTTGTATACACTGAAAAGTGTTAAGGTTTGGCAAATCCAAGACTCAAGGCCCTCCTGGGTCGTCGTACACAAGCGGCTTTCCTTGCATTTGACGTCACACAGCGCTGCTCACTGACCTGACACACATTGCCACTGTGCATCCCAGGCATGGTTGGTGTTTGTGAGTGTGTCTTCTGTGTACTACTACTAGATTTGGTGATCTACAAATCTCAATCTCAAGCTGCTGCAGTGGTTTCGGCGCACCCTTGGTGGGACTTCGTATCCTTGCAGCCACTTGGCAGCTGCTCTGCCACACATCCTCGCTTCACACGGACACCCGGCCCTTTGTCAACCCTTGTGTGGGTTTTGCAGTATGTTTGTTGCTCTACATGTCGGCAAGGCTGCCGTGTTGCTGGTGATACTGCTCAGCTTGGTCCGCCCCTACTCCTTGCAGAAATACATCTGGCCCATTTGCCATGTGGGTTGTACCCTTGTGATTCTTGCAGCATCTGCATCCATGCACTGCCCATGCACTGGTGTGTTTCGATTGCGGCATGCGCAGCAGCCCTGTGCGCTGTGCAGCTCGGTATCAAATCAAGAGTGGGGTGAGCGGCCTTATGTCAGCACGCTTGTGCTGTAGGAGCGCGGCAACAGCATGCAGCTGTTGTGCGACCAGGTGTCTGCATCAAGTGTGATGGTGGGTTCTAGATCCGTCTTGTCTGTGATCGCTGGTATGGCATTGCTTTCTTGTTCAGTCGAGCAGAGGCTGTGTCACACTGTGCCAATGCTTGCAATTGCTGTTGTGTTCGCACGACATGGCCTGGCTGCGGCTTGGCCCAATACGCAGGCGGTGTTTTTTGGGGCATCCCAGTATCACGTCGCTGCACTGGTTTCAAAATATGCCTTTTGATAACTTTTGGTGCTTGTCATGCAGACACCACCACCTCCGGGCCGTGCTTGTCTGCAGCACTCGTGCCTTTTTGTGACGGCTGGGGACTCCTTTTGCAGAATCACGCCTGCCCGTGTGTGGCACAAACAGCCGTATGCTGTTTCTGGTTTGGAGGTTGTGGAATGTAGGTGCACCTGAGCATCCTGTCTGGAATGTGGCTTGAGAATCGTGTCGAGCAATCTTCCTGGCAGTTTTGGTATGCAGGCAGGGTCCGTTTCTTGTGGTTGTGATCATGCTCCAGGTTCAGTGTCTCCTGCACACTGCAGCATCTCCGCCACTTCTGAATGTGTGCTGGCGGCGCAGGTGTTGCATGAGGTCACCCATGCTGCCTGTCCTGCCAGTGTCCACCCTTTGCACATCGCCAGTGCTCCCATCACGCTGGCCACTGCGGTCAAGCTGTGTGGCTGTGACGGTTGCATGACAGTTTGACCAGTGCTGTCAAACGCGGACCTTCATGAAGTCATTTGTCCCCCAATCATCTGTCGGCCTGGCCAAAAGCAGACGTGCTCAGCAGCTGCACTGCTCGAGTTGGTTGCGTGCTATGTCTGTCGTGTGCATAGCAGTCGGTGTGTGCACCTCCACCCTGGCTGAGTTGTGCTTGTGGTGTGCAGTTGCAAGGTTGTTTTGGACCTTCAGGCACTGTGCCCCAAGGTCTTCAGGTGTGCTGCGCACTCTATACATACAGTAGGTAGGTGATGATGTGCTTGTGGTGGGCCCGTCAGGGCAACAAGATGAAAGTGCAAGGACTCTCTGTAACAAGCACAATGTGTTTGTGAAGTTGGCTGCCACATGACGGCTGGATCGCATTGCACGTTGAGAGTGTCAAGACCCAGTGCCTTGTTGATAACGCTTGCAGCCTTATGTCGGGCCCTGTCAATTGTTCCAACGCTTGACATGCCACACTTTGAGCAGTGAGAAGCTGTGCAGCTGTCTGACCTGAACACCACCACCCTGCATAATCATTGAGTGCTGATGACCCTTCTTGAACTGCCTAAGCTAGCTTGCATGGCGGTTTCCCTTGCTCCCGCTGACTTGCAAGTGCATCTCCCTGTGAGCTGGCTTGCGGACGCACCAACACCTGTGCTTTCATGCCAACAAAATTGCTGAGTTTTTAGTGGTGTACCATCTAGGCAGCCACTGAGCAATTACTGACGATGTCATCCTGCTGACTCCCCTCTGCGAGGGATGCCAAGACAGAAAGTGTGCCCCTTTCGAGCCTGAAAATGATACACCCCTCAGGGGCTTACTTGCCAGGACAGAAGTTTGCCCCTTTCGAGCCTGAGAATGATTCACCCCTCAAAAGGACTTGCTTGCTACATGTGCACCATTCACTCCATTCACTTTGTCTACCGGGGCCTGTGATCCGTGGACGTCGTTGACACTCCACCACCCGTCATGTCAGCCATAAAGCCCAGAACCCAGTGAACACTCTCCCAGAACAGCCTAGCGCTCAAACACAGCACAACACTAAACACACGGCACGCACTCATCAAGCACAGTCAACAACCAGCTGCACACCAGCTGCCCAAGCGGCTGAAACCACCCAGCTCTGCAATACACACAAGGCAGCAGCTGCAGACGCTGCTGACCACTCAAAACACACTGCCTGCGCACACAGGCGGCTGCTGCTGCTGCAGCAGCTGCCGCCGCCTCCAGCTGGATACAGTACAAAAGCTGCAGGGGCCTGCTGCTTAGTCGAAGGAAGGCCACAAGCAGGTCAGGGGGATGGTCACGCCCTGGACGTTCTCAGAGCTTGGTGTGACGCAGTGGTGGATGTTGGCCATCTGCAGGACACACAGCAACAGCAGGACATCAACAGGCATCAGCAGCAGCACACCAGGTACACCCGACTAGTAGTCCATAACCCACCTAAGCTTTCTGACGAGGCGAATGATCTGAAGTGCTGAAGGATCGCCCTGCTGGTACTATATGGACGAAACTCAACAGCAGCAGCAATAAGTGGCAACCAGTCAGGCAAAAAACCCACAAAAAGGCAGAATGGAAGCCGTGTGCTGTGCTTACCCAGTTGTTGGCTGCAGGGTTGCTGAGGTGGTCTGCCAGGTCGCCCAGGGGGCCCTTGCCGGTGGCCTGTGCCTGTGGAGACAAGCAGCAGCAAAACAGCACAAATGGATGCATGAGCACAGCAAAGCCCCCACAATCTGTCTGTTCATGTCCACTGACTGTCACTGCTGCACTCCACCCAGCCACCCAACATGAAGTGCAACTGTACAAGCGGCACGCAGCAGCCGGCCAGCCACGAATATCAGCACACAACATGCATAACATCCTATTGGACACACCCTTGCTGTAGTCCAAGCCAGCTGTCCAGGCCTGCTGGCTGTGCAACACGCTTCCTTCCCCAATCAGACATGTGTTGCCTCTCAACACATAACAAAAATCCTGGTCAGGGAATGGCCGCTCTGCCAACTAACGCACCTGCAGGACGAAGCCCATAAATGCCACCATGGCAATGCGGCCGTTCTTGATCTCCTTGGTCTGCAGCTCCTTGAAGTTGCCCTTGCTGAAGCCCAGGGGGTCAAAGAGCCTGCCACCGGGGTAGCCCATCTCGGGGTTGGGCACCTTGTTGCCCTTGAAGATGGGGTCCTGTGTGTGTGTGTGGGGGGGGGGGGGAGGGCAGGAGGGACAAAGCCACAGCACACCTCAGCAACGGCAGTTTGCCAGTCCCAGCCAAGTCAATCTCTGCGATGGTAATGTCGCCGTGTGTCTAGCAGAGGTACGCTAGCTGCAGCGCTAATGTCACACCTTATCACTGTGGACTCAAACAACAGTCCTAACGCCTTCAATACATGATTGAAGGGTGCATCTGCATGAAAACAGCAGCAGATGAGGATGCATCAACCTGTGTGCCCCACACCTATTCTGCCTGCAGGTCACATAAACCCTGCGTGAGATGCAGCCGCTTCCGCTGCTTTTGACTCTCACCCCCACGCAATTCCCTCTGCCTGCTGCTGCCAGCTGCTCCACCAGCCCGGCTCTGTTTCCATCCTACAGAACCTACGCTGGCAGCAGTAGCCCGTGCCCCAAGGTACAGCAGAACCATCGCTCCACCACGAAGCACCCCCACAGACAGCAACAGCCTGAATCTTGCCTGCCCGATTTGCAAGAGAAGTGCTGCAGCTGACAAGCTCTGGCCCCTGCCAAGGCTTTCTCTGCAATTATCCCTGCACCTGCTGCTGCTGCGTACCTCGTTGACTGAACCGAAGTTCTTGTAGTCCTGCCACCTGAGAACCTCCACAAAGTGCATCAGGATGAACTCCCATGCCAGGAGGCCGCCCATGTTGATGTTCTTGAATGGGCCGGGCAGGTTCTCTGGCAGGCCTGCCTCGTACCAGAACACATCTGGGCGCAGGATCTCCTGGCCAAGCACACCAGCAACACCCAGCATGGCCCAGCGTGCGTGGACCAGCTCAGACTGGCGGTACCTGCACAAAAGGGTGCAAAAATGCAAACCATTGATGCATGACTGTATCACCACCGTTCTATGCAACAGGAAGCTCCTTGGCTGCAACACCAGCGCTTGGCACACTCCCGCACCCGCTGCTGTGCTCTGCAGCAAGATACTCACCACCTCAGAGCGGTGGGGTTGGCACCCAGGCCGAGAGGGTCAAAACCTGCAGGCAAACCCACATCTGTCACCCATCGGGACTATCACTGCGCCAAAATGTGGGCACTGCTAAATGGATTGCATCTTCCCACCATAGTCGCCCGCCAGTGTGCCATCCAGGTATGTTGGTGCGACAACATCGGGTGCCCACAGCTTCCTGCTGGCTGCTGCGCGGACGACCACGCTGCTGCGGGCAGCAGGAGCGCGGATTGCGCTCCTGGACTGCACCTGCTGGCCAAAGCAAGCCTTCTGTGCACGCATGGCAGCCATTGTGAACAAGTAAGGCTGTGTGAGTGACGTTGGAGCGTGAGAGCTGGCTCAGAGAGCTTCTGCAAGCCCTTTCCGTCCGGGCACGGGCTCGCTTGCTAGACCCCAAAGCCCCAGCGAGATTTCAAGATCCGTGTTGCTGGGCACTCCACAGGTCCGAAAGTATACCAAGTAAATAAACTGATTATTTTAGTGCTGGGCGGTTCACCAGTCGGTAATTGTTGACCACAGCATGCTCACCACGTGCATGGATCACTGCTCAACACTTCAGCTGGGAACCAAGCACTACAGGACCCGCAAATCCTTGCATGTAGACATACATTCACCCTGGATCACATGTCACCCAGCCTAGTGCAACGAGCAGTAGGCTGGCAGCCATGCTTTGGGACGGGAAGTCATGGCCCCTCCATCAATCATTCGCTTGTGACAGGCTGCCTGCTTGCAGTCGGAAAGGTGTCCGTTAGGGGCTGAGGGTTTGAATTTGACAGCTCAAGGGGCTTTGGGGCCCTCATAAGCCGAGCACTTGTCCTGCAACAAGCACACACTTCCTTGCACTGCAAGAAGAACATCCGTTGTCTACACGTACACAAAGGCTTTCCTGTGCACTTGACTACTGTTCAACAGTACCCACTGCACCCAGCACAAACACGTCAACATGGCCACCCTCCGTGCCCCTACAGCTCGCCCTGATGAGGAGAATGCCGCCCCCAAGCTCAAGGGCGTGAAGGCAGACGCAGCAGAAGGAGGTGAACAGCAACAGCAACTGCACAAATGCAGGACGCAGGAGTTTCACCCTGTCATTCCATAGCCCAACATGCCTGGAACGGCCTATCGTGTCATGGAGGGCCACAGGCTGCAACCGGCTGCACAGCGTCCTGAGCAGTCATTGCATCCGCAGCCTCAGACCATCCGAGGTGTGGAACAGACTTACAACACACCAGCAAGCTGCCTTCAAACGACGGCCCAGTAGCAAGCATTACGTGCAAAGGGTGTAGGCCAAGTGCATCAGGCTGCCCACCGCAACCGTTCACTGTCTGTTGGTTAGCACCTGGGACAATAAAAGAATGGCGACTTTGTGCAGGTTGGTGTGACGAAGCCAGCTCAGGGTGTGAGGAGACTGAACTGCCTTGGCATTCAACTCTAACAGCCAATACACATTTACTGCTCCCTGCAAGCGCATCAGTGAGTTACAGGATGCATGACCAAACCCCTGGTACAGTGCGCACAGATGCAGAGTTCAACAATGATGGAACGGATTCATTTCAGGAAGAAGCTGCTGGCAGCGCACCCCTACGGAGGCATGCTGCAGCACGCCGTTAATCAAATCAGCATTGGACATGCCGCCAGGACATGCAAGAGGGGAAGACACAGGGGCCCAGGTGGGGAGCACTCGTGCACAGTGCATGGACGCTGCCAAAACCATGGGGACAAAACAAACAGCTCACACTGCCTACATGCAGGGTTCTGTGCACGGGGCCCCCACAAGTGCTGCACGAGCCAGCACCATACCCATGTAACAGCAATCAGAACAGCCAAGCCAGACAGGGCCTATGCAGTGCGGTGCTGGCCTAGCACCATATGAGCTGCCCAAAGGAGACAGCCAAGGAACCAATGAGGAGCCAAAACACCAAGATACAGCACACACACACAGCTGCAAACAACACACTTGAGAAACAACGGCGCCTAGCGTCTGGCAGGAGCCAGACGGTTAGATGTCGGTTGCCTCTGGCAGCACTGGCACCTCCACGCGAGCCACCTCGCCAAACTTGCTGCTGCAGTGCTTCTTGTAGACGGCGCGCAGCGAGCTCTCTGGGGCCTTGCGCATCAAGCTCACAATGTACCTGCAGCCCATGCATCAGCGGGTCAACAGGCTAGAGTCAGGCACAACCGCCTTGAGTCGTTGGTAGTTGAACATGTAAGGATACACAAAGCCATCCATGCCAAACCAAACAGCTGTGTGCAGCATTTCTGGGCCAAGCAGTGTGCAAGGACGCAGAGACGGTGGGCTGTGCGCAGTGCCTACCTTGCTGCAGGCAGCACCTCCTCCAGCTTGTAGCGGCTGTGGCGTGCCAGCGCACGCGGGAAGGTGTCAGCACGGCCCAGCGCAGTTAGCGCCACGTACAGCACGGCAGCGGACAGCATGCTGAGGGGGTGGCGGGACGATGACAGGTCCACCAGACACAGCTCTGACAGGTACTCACACATCTGGTTCACCTGCAGCAGCCAATACATCGTAAACATGTTGGGAACAAGAGAAGATGTTGTTTGACATTGAGCAAGGGATGTTGTGTAGCCAAAAGCAACATGCAGGCTGTGAACACAAGCCAGGTGAAAGAAACGAGGTGCAGCTGGCCAACCACACAGGCCCAAAAGTGACATGACGCAAAGTCCTCACCTTGAGGTCCTCCTGCACGCCGGCAGCCTTGCGGAAGCGGGCGTTGAAAAGGTAGCATGTTGGCACCGTGAGGTCGTACTGCAGTGTTGCCAGCATCTGCTTCTCCATGCCCAGTATGTCCTCCCTGCAGGCACAGGACATTGGCAGCATGTGAGCATCCAGCTGCACAGAAATCAACATACGGCTGGCGCACGAGTCCAACGGCCCTTTGACTCCTGCTTGCTGTTTGCAGCACAATGCCAGCAACCACAAAACACAGTCTTATGCGCACCGTGTGTAGGCCTTGTCAGAGATGTAGACGAAGTCGTTGACCTCTGGCGCCCAGATCTCCTCGTACTTGGAGGCAATCAGCATGGCGGTGACGCCAACCTGCAGGACATCAGAAAGCACAGGGTCAATCACTTGCTGGTGGTGGTGCCACTATCCTGCACCCCAGCACAGAGGGTCAAGCAGTAAGAGATGGCGCAGCAAGCTCACCAGCTGCAGGCGCTTGCGTGTGACGTTGCGGATGGCCAGGTAGCGGTCGATGATGTTGCATGTCAGGTAGAGGGTCTCGGGCATCAGCTGCAGCAGAAACAGGGGCCAGCACAAGCCATCAATTTGTCAGCTCTGAACAAAAGGCTGCAGCAGTGAAGTCACAAGGCTGCTCTGCAGGATTTTCTGAAGGACAGCAAGGACTGCACCATTATCAACTGTCTCGCACCTTGAACTTGAGGTGCACCTCGACCAGCCAGTCGATCAAGATGCCACGCATCTTCTCGTTGATCTCCACCTGCAGGTGAAAACAATTGCTGTGATGAACAGGTGCTGCGAGCAAGCACGCAGCCTTGGGCCTCCCAGCTGCAGACACTGTGTGTTGAGCTGCCCAGCCAGCAGCTGCACTTTGCCCACCTGTGACTTCATGTAGTCAAAGGACACGCTGAACTTGGGCTCCACCCGCCTGTAGTAGTCATAAATGCTGCTAGCATACTCTGCAGCTGCCAGAGGGTTGTCCTTGTCAACGCTGTCGATGTCTGGCAGGGGGGAGAGGGGCACAGCTGCTTTGGGGATGGCAGATTCTGCCCTGTTCTGCAGCAGGGAGCTGAGGCTGACGCCTGCTGGGCGGCTGCTCTGAGACACCTTGGAGCGCAGGGCAGCTGCTGTGGCATTGGGATCACGTGGGCGAAGGCTGGTTGTGGGCTTGACACCTGCAGCCTGCACATCATCAAGCAGCAGACGTTTGAGCAGCGCGCAACAACGCCTGCACGAAAGCCCCGGCTGCTTACACGGATGATACGCGTTGTAATTGATGGCAATGCACGTCAAAAGGCGTGTGCTGACGTGCTGGCTGTTGGCTGATTGTCTCGGACCTTGTCTTTGGCTGCCTGGGAACGGGTGGTCACGCCCTGGATGTTGCCGATGTCTCCAAAAGCCCTGCGAAACGGAACCAACATCGTGGCGTGAGCAAGTGCTGGCTTGCCCTGCGTCCTAGTTTGTGCATTTGCTGTTGCTGTTCACCTCCTCCTGCTGTCTCCTGCTCCTGCGTCTGCCTTCACGCCCTTGAGCTTGGGGGCAGCATTCTCCTCATCAGGGCGAGCTGTAGGGGCACGGAGGGTGGCCATGTTGACGTGTTTGTGCTGGGTGCAGTGGGTACTGTTGAACAGTAGTCAAGTGCACAGGAAAGCCTTTGTGTACGTGTAGACAACGGATGTTCTTCTTGCAGTGCAAGGAAGTGTGTGCTTGTTGCAGGACAAGTGCTCGGCTTATGAGGGCCCCAAAGCCCCTTGAGCTGTCAAATTCAAACCCTCAGCCCCTAACGGACACCTTTCCGACTGCAAGCAGGCAGCCTGTCACAAGCAGCATGACGCTGATGGTGGCACAAGTCAGCTTTTACACGTGCACAACAGGCCAGCATGCTGCTGGTTTCCCCTTGTGAGTTGAGGATCTTGGAATGTGGGCTGCACAGCAGACAGCACATGAGCAATTCTCAATCTACTTTGCAACAACATGCCGTTGTGTGCCAGAGAACAGAACATCAGCTGCTCGCTGGGCGATCCATCTCTGCCTGGTCTGGTTGCTGCTGTGCTGCACAGCAGGCTCCCTCTCGGCTGACAGGCAGCTCGTCGGCAACAGTGATTGGGCGAACAACCTAATCCATAGTGCGCGATACAGCATCTGCCTGCCTGTCTGCTTGCCCAAAGCCCAACTGTGCTGGCCGGGCTTGGTGCAAGGGGGGGCAAGTGGAGTAATGGAGGGCTGCCGCAAAGACTGACAACACGCACAAGCAATCAAGTGCCCAGCATAGCAGCTGGCACAGATATGCACGTCCACAACGCTGCACTGCACTGCAGTCTCCTGCACCTGCAAGCTACTCCACCTCCTCTGCCACTTCTTCATCACCTACTACATCTGGCTCCTTAGCCAGCACCCCACCGCCCTTCTGCAGGTCGGGCATGTGATCAGTGTTGGCATAGAACAGCTCAGGGTTGACATCGCTGCCCGAAGCTGCCACAATGGCTGTGACTGCCTGCTGCAGGCGCTTGCTGCGGATCTTGGCGAAGCGCTGCTTGTGGGTGAGGAACTGGTCAATGCGCAGCTGCGTGGTGCGCTCAGAATATGATGTCAGCACAGGGCGCAGCAAGTCATCAGCCTTGGCCTTATCCCAGCCAAAGTAGTCCCTGCAGGCAAGCAGAGACGCAAAATCCACAGATGTCAACAGATTGATGGATGGACAGGACGCCATGTGGCCGCCAGAAACCAACCACATGCAGTCCACGTCTGTACCCACACATGCATGTACCCGCACATGCGTGCTGGTCCCGTGCTTTGGTTCAAAGCCAAAGTGTGGCGTTGAAAGCATCACCAACAAGTCATCCTGCATGATCCCCAGGTGGCTTGGGTCCCGGTGGCTCACTCACCTGCAGAACTGCATGAGCAGGTCACCGCTTGGCCTGCCAAAGAGGAACTTGGCTGGGTTGCGGTCCACCAACGGCTGCAGGTAGGCCTCATGCACGCGGCTGCTGGGAAAGTTTGCGGGCACGTGCCAGCTGCGCGTCACACCCCTGTGAGTGGCCTTGAAGCGCTTCTGTGCTGGGGTGTCACCAGCCAGCTGCTCTGATTCCTGCTGCTGGCTGTGTTCTTGCTGCACTCCGCTGCCTTCTTTCTGGCTGCTGCTTTCCTGCGCTGTGGTGCTGGCAACCCCAGGTACTGCTGCATCTCCATCACCAGAGGCTGCACCTGCTGCCTCGTCAGCTGAGCTGTCATCACCGCTGCCGCTGCCGCCATCTCTAGCAGCTGCCGCGCCCCGCCCCTTCCTACCACCACGCCCCCTGGCACTACCCCTGCCCCTTGCCCCTCGCCTCCCCCTGCTTGAAGTGCCCCTGGCCCCTGCTCTGCCGCGGCCCCCCTTCTTCTTGCCGGCTGCCTCGGTGCGCTGCTGCGCGGCGCTGCTCTGGCCCTTGGCGTCCTGCAGGGCGGCACTAGCAGCTGCAAGGATGCGCTCATCTGGGCTGTCAGCCCACTGCTTGAACCCTGCTAGGCCCTCCAGGCCATCAGGCCATGCTGACACCACCTCCAGGGCATTCACCACCCCAATGCCAGCAACACCCTCTGTGTAGTCCGACCCCAGCAACATGGCCAAACACACCTGCACACACAGGCGACAAAGTCAGCTCTGGCGGCCCAGCAGTCCAGATGCTGCACTGCAGTGCTGAGCGCCCACAAACTGCAGACACACCCGCAGCTGGGTGCACGCCAAGCCTTCAGTGCTGCATCGGCCCCTCACAGCAGCATTGCACAGCGCACTTCACCACCACAGAGGTTGCAGAGGCTAGACTGCGCACACTTACCAGTCTGCCCCGGTCCACTCCAAGCTCCCTCTCTATGTCAGACATGTGATACTCCTCAACATACCTGCAGCCAGCACGGCAGCACAATGAGAGGCATGGGCGCCCAGCACATGCGCACAATCAGGCCTGCCTCACAGGGCAAACAAACAGCCAGCACGTGCCCATCCTCAGGCGCAGCTGCAGGCACAAGCTGCACCTCCAAATCGCAAAGCATGCATGCAAGGCCACTCAACCAGCCCAGCACACTGGGCGCGCTGGACAGACCAGGGACTTTTTCCAGCCCTGCCAGGATGCCGCCACTCACTTCTTGTCCTCAAACATGTGCCGGTAGATGTGCTGCGCCCCAAACAGGAAGGCGTCGTTGTCATCAGTGACGACGCCGTCCACCAGGCCAGCAGCCTCCAGCCAGGCACACTGCGCCTCTGCCTCAGCAGGGGCCGTGACAAAGGGCAGGCCAAACAGGTTCAGCAGCTCCTGGCACTCAGCTACCATGTCCTGCAATGGTGCAGCATGCGGCATGCATGCGTGGGTGTGCTGGTGTCGTTTGGTGACTGTTGCTGTGTGCTCTGGCGGGAGAGTGGAATGCATGATGAATTCCGGGCATGTGGAGGGAGTAACAGTGAGCATTACAACCGTGCCACGGCAAGGCAGCTAGGCGGCAATCGTGCAGATCTGAATCGTGCTGGGCTGTCAGTCCAGGCAGGGGCAACTTTGCCTCTTTGGTGCACTGACACCTGCTGTCAAGCATGCAGGGATACCTGTTCCGGTCTGGCAGCATCCACCATGTAGATCAGCATCATGCAGTGTGCGCACTGGCAGCAGCCAAGACCAGTCTTACCTGGGTGGGCGTTGCGGTGTTTCTTGCAGCAGTTGTGAGCCGCTGGCGCAGCTGCGAGGTCTCAGCAGCCAGACTCTCCAACTCAGCATCAATGTCCACCAGGGCAGGATGCTCCTTGCCTGCTTGCTGCTGCTGTGCTGGCTGCTGCTGCTGTGCTGACTGGTGCAGCCGCTGCTGCTGCAGGTCTTCTGCCTGCTGAGGGACCTGCTGCTGCTGTGCTGGTGCTGCCCGTGATGGTGGAGGCGGCATCTGCCAGCTGCCTTGCAAACCACCTGATGCAGGCTGCTGCTGCTGTGACGCCTCCTGTGCTGGCTGTGGCTGCTCAATTGCAGGAGGCTTCCAGGCAGAAGCGCCTTGCTGCTGCGCAGCCTGCGCATCTGGAAGCCCTGTCGCCTGCCGCCCCTGCTGCATGGACTGCGACGGCTGCTGTGGCTGTACAGCTGCCTGCTGGTGCTGAGTGCCAAGCTCTGGCGGCCTAGGAGGGGTTGGGGCGCGCCTATGGGCTGGCTTAGGTGGCCCCACTGGTGCTGCTGGGGACCTGTGGCTGGGGTTGATGGACACCAGTGCTGGCTGCTCATCCATGAAGCTGAAGTCAACCTCAGCAGCAGCACCACCAGAAAACCCTGCAACACCCCCTGCACTGGCGGTTGCACTAGTGCCAGTGCCTGTGCCAGCACTAGCAGCAGCACCACCACCAGCACCAGCACCTGCCTGTCCAGCGCTCCCGTCTGTAGCTGCTGGCTGTGAGGCAGGCTTGGTGGATGCGGCAGAGCCGACAGCAGCAGCAGGGTCAGCAGTGCGCAGCTGGAGGCTGCTGTGGCCTGAACCTGCCACACCGCTGCTGCCCGCCAGTGCCTGTGCATCATGCGCCCGCCCTAGCTGCGGGTGCTCCCGCTCTCGCTGCTGCTGCTGCTGCCGCACAGGCGGCTGCATGTCCTGCTGTGCTCGCTGGACTTCCTGCTGTTCCGGCAGCTGTTGCGGGTGCGCGGGCAGAAAGGCAGCAGGATACTCCCTGCCCTCTGCCAGTGCTGTTGCTGCGTCGGTCCCTGACATCAGGTTGCTCCTGATAGCTGCCACGTCTTGAGGCCTGCTGGGTTCCACCAAGGGGTGCTGCTCCAGCAGCTGCTGGCTCCTGCCATTGTACAGAGCAGCAAGGCCGGCACCACCCACACCAGCACCAGCACCAGCACCAGCACCAGCACCAGCACCAGCACCAGCACCAGCACCAGCACCAGCACCAGCACCAGCACCAGCACCAGCACCAGCACCAGCACCAGCACCAGCACCAGCACCAGCACCAGCACCAGCACCAGCACCAGCACCAGTGCCATCCGCAGCACTGGGGGCTGCGCCATTGCTGGCTTGCGCAGGACGTTCAACACCCTGCTGCTGCTCCTGCACAGCTGGATCACCCAGAGATGGCTGCAGAAATGCAGCCCCAGGCGCCACTCCACCTGGCACCTTGACTGCTGCTGCTGTTGTTGCTGCTCCTGCGGTTAGTCCCGCTGGCGACCCCGGTGGTGCCTCCTCCACATTCTCCCACTCCTCCATGTCTTCACTCACAGTGAAAGCATCAGCCGCTGCTGCGACACCAGCAGCCTGTGGCTCAGCCAACCCCCCAACTGCCTCTGGCCCTGCGCCCCCTGGCCCTGCACTCCCTGCCAGGCTGAGCTGGATAGCTTCCTGCAGCTCAGCATCTGCCTCATCATCTGACCCCAGCACACCTGCCAACTCAGCACCCACCCCACCACCCAGCCTCCTGCCTGCTGCAGCTTTCAGCTTCACTGGTGACCGCCCCAGCGCACCGCCAATGACAGCAGCCACCACACCACCAGCGGCAGCAGCAGGCGCGGCGGCCGCAGCCTCCGCTGCCTGCTCTGCTGCCGACCAATCTCCGAGCTTGCGCCCGAGTTTGAACCCGTGGGAGTTGCTCCAGAACTTCTGCCGCAGCGCCATCCGCTCTCGCCACCCTGGCCGCCTGTCCTCTTCCCCCTGCTGCTGCTGGGATTGCTGCTGCTGCTGTGATGCTGGCTCCACATCTTCCCACTCTTCACTGCTACCGTCACCAGCGCCGCCACCTGCTGCTGCTGCTGGAACCAAGCCTACTACGCCAAGCCTACTGTCCAAGAGGTGTGGGTCCCCATCCTCTCCCTCACTGCTGCTGAGGCCCATGCCGCCAAACAGGGTGTCATCAGCAGCAGCACCCCCATCGGCATCATCGTCACTGCCTGCCACAGGCAGCTGCAGCTGGATGGCTGTGCTGTTTGCCTGCAGAGCACCTCCCACAGCACTCGCTGCAGCCGCAGCAGCACCTGCGGCAGCTGCCACTGCAGGGCCAGCTTTTTGAACGATGCCTGCGGCTGGTGCTGGTGCTGCTGGTGTGGATACACCAGCTGGCAACTCTGATGCTGTTGCAGTCCCTGTCAGCCTGCTGGTCCCAGTTTGTGCCAGCATAGGAGCCCCACTGCCAGGCTCCAGCTTGACCCCTGGTGCTGCCGCTGTACTGCCACCAGCAGCAGCAGCAGCTGTACCCGTCTGCCCTACAGCACTCTCATCCTGCTGCTTCTCCTCCACTGCACCCCAGGTCTTGAGCACACTAGAGAAGGCAGCCAGGCCCTTGAGGGCCCCCACACCACCCTTGGGCACCACTCCAATCTGAAACCCTCCCCGAGGGTATTGCCGTTCAGCTTCCCTCATGTCATCCAACAGCTTGTCCACCTTTCGGCGGCGCTTGGGGCGGTACCCTGGGCTGTTGGGGGCACCACCAAGGGGTGACTGCTGCTGCTGCTGCTGCTGTGAGGGGTTTGGCATGAAGCCGCCACTGAGGAGAGCTGTGGAGGAGGGTGGCCGCTGCTGCTGCTGCTGCTGCTGTTGGCGTGCGAAGATGAACTCGCGGGTGTGCTCTGAAGCCAGCTTGCGGCCCTGCAGCGGATAGGCAACAAGGGTACATGCGTGAGCACATGCATGTTGTGCACAACATCCGAAAGATGCCAGGCTGTGGAGGGTGCTGTCAACAGCCAACTCTGCTCGGTCCTGCTGCTATGCATATCCCCAGCAATGCCAGCTGACTGCGCACACAGTGATGGTTGTAACTCATGTGTTCAACACAGTGTGCAGCTTTGTCACACATACACAGCAGCAGAAGCAACACCAACCAGCACGCAAGCAGCATCTATCCAGCAACCACACTACAGATTGCAACCCGCCTGCACCAGCACCCAAGGGCGCAGTCACAAATTCGCCTACTGCCTGCAGAGGGACTGCCGGGCACCTGCTGTGTGACTCAATGTCCCCTCCAGACACCCTACCTGCAGCGCCTGTCCAGCTGGTGTTGGCCCCATAGCATTGCCTCCCCCCATGGCCCGCTTGTACTGCTCAATTGTCTGACGGAACCTGCTGGCTTTCAAATACGCCTCCATCTGCAGGCAGATTGGTAAAACAACAAAATCAACCACAGGCCAGTCACGATAGAGTGCATCGTTACCACAGCACAGCACAGCGTTGCGAGGTGATGCACCGTTATGATGGGGGCAGCGTACACACCCTGCTGAGACGGCTCAACAACAGCCTTACAGCCGCCCACAAGTGCGGGCAGGTGATCCAGGCAGCCTACTGCCAGGTTGATAGGAAGCTAGACAGGTGGGTGAAGATAGGGAAGGAGTGCAATGTGACACACAGGTTCCCGTGCGGGACAAAGCTGCCATGCCCACCCTCCTGTCTACCTCTGATGCCAGTTCAGTGGAGCAAGAGCAAGAGCCAGGCGCTGCAACACGCAGACGCCAGCCTGTGGTCTGCATGGACTGCAGTGCTGTCCGTTTCCCAGGCCCTCACCTGGGCCTGGGAAGTACATGCTGAACACTCATGCCGCCCAGTGCTTACAATGTGAAGCGTGCCCTCACCTGAACCTGGCTGAAGCTCTTGGGGGCTGACGCGGCAGCAGCAAGGAACTTGTCACGGTTGGCTGCAGCCACAATCACATGCAGGGTGGTGATGCGTGAAAACAGCCAGGAACATGTAGGCTTGGCTGCACCACCGTACGCTCTCAATGGGAGCTATCCCACTGTAGCTGTTGGTGTGATTGTGCCAAGGTCACTGCCAACCCTAGCCAGTACAGGAGTGCTGGAAAAAATGCTTGCTGCCAGGTGCTGCGCATAGCACCAACATACCCTGCGGTTTCTTGAAGCCGCCTGTGGCCAGTGCCAGGTCAGCGCATGGCATGACTCCTTTGCAACAGGTTGTGACTGTCACGCACAAATGTACGCTGCTCTGCACTGATGCATAGCACACACTTGCAAAAGCACCCTTGCAAAGCGGCACCTTATGACTCCTGTGACTTGCATGCACACCATCTGTCTGCCAATGCACCCCCCCCCACCTGTCTGTTGTGCGTCCCTCATCTTCTCCAGGATGTCCAGCTGCACACTCTGTGGCAGGGTGGACAGCACCGCAGGGTCCAGGTTGCTCACATCAGCAGGCAGCAGCAGCTCACCACCGCCATCGTCGCTGTCGCTGCTGTCGCCACTGCTGCCGCCTGCACCCACACGGCCCCTGCAGTGCCAGCAAGAAACTCAATCAGACCAGGCCTTCCTTGTCCAGAACAACACAGAAAGAGAACAGCATCAAAACAGAAATGTGGACGCTCCGCGACACGTAGACAGAACCATGTGTCAAGCTGAAGGATGCCTGCACTCCAAATCTGTGGCACTCCTGGCTTTGGGTCGGCGTCCTCACAAACCCCAGCCCTGCAGGGTTTCGCAAAGTAACACCCACCTGAACCCCAGCAGGGCAGCATCCTCCTCTGCCTCATCATCAGGCTCCCAATCTGCATCACCACTGCCTATCCCAGCGCCTGCTGCTGCTGCTGCTGCTGCTGCTGCTGCTGCACCGGCAGCATCAGGGCCCCTGCCTCGCTGCTGCTGCTGCTGCCGCTGTGTGCGCCTTGCCAGGGCACCTAGAAGCTTCTTCTGCTGCTCCTGTGCTGCTGTCAGCTGCTGCTGACGCCGCGACCGGCCCTTGCGCTGCTGCTGCTGCTGCTGCTGCGGGCCTTCGTCCTCACCAGAGCTGCCTGCCTGGTAGGCTTCGTCAGAGGCACCCCCCTCGCTGAGGGCAGGATCACTGTCAGAATCCAGCCCATCCTGCTGCTGCTGCTGCTGCTGCCGCATCAGCTGCACGGCTCGCCTAGGTCGCTTCTTGCCACTGAGTTCCCAGTGCAACACATATCCATCCTGCTCCTCTGCTGCTGCTGCAGCAGCAGCAGCAGCAGCAGCACCACCACCACCACCACCACCAGCAGCAGCAGCAGCAGCTGCTGCGCTGGCAGTGCGCCCACCAGACCCAGCAGCAGCCTTGGCCTCTGCTGCCTCAGCAGCTGCCACTGCATCCTCAGCATCAAGTGCAGCCAGGGCAGCAGCCAGCAAGGCATCTTCTTCCTCAGCACCCCTGGCACCACCTGCACCCCCACCCCCACCACCTGCTGCTGCTGCCGCTGCTGCTTGATGGAAGTTGAAGAGACGCGGCGCCCCGTGCTCCTGGCGGCTGCTGCTGCTGCCCGCTTGCAGCCCCCCTCGTTTGTTGAGAGCCTCATCTAGCTCCCTTGCTAGCTGCTCATCCACAGTCAGCTGCTCCTCACGACCGACCGCAGCAGCAGCTGCACTCACCGCAGCCGGTGGCGGCAGTCCGTCTCCCCTGCTGCCACCACCGCCACCAGCAGCAGCAGCGTTACTGCGAGCAGCTGCTCGCCGCTGCAGCTCCTGCTCCAGCTGCTGCTGCAGCTGCTGCCTCTGCTCGTCAGCAGGTGTCCGCGGCCGTTTGCCCTTAGGGTCTGCTGCTGCTGCTGCCGATACCTGAAAAGCCACTGACACTGCCAGCTCCTCAAGCTCCGCATCTGTCAGCCGGGTAGCATCAACATGCTCTGCTGCTGACACACCACCACCAGCTGAGGACCCCGCTGCTGCTGCTGCTGCTGCTGCTACTGACGTGCCTGCTGCTGCGGCTGCTGATGAGATTGGCGCTGACGTGCCTGCTGTTAGGGCTGAAGAGCCGGCTGAGCCAGCTACTGCTGGCCGATCTGGTGCTAGCGACGGGCTGTTACTGCCTGCAGCCCCTGCTGCTGCACCTCCCACAGGCTGTGCTTCAGCCTGGCTGCTGCCCTGCTGCTTGCTGCTGCTGCGCTGCCTCTTTGCTGGCCTGCCGCCTGGAGCCTCCTCACCCCCGTTGTCCTTACCCCTCTGCTGCTGCTGGCGCTTCTCCTGGCGCTGGCGCTGCGCCTCCAGCAGTGCCTGCCGCTTGATGTGGTTTATGACCAGCTTCTCTGCAGCCCGCTTCAGCCCTGCTGTGTGGTTCTCACGCCGCGCATGGCGGGCGGCGATGGTCTGCCGCTTCAGTGCTGGCACTGTGCCCTCAAACACAAAGATGGGCTGCACCTTGTGGAACAGCAGCCTGGATAAACGCAATGACAGCAGGAGCAGCAGCAAAGTAAGTCCGCCATAGACTGTAGACATCCACATGCACCTGCCCCTCGGCAAGTGGATTGGTGATACTCACTGGATGGCCCTTGTTGCTGCTGTGTGGTACAGACACTCACTGTAGCAACACCCAACCTGAGTGAGCCCTCAGCTGCCAAGCATCACCTGTCAGTGTAACCCCACTCACTTGCAGATCCTCCTGAAGAACCCCAGCAGGTGAGCATTCTTCATCATCTCCCCGTCAGGGGTGCGCATGGCACGGATGAACTGGTACAGCCAGATGGATGCATCTGCGGCACCACAACAGTAACATGTCCGGATCGTAAGCATATCACTGAGCATATCACTGGATAGGCATAATCACACGGATATAATGCATTTGGTGCCTGATTCTCCCACTCTGGGAATGTGCCACCCTGGACAACCCATCCCATTGACAAACTCAAGCCACGAACGGCGGTGTGCTGTGCTCAGGTGTAACCAGCACCAGAAAAATGAACAAGACACGTGCCGTTCAAAGCATTGCTGCTTACCCACTGCCAAGCGTTTGTTGGATATTGCCTGGATGTCAATCCGGCGCCCAACCGGCTCCAGCAGCGTCCAGAGGCCATGCACTCCCATGCTGCTGCTGTTGTCTGCTCAAACCGAGGGTGTGCCTTGAACAGCCTGGGTGGATCGCAACAAACCGTCAAAATGAAATGAAGTCAGAACGCGACCCATGAGCAGCCCGGTTGAATGCATCTTGTCTAAGCATGGTCAGGATCCTTGGATCCATGCCAGGCTCGTGCATGGACGTGATGGTGGTGATGAGCCTGTACAACACCTTTCACTTGACCCTTCAAGACGGCAAAATGCTTTACTTGGTGGCCTCCAACAGGATTGCGTGATCAGCGGTTACAGCTCAACGGTAGGCGCTGCAAAACGCTTTCCAGCCATGCCACAAGCTTGATTGATGCTGGATGATCAGACGTACTGATACTCAAGCAACCCCAAGTGCAAGGCAGCACCTTCTGGTTCGTTGCCCTTGCATGTGAAGTGGGGCTTGAACTGCTGTCAGCTTCCCAGCTCTCAACATGGCCATTGCTGATCCATCTGCTATCCCAATCCTTGTTTGTGTCAGCTGATTTTATCAGACATCTGCTAGCACGCCTGATAACTTCCTGGCGAGACCCCCTCCAGCGGTACTTCCCAGTGGAATCACCCAGCCCAGCAAGCCAGCATGATCGCAGCTGACATGCAGGCAACCACCTGGAGGGGCGTGGACAGCTGTGGCTGTCACAGTGCTTAACAAAACTGCAGCTACAGCGCTGCACACAGCTGGACCTGGTTGCAAGGGGGCAGCATGTTCCGCAGCCGTGTGTTTGGGGGCACCCCCGACTGTTTCCACTTGGCTTGCGAGTATGGGCCTGCCAACGTGGAGGGCCAGGGCAACATACCCACACCAGTGGCTTTGGCTCCCATGGAGCTGGACTGGACAGCAGCAGAGCCAGAGGCTCAGGTCAGTGAATCAGCCAGTGCCGGTTGCAAAGGTGTGAGGAAGAAACGCAGCTTGGCATCAATTGATGCCAAGCACACATGGTGGCTTCAGCAGCCATTGAGTGCGCTGCTATTAGTCAGTGCCAGTTGCAGTCATGCTGAGCCGATAGCACTTGCATCACCAACGTCTGTACTCTTTACACACTGACTTGAGTGCCACCTAGACCATTGGTCAGCAGAGAAAACTGCAGCTGTCACAGGCACCTGTTCACAGCAAATGCTTACAAATGCGTGTTTGCCAGCTGTACCTCATCTCAATCTTTCAGCAGCAGCCAAAGCAGCACGCCATCACCACTACCGCCACCCAAAGGGGTTGTCGGAGCCCGCACAACCTGCTCACACAGTGCCGCTGCTACTGCCGCAGGTCCTGGAGCGGT
This sequence comes from Desmodesmus armatus, assembly GCA_007449985.2. Classification (NCBI taxonomy): domain Eukaryota; kingdom Viridiplantae; phylum Chlorophyta; class Chlorophyceae; order Sphaeropleales; family Scenedesmaceae; genus Desmodesmus; species Desmodesmus armatus. The sequence continues at coordinate 135,108 of VIIQ02000100.1, forward strand.
TTGTTCAGCGGCAGTCTGCGCTGCTTTTGGAGCATACAGACGAGCGGGTCAGCCTGCAGCTGTCCTGGGAGGCCATGCCCCATGCAGCAGACTTCCCCAATCAGCGCCTGAACGTCCGCATCCGCACCACCTCCACGCCCCCAGTGCTGCGCAGCTTGCACTTCACGCGCACAGCAGGTCAGGCGGCATGGCATGTCGTGGCCGGAGCAATGGATTGTCACCGGAAGCACTTGAAAACATGTGCCAATCAGCAGCATGAATACGCAGCTGGCTGGGTATATGTTGGGCAAGCAGCAAGTACGCCTGGCTGTCGGCTGCAAGGGTGACCATTGCACACAAATATTCATCAAGTGATACAAGGCACGCACTGATGTGTCGCCTTGTCCTTGCATCACCCCGGCTGTTCTTCCTGCATGCCTTACACCATACACCAGGCTCTGGCAGTGCTCCCGAGTCGCTGATGACAGCCTTGTTGCAGCACATGGACCTCTCCACGGTCTGGAAGCTGCGCGCGTCCGAGGGCTTCCCCCAGCACTTCTGGGCCTGTTGCGCTGACACACAGCAGTGGCGCTCCCTGTTCAACCTGAACCTCAGCAGCTGTGGGTTGGTGAGCCTGCCGGGTGCGATAGGTCAGCTGGTGTCTCTGCATGTGCTGCGGCTGAACAACAACAAGCTGACGAGCTTGCCGCAGGAGCTGGGGCAGCTGGGTGATCTGGAGGTGCTGTCGGTTAACAACAATCAGCTCACCACACTGCCAGGTGAGGGCTGAGCGAGGGAGGGAGGGGGTCAGGCATATGTACATGCATGGAGCAGAGACATGCGTTGTTTGGGCCGGGAGCAGAGCTTGGGGTTGGCATCTGCCACTTTGAGGGCCTTACAGTGCGAGTGATCTGTATGTTTCGTGTATTGGCCATAGGCACTTGATGCGCAACACGCTCGTCGTTGGTGCTACTGTGCTGCGCAATGCTGTCCTTTTGCACTGTCATGCCGTATGTCTGCAGCTGAGCTGCGCCGCTGTTCAGCGCTGCGTGAGCTTCACCTTGAGTACAACCGCCTGGCTACACCCCTGCTGGACCTCACGCACGCCTCAGCACTGGAGTCACTGCAGGTGAGTAGACGCAGAGGATACATGGAGTGGACATGCATGCGCTGCTAGCATTTCTACAACATCCCAAACAACAAGTCTCATGAGGACAGGCAAGACTGTCGTGTAAAGTGTGGGCTGACAGCAGGGCGCATGTGGCGGCCAGCCACCACACACAAGCCATGGCTGCTCCATACTTCTGCATATGGTCGGAGTCCGCCCCCCCCCCCCCCCTCCCCCGGTAAAAAATAATTCCGCATAGTCAACTGGCTGCCGTGTCTGCGAATGTTGTTGGGCTTCAATGCTTCGTTGGTGGACAGCTCCTTGCCTGCGGGTCACTCCTGGCAGACAGCTGTCATTAGGATGTGCTCCTGGCCTGCCACGTGTGTTGTCAGTGTTGTCCTGGCTGTTGCACAGCAGCAGAAGCTCCTGACTGCACATGCTGCATTGTCCACACATCATCTGCAGCTGTACGGCAACCTGCTGGAGTATCTGCCAGAGCTGGCACCTGCTGTCGGCTTGCGCAGCCTCAGCTTGGCCAACGTGCGCATCCTGGCAGACAAAGCATACAGCAGGTATGCATGTGCCAGAGTCAGCTTTTTCATCGCCTTTCCAAAATGCTCGCTTGATTTCCTGTGGATTTTGGAAACAAAGAGATAGGTCAACATACAGCCCTTGTGGACAGCTCAGCTCTCCTGAGTACCTCACGGATAATTCGGAGGCTTTTGCGTGGTGTAGGCTTGACAGCAATCCAGTTGCTAACAGCTCAACAAGCAGCCCTATGTCTGCAGCCGCAAAGCCAACCTCCAGGGGTATGCTCCTGCACACAGTCAACTCCATTATCGAGAGCTGCGCTGTACCGCTGCGTCCTGCTGTGCTGTGTGTCGGGTGCTGCCTGTGCAGGTGGGAGGTTGAGGTGACTGCGCCCAGCAGCAGCTACACCAGCATGGTCATGGGTGGGCGCGGCCACAAGCTGCAGCCTCTGTTCAGCCTGGTGTTCAGGCGCAGCAGCGTGCAGCACCCACTGCTGGCAGGAGCACTGAGTGAGTCGCACAACACACGCATGTGTGTATTTAACGTGGGAATATTCGGGCATGCAGCTTGCTTGCAAACTCGAGTGGACATACACCTGCCCATGATACTGTCGAGGCTGACATCCTGCCGCACACTTTGCCCTCGTCGTTGCACCCTCTTGTAGCAGCGGCAGCCTTAGCCGTCACATGGCGGTTGCTTTTAGTGCCTGAAGTGGGGCAACTGCTGTGTTGCTGTCCATTTGCTGGCCCTCTCCACCCTATGGAACTCAGACAAACTTGCCTGTTACGCCAGCTCCAACCAAGGTTGGACAAACTTGCCTTCAGCAAGAATGCGTGTGTTCAAAGCGACTCTGACCCTGATGCCGTGTTCAGGTCGGCTGATCGAGGAGCCCTCCAACCTGGAGCTGCTTGTGCGTGAGGATGTTGCCCTGCAGCAGCTGGTGCTGGCCTCAATGGGGAACAACCCCCTGGTGGTGCAGCAGGCGGTCAAGATCATGTCAGCGGTGGGGGCCTACGCGGGTGCAGCCAAGCGGCTGGTCAAGCACAATGTGGTTCGCGCCATCACGGGGATGCTGGCAAGCGGCGACAAGGTGAGGCATGATCCCTGCTGGGTGACGAGGGCGGTTGGAAAGCTGGTGGTGCGTGTGAACCCTTGAGCCCGTGAAGTTTGACGTTTGCTGGAGTTCTTCCAATGTGTACTGGTCTTACAAGTGCTGTTTTGCATGTTGGCAAGTGCCTGGCTAGCAACGGAGGGGCAGTTGACGCCCACAATGCGTGACACAAACTGAGTCGAGTGCTGTGTCGTGCTGTGTCGTGCTGTGCCGTGCTGTGTCGTGCTGTGCCCGCAGTCCCTGCAGCTGTCTGGTCTGCGTGTGCTGTCCAGCCTTGCTGCTGGTGCTGCTGAGGGTGAGCTGCCTGGTGAGGTGCTGGTGCCCACCAGCCTGCTGGACAGGCTGCTGGACCTCATTCGACACCCACACACACACCAGGAGGTGAGGGAGGGGATGTGCAACCCATACAGAACATCACACAAACATTCCGGGACTGTGACCATGATCCCGCTAGTTGAGCACAAGCTCAGTTATTCAACACCCCAGGAGGTCAGGGAGGGGTGCATTCTTCGACGTCAGGGCCGGAGGCTGGGGGCACCCCCAACCTCCCTGCGTCAGTGAAAACCCAAGGGGCACTCAGGCATAGCTACATGCACTTTTCAGGCATTCAGCTGTGACACCCTCGTGTTTTCTTCTGGCACTGCCGCTGCTGCTGCTGCTGCTGCTGCTTGTGCAGGTACGGTGTGCAGCGCTGCATGCTTTGGGCAACTCAGCCTTTGATGCCAGCAACCGGCGCCGGTACCTGCAGAGCCCTGGGCTGATGCAGCTGTTGGTCATGCTGGCAGCAGCACCAGACACACCAGCAGCACAGCGAGCACCCTCACCCGCAGACAGCAGCGGCCCGCCTGACCGGCCAGCACCTGGGTATGTGCAGCAGCGACAGGAAGCAGAGGCAGAGGGGGCTGGGGCTTTGGGTGAAGCCATACCTGTGAACGATGAGGCACTACAACAAGCGGTACTGCCTCTGCAGGTCAGCAGCCATCCCGCAGAATTACCAGCAGCAGCAGCAGGAGATGGTGTCAAGGGTTCTAAACCTCTGCCTGTAGCTCCAAACCCTTACAGAACCTCCAGCATGACAGCACCTGGGTCGCCGCCTGAGGCAATGGGGCCGTCTAGTAGCCCGCCCAGCCTCACTATGACCAGGGCTCCTAGCTTGAGTGGCAACGCCCTGCCAGCAGCAGCGGCAACTCCAGCATCAGCATCTGCAAAGGCAGAGGGTCGCAGCAGCGCTGCAGGGCAGGACAGCAGCAGTAGCAGCGACACAGCAGTGTTGTCACCTCCAAACAAGGTCATGGCAGCTGCTGCAGGGGCTGCTGCAGCGGCAGCCTCTGCTGGGGAGGCTGCCACCACTGAAGCAGCAGGGGATGTGGCAGTGACTGCAGTGGCAGTAGCAGGCAGTGTCAACAGTCAGGGGCCTGCTAGCAGTGCTGCCTCGCCTAGTGTGGTTGCTGCTGCTGAGGCGATCCTGCCCAAGCAGCGTCTGGTAACGGTCAACAATCCTGTCAAGCTGCAGGCCATCAGGCTGCTGGGCATCCTGGGTGAGCCGCTGGCATGTGCCTTGATGGAGGCGCTCGTGGCTTAGTTTCTTTCCCAACTTGCGTTTCCAGAAGCTGGGGAGGGTTTTTACGCAGGGGGCGGCTGCTGTGCTGTGCCTGTTGACCAAGCCAGCTGTCGAAGAAGGGGCACACAGTATGTTGGGGGCAAGCCTATTTGGCTGCTCCTGTTGTGTGTCGGCAGGTAGCTTTGATAACCCGTGACGTTTGCTGCATGCCTTTTGTGCTGTTGCGCCGCAGGTCAGAATGAACAAGTGCGCATTGCGCTCGGTCAGCCGTCCATCCGCGGGCGTGGGCTGCGAGTACTGGCAATGGATGGGGGTGGCATGAAGGTGCGGGAGTGGAAAACGGTGCCACTTTGTCGCGCTAAGCAAGTGCCATTGCTGCAACCCAGGTTGCATTGGCTGTTTAGGTGCAGGGCTCACTGAGCCAAGGCTTGGAAGCTGCACAAGCTCAGTGGTGCAGCTGACACGGCTGAGAGCTTTCCAAATTCCAGCAGTGCACATGCAGCATACATGTATAGCTAGCATATAGCGCACTTGCAAATTACGTGCAAGCAATTCTGTCAGGCACAAACTTAATCCTACATGTGTTGTGCTGTGCCAGGGTATGGCTATGGTGGAGCTGCTGCGCCAGCTTGAGCGCCGTGCCAACGCGCCCATCTGGACGCTGTTTGACGTCATTGGGGGCACCAGCACTGGCGGCCTGTTGGCTGTGTCGCTGGGCCTGCTGCGCATCAACCTGGATGCATGCCAGGAGATCTACACAAGCCTAGGGAATAAGGTGCGTACATGATGTATGCACTCACGCACATGATGTAATAATGGACCTGTGCAAAGCTTCATTGCAGTGTGCTGCTACCGCACATTGGCTGCAAAAACATTCATCGATGCTTGTCAATCCGTCATCCCCCCATGTGAATCCAGCTGGCACGCTGCGCTGCAGTGCCAAAGTTGCGTGGTGGATCTTGTCACAAGCAGTGGGTGCAATGGCAGGACCAAATGCAGACAACAGCAGTGTGTTGCCGTGTGATTTTGTTTTCCCTCACGTACAGGTGTTCAACCAGAGCACCGCTGTGCAGGAGGATGCCGGCTGGCGGGACAACCTGTACCGCATGTACACCACGAGCAGTGCCAACATGCGCGTTGCGGTGTATGGCAGCAAGCACGATGCAGCAAACTATGAGGCGCTGCTCAGGAAGTTCTGTGCTGTGAGCCAGCTGGTGAGTGAGTGGGTGCACTCGCATTGAAGCATTGGTATTCGAGCGAGTTAGTGTGTGAGGAACTGAGTGACGGGGCTATTGACCGAGTGTTTGAGGAGTGAGCCCGCTGGTGGTGAGTGACAGGGGTTTGGGGGGCAGCATCGAACATGTTGTTCTTGAACATGGCTGACAATGCGGATGCAGATTGTGCCTTTGTTGGCCAGCTGACTGGACGTCCTGTGTGTCCTGGCTGCTGTTGCCGCCCGAGGTCCGAGCTCAGCAGTGCACCACCACACCCCGCTGTTATTGCCCTCCTGTGCCGCCTGCCCAACTTCATCACCTCCCGTCACAAGTCAGCACGTTAAGCTTTGCATCACAGTGCTTACTAACTGCCATGTGGGAAGTGCTGCTGCCCTCGTGCAACCGACGTGCCCTGATCTGACCCCACCCCCCTGCTGACTGTCCTGCAGGGGTGTGCCTCAGATCGCCTCATAGACACAGCCGTGATGGGCGGCCCCAAGGTGTTTGTGGTGGCTACACTGGCCTCGTCCCGGCCAGCCTCTCCCTTTGCCTTCAGGAACTACGAGCTGCCGGATGAAGCAACACCCATCGCTGAGCAGCTGTCAGCCTGTGCTGGAAGCTGCAAACACCACGTGTGGGAGGTGGGTGGCGCACGCCTGTCATTACTCCCCTTTAGCACTAACCGCACAGCGCGATGGAAGCTATGCACCCTGGTGAATTTTGGTCATCTGGCACCACTTTATGCACTGCGCTTGCCTCTCCATACTGCGCAGCGAACACATTGTGTGCCTGGGTGGCGAAATTCACTTTGAAACTTACAGCTTGCCAAGTGTCCCGGCCCGCTGGCTGTCCTGCTGTGCCCGCTGCCATCTACTCAGGAACATGCAACCAGCACTGTGCATGCTTGACACTCTCAAATCTGTGCATCCAGCTCCTTGGCTGCTCAGCGTGGCTGTCACAGTGCCGACAAAGGTGTCGCTGTGCTGCTGTTGGTTTAGGCTGTGCGGGCCTCGTCTGCTGCCCCCTACTACCTGGATGATTTCCTTACAGCAGACGGCAAGCGCTTCCAGGATGGGGCAACCACAGCCAACAACCCAACAGTCATAGCGCTCCAACAGGCCCGCCTGCTGCACCCGCAGGTATGCAGGAAGGCTGGAATGAGCCTGTTAACTGGCATGTGCGCTTCCATCAAGGCTGGGGTCAATTGAAGGCTGGGGCCGAGGGGCCTGTAGGCTGCAGTGTGGGCACTGGCATGTGTGTGCTGAGCACTTGAGGGCCTGTGCTGTCTTTGGGCCATTTGCATGCACAACTTGTGTACCACACCACGCTCATACCGTAGTACAGCGCAGCGCAGCAGCCATTGGTTGGTGCCCAGCGACTACACAACGCTTTGGGGGCCGCAGAGGGGAATCAACATTAATGGGTGTTGGCTGAGCCGCTAAATCTACAGAGGTGTGCGCATTGTTACAGTCATCATATGCCTGTGTGCCTGTGTGTGTGTGTGCTGTTCTGCAGCTGCCTGTGGACTGCGTGGTGTCACTGGGCTGTGGCAGTGAGCCTCGTGTGGAGAGGAGCAAGGGGCTGAGCTCGGTACGTGTGCACCACAGCCTTTACATCACTGGCTGTACCCAGCGTGATGGGGTGCCTGAGCCAGGCCAGTTGGATGTCGTGCAGGGTTCGCTTGCCACTTGCATTCTTACAGATGTTTGACGAGTCCTCTGGTGCCCACAGCCCTTAGTGGTTGCTGCAGCTGTGAGGAACACGTGGCGCCACTTTTAGACTCAAGATGTTAGGGTATCCGCACAAACACTGGCGGTGCAGACAGCGATTGGACCATGCCACCGTGGCGTTGCTGGCAAACCCAGCCTGTGTGCCTTTGCATGAAAGTGATTACGCCCATGCCTTCCGCAATGATATGGTAGATCCAAAGCCTGCGGCTCTTTGCCATGCTAGCGAAGCAGGAAGGTCGGTGTGGACTGTCCTGGATGTAACTTGCGTGGCTGTCTCGTCCTGCTGCAGGTGATTGACACAGGTGCTGTGCTGCTGGAGTCTGCCTGCAGCACAGACCGTGTGCATGAGGCACTGGCCACAACCCTGCAGCTGGTGCCGGGCTGTCAGTACTTCAGGTAGGTGACAGCGGCTTTCCGGCACTAGCCGCGGAGCCTGTCATCCGCCAGGGTTTGCTTACCCCTGCTTTGACCTGTCCTGCGGCAGTGGCGGAGCTAATAAAAGGTCATGCGCGTTATATGTGAGCTCAGGAATGCAGTTCACAAAGGCGCCTTAACCGCAGCACGGTTTATGCTGCCAGCTTCACAGGTTCCTGCCCGCCCGCGATTTTGTTCACATATCACTGAGTCACAGCGCTCACTGACACGCAAACCACTTGACAGTCGGCGCCCTCCTTCCACCGCCATCACCGCCCCTCCCCCCTCCTGTAGGTTCAATGCGGTTGACAGCCGCTGCAACATGGAGCTAGATGACGTACGGCCAGAGTCATGGTCCCGCCTGATGAGCGCCACAAGTGACTACTGCAGCCAGCCTGCAGTGGCAGCACAGTTTGACAGGCTGGCAGCACTGCTCAAACAGGGATCACCAGCAGCAGCAGCGGCGGGGCAGGCACCGTCCCAGGCAGCGCCGGCAGCAGCCGCAGGGCAGCAGCCGGTACACAGCCACCACAGCAGCAATCCAAATCAAGCACAGGTGCCAGCGACAGCTGGCTGGCGGGTGCGGCCAGACAGGGCCAGCCACAGCCAGTTGCAGCAGCAACAGCTGGCACAGCAACACCAGCAGCACCAGCAGCAATTCCAACAGCAGCCAGGCAGGCTGCACCTGGGTCGGTCCCTGCTCAGCAACCTCACCAGCCCCCAGCAGCAGCACCAACAGCAGCAGCGGCAGCAGATCAGCAGCAGCAGTGAAGGTGTTGATCCAGTCTTGCTTCAAGGCTTGCAGCAAGCAGCAGCAGACACGGGTGGTCCGTCCTCGGCTCCACGGCTGCTGTACCAAAGAGGGCTGCTGCTGGTACATGCACGCAGGGAGGTAGCCGCCGCTGCTGCCGCCGCTGCTGCATCCCGCGGTGTGGATGCGTCAGCCTTGCAGCAGGAAGAGCATGTGGCGCAGCTGCTGGCAGCGGCCCTGCCACCAGACTTGGTATACACGTGTGACTTGTCTGCGGAAACAGCAGCTGCGGCATGTGCTGCCGCCAGCAGCGACCAGCTCGTAAGTTCCGCCCTGCCTAGCACTGGCCAGCAGCAGCAGCAGCAGCAGCAGCAGCAGCAGCAGCAGCTACGAAGCCACGCCCTGCGGTTGAGTGAGGCCACTGCAGCTGGCAAGGGCTCACACACTGGGGCACCTGGCAGCAGTGCAGACCCCTCACCGCGCCAGTCTGCCGTGCATGGCAGCACCGGCAGCAGCCAGCTGCAGGGCGGGACGCCAGCAGGCGCAGCAACAGCAGGCGCAGATGCCGCCAAGTTGCTCAGGGCGTCAGACACTGGGCTGACCTCCCTGTCCAGCCCCAAGCCCGCCTCTTGGTTTGACTACATCTTCCCGTGGCAGGGTACAGCCAGTGCAGGCAACAGCCCAAGACACATGCAGCTCAGCGCAGACGGCAGCAAGACGGGGCCGAGCACGCCTGCAGGAGACAGCGAGGGTGTCGCTGCCGGTGCGGTGCGCCTTCCAAGTGGGGCTTGGGCGGCGACGGCTGCTCCCGGTGATGGCCTGGGCAGCCCAAGCAAGGGAGTTGCCAACCGCAGGGCCACGGCAGACGCCCGAGTTGCAGGTGAGGCGAAGCTTGTTTGGCATCAGCCTACGAAATGCTGCGCATTCCTACAAGCTTTGGCAGCTCGAAGTGGATCCTGCGTCATGTTGTTCTTATGTTCCTAAGCAAGCACATGTGCACAATTTGATCATCAGTCAGGCATCATGTGTATGTTTGCCGGCTGCGTGTGTGTGCAGGCAGCATGCAGGCTGTGCAGTCTCTGCCAGACCTGATGCCAGTCAGCACGGGTGGTCAGCAGCAGCAGCAGGACCTGGTGTCGCCATCCAGCACCTCCCTGCACAAGATTAAGAGCTTGCCGGCACACTACCACTCCCCACAGCAAGCCCAGCTAGCCGCTGATGGGCAGCAAGTCACGCGCAGCACCAGCCACAGCCCTGTGCACAGCTCAATGACCATGGCGGCAGCGGCAGGGGCAGGGGCAGGCCACAGCAGCAGCAGCAGTAAGAGTGTGCTGGCTGCACGCTCACCAGCAAGAGTGCAGGACGCTGCCTGTGCTGCCGCTGGCAGCAGTTGGGGCCAGCAGCAGATCAGTGGCAGTGCGGCTGTGACTGATTGTCTACGGCAGCAGCTGCTTGCGGCATCTGGACGCGTGGGTGTGGTGCATCTGGCGCTGCATGCAACGCAGGCTGGCTTGGTGGCGGGGTGGCAGCAGCAGCTGGCAGCGGTGGTGGAACCAGGTGGGTGCAGCCGTAGAAGAAGTGGAAGCAGCACCGTAGTGGCATCTGGGCTGGCGTGCGTGGCTTGGCGCTGGAGTTTTTTTTCTTTTGGTTTTACCAGGCGCTGGAGTTGTCTCTCAGCCAATTGGGCCCTGCTGTTTTGCACCCCAATCTGTACTGTTTTTGTGGCTGTCCAGTGTGAGCTGCCAGACGCAAACAGCAGCAAGTGTTGCTGCTGGCCTGATTACCACTTCCATGTCATCCTCGCTGCAGTGGGGGGCCATGAGAGCTGCAGTGCTGCATCATTCAGAAAGGCATGTGGTGGAGGCAGAGTGCTGTCTCCCTTCCCTTTGCTTGTCTGACGTCATGACTGCCACCCTCATGCATCTGTCTATCCTTGGTGGTGCCTGCGTCTTTGCTGCCCCCATGAGCCCTCTGCCTGCCTCACATTGTTTAATTTTTCACAAACCGCCCGGTGTTTGACCGTACCTGTTGACACCACCAGGTCCCGAGGTACAGGAGCTGGTGGAGTTTCTGGAGGCTTCCAGGTCTGCAGACAGCAGTGCTGGCAGCTCCAGCAGGCTCAGCCAGCTGGTTGCTGCACATGGCCCTGTGCTGCCAGGACCGCAGGGGGCACTGGTGGCAGTGCTGGCACAGCAGCAGGTGCTGGCACCCCTACCTCGCAGTACGTACCCCACAGCAGCAGCAGCGGCATTTGGCGCAACACCCAACCAGGGAGCAGCAGATGGAGTGGTGGGCCAGGCAGGCAGCGGTCAAACTGTTACGCAGTTTGTGACGTCGTGGCTGCTGCAGCTGACCCTGCCAGACAGCAGCAGGATGCTGGGGGTGGGAGAGGTATGGCAGCTGCTGTCTCAGCTGCAGCAGCTTATCATTGTCAGCAGCAGCTGGCTGCCCAAGGCCTTGGTGCATGTCCTGCTGCGCACGGGGGTTGCTGCTGTGGTGTGTGGGACAGAAGCAGCAGAGGTGGCAGCGCTCAGTGCTGCTGATATTGCAGAGTTCTTCAGGGTGTTTTATGCTGACGGCCTTTGGCAGGGGTTGGACGTGGTAGAGGCGCTGCAGGCAGCTGTCGCAGCCGTTCCCACTGTTGGGGACAGTGCGTATGAGTGCTACCAGCTGATGTAGGTAGATACTTCAGCCAGGATGTGCGTGTTGGCACATAGTGTACTGCGCTGTGCTGTTGCATCATGTGGGCATCCCTGCAGCGTTGGAGACCAGCGGTCAGGCTGTGTGTCCTGTGACACATCAGATGGGTTGAAACGTCATGTCTTGGTTGCTGTGTGCTGACAAAGGTCTCTGTGTACATCAAGTCGGCGGCAGTTGAAGTCGGCGCCAAATGCCGCACGCAGTGTCATCGCGCCTTCCCGCAGAGTCATTATCCACGTGGTTTGATTGCTGTTGTTGACATGCATTCAATAGCTGCGCCCTTCCCAGTGCCCTCGCTCGTCACCATGACTCATCTGCATCGACGGGGACCCGAGAGCAGCGAGAGGCCACATGTTGTCTGCGGCTTATAATCAAGTGTACAAAGTATCACCGTCACAACATCAGCCACCATGCCGACCACTAGGTCGAAGCAAAGCAAGCTTGAGGACGTTGGGGTCGTAGCTGACCAGGATGACAGCAGCAAGCAGGGCCCTGTGAAGCAACAGCAGAGGCCATCAGCAAAGGCCTCCAAGAAACGTGCAGCTGCCCAGCCCGAGGACTCAGGTGACGAGGACACAGCAGCAGCTGGCACGGATGCTCCCAAAAAGCAGAAGCGCACAGGGGCAAAGAAGCAGCCAAAGCAAACTGCCAGTGAGGATGCCGCTGCTGCTGGTGATAGCAGCGAGGGGGAGGGCAAGGCAGCTGCTGCAGAGGCAGGTGACACCCAGCAGGCGGCTGGCAAAGGGTCCCTGCCAGACAATACAGTGGAGACAGGGAAGGTGGAGTTCATGTTCAGGTGGGCTCCAGTCCTCCAGCATACTGGGATGGTACTGTCAGGCAGTGTGTGCGGCAAAGCATTGCTGTGCTACACACTTCTCAAACTGATCATGCTGTCAGGCAAATGGAGCGCTTTGCTGTCAAGCGGTTTGGCCAGGCGCTCGTGCATGATGCTGCTCAAAGCCACACTGTCTGACTCAGACATGTGTCTTGCCCATGCACCATGCCACAGGCTTCACTCCTTGAGGCAACTGTTCAGGCCGGGGGCTTTGGTGCCCTGCATTGCACCTACTACGTGCTTCCGGAAAGATCCTCCCTCCCCCCTGCCGCGTTCACTGCCTCCCTGCCCACACACCCACACACTTGCTTGCCTGCGCAGGCCCAAAGTGACCAGCCCAGGCAGTGATGTGGAGGTGAACACTGTTGATGATGTTCAGCGGCTGTATCTGCTGCTGGAGCCCCACCGGCCCTCAGGGGGAAGGTGCAGGATGCTGGTGGTGCCAAAAAAGAGCTTGCCAGACACAAAGAGGCACGAGCGCTTCTTCGCATTTGTGGGTGAGTAGCACCTGCACGCTGTGTGTACAGTGTGCATTGCCTCTGCTTTGTGGGAATGCAGGGCCCCTGCATGTTGGGGGGGGGGGGGAGGGGGGAGGTGGGGAGTGTGAAAGTGCATCATGCATGTGCTAGACATGCATAGCGCTAGCCCTCGGAGCGCGTGCTTGCTGTATTAACCATCCGCAACTTCACACTGTAAGAGCTTGCTTCGGCACTCGGCCTTAGGGAACACTTGCGGGGTGTGCAACACATTCACAGGACCCAGCAAGTGCCAGTACTAACGTGAAAGCAATGGGGTATGTGGATTTGTGCACTATGTTGCCCGCTTCTCTGCCCTTCAACGCTGGCAAGGCGCCTGCAATGCGCGCAGCGCAGTTATAGCAATGCAGCTTATCATGCTGCTCCTGCCTGTCCCGGCACTCTGAATTTCGTCACATTGGTTTGTATACATCTGCTGGTGGGTCTGTCCCGCTGATCATCAACACTCACACTTTGCCGCCAATGAGTACTTGACATGTCCAGCAACCGCTGTACAGCCATGTCTCAGTGACTGAGTCACCGCTGGCCCAACAACTGGCAGTGCCCCACACCATCACCAACAGAGCATCATGCCTGACATGCACACACTTGGCTGGGCCCGTCTTCATGCAGAGACTGTTGGTGACTCCCTGTCTGAGCTGAAGGGAGGCCTGGGCGAGCACACCTACAGCACTAAGACGCGAGGAGAGCGCCTGCAGCCCGCTGCGCAGCCTGCAGGCGAGGGCACCTACGTCATCGCAAAGGGGGGCAGCAAGAATGGCATCCACCTGGGGTAGGTACAAGTAGCAAGTCCCTCCATGATGCCTGTACAGCATCTTGGCGAGCACTACACATGACTGACATGACATCACGTCAGCGTGAGGCTGCTACCAGCCTGGCGACGCCTCACTGAGCGGACAGTACAGGAGTGAGCAGTACTGCCTGTGTACAGTGTGGCCAGCTGCATGCCTCACGCTGGCTGTTTCAACCTGTTGTGCCGTGCATGATGATCATGCAGTGTCCATAGGCATGTGTTCAAGCGGCATGCCAGGCAACCAGCCGGTTGGTCTTGTGTGTGTGTGTGTGTTTCAGGTTCAAGCTGTCCAGCCCTTCAGAGCCTGGTGAGGTTCAGGACATGCTGGGCATCAAGGAGGAGGGCAGCTTCGTGCTGAGCGCCAAGGTACTGCTGTGGGTACATTGTGCCAAAGCAGCGGCTGCTTTGCATGCAAGGTGGAAGCACTGCTACTAGGCTGGCAGACAGCTGACAGGGAGGGAATAACTGCTTGCTAGTTGTCAGCAGCTAGTGCGGATGCAGCGCATTGTCCATCTATACAGCAAATCAGCACTCACCAGTACTGCTGCTTTGTTGCTCTCTTCAATGAAGAAGGGATGGAGTGGATCTGGTCTTTTTGGGAGCTGTTCATGGGTGGCCTTGCATAGCTGCTACAAGCTTTGGCAGTACACAGTGCCTCTGGTGTGACAGTAATCCTCTATACATGTTGCATGTGTAAGACATGTCAGCATCGTTGCATGTGTAAGACATGTCAGCATCAAAAGCACAGCCTGCGCATTTGGCATGCGCTCTAGGCTAGAGCAAGCAGTAACAATGCATGGCAAGGCAGCCTGCGCCCCCAGGGACAACCATATGCACGCAAGCTGCATGCCAACCAGGCAGAGTATGTGACACACCTGTCCCGCGCCTTGTCAACCCCACAGAACCCTGCCAACAAGGGCCAGGGGCCCCCCAACGTGCCCAGTGCCGGCCCCGACCCCGACTACTCAGACGACCAGCGGGGGGAGTTTGGCGACAAGGCCTGGATTGAGGTTGAGGACAGGAGCCTGCTGGATGTGGCTGGCACTGAGCTGCTGCTGGTGGGGGCCAAGGACAAACCCATTGAGACAGGTGGGCACTGCCATACAGTGTTTCGTGCCGGTCGCGCGTGGGGCAGGGTGTCAAGGATCTGAGTGTACTGTCTGAGACACAGGGAGTGGATCCAGCCAATGCAATGAGCGTGTTGAAGGGCTGCAGCAGATAGTACGGATGCTTTGCATGGGCACTGTGGTGTGACGGCGGGGCTGCTGTGCGCGGTTCAGACGCACCTACAAACTGAGTGGCACGGAACGTTGCTGCATCATACAGGTTGTAGCTGCAGTTTAGACCCTGTGAGCTGCAGCCGATGGTCAATGTGAGCAGCTGACGTGTATGTGGCCTTGGGCTTGACTCTGACGCTGCTGATTGTGTTGTGTGGCTTTGCTTTGCTGCTGGTTGCTGCTGCTGTCGTGTGTGTATCAGGCGAGCTGGGTGATGCTGGCAAGCTGCTGGAACAAGCCTAGGCTTGCACATGCAGCTGAGCTGGCCCCAGGCCGCTGACGGCCCCATGTGCAGGGCAGAAGCTAGCCTTACCAGCAATTAAGCTGGCCACTACAACCCCTTCCTGCACAGGCACCCGCAACATCATCATGCAAGGCTGGGGCATGGCAAACACGGCTGCAATGCATATACCCTGGCAGGAGTTCGACTGATGTGATTTGTACATGTACGGTGGTCGCATTGTGTTGATATTGACTGGCTGTGAGGTTGTCTGACGACAAGGCACTTGCAACAAGCTGCTAGGGTCAGCACGGTTGACGCCGCGTTGTGCTGGCAGTTGTCGTTTGCATGCTTGTTGGTGTTGCTGTACTGGACACACCCACTACTGTTGTCAAAAGATGCTGCATGACACCATGGTTGCCTGCATTGATGCCATTGTTGCTTGAGACAATATTGACAATGTTAATTTGGCAATGTTAAGTTGACAATGGGCTGTGCTGCATCAGCAAGTTGAACAGTTGAATAGTTGGCCTCACACATGTTGTTGTCATTGTAACCAAGGCTCCTGCAGCTCAGCGCATGTACTCAACCCATGTCAATGGTGCCCTGCCCAAGTGTGGCACCTTCGTGAATGCAGCTGTATCCCCCTGCAAAGTCAGCCAGCCCTTGCAACATGGGCTCCTGCTGCATTACGGCCAGTGCTGATCAACAGTACAAAGTTGCCTACAGCACTACAAGTCACTGTCGTGAGGCTAGCTGGGGTTAGGAGCGTCCTGCTCCAACTGCTGCGCTGGCTGCTCTGGCTGCTGCTCCAGTTGCTGCTGTCTGTGCCTGAAGGCATGGAAGTGCTTCAGAAGCTGCTGCTGTTCTTGATCATTGCAGAAGCAGTGCTGCACAGCCTGCTCCGCCAGGCCCAGGAGCTGGCTGTTGCTCAGGCTGAAAGCCGAAGCAGCAGTTGTGTACTCTTGAGACAGCGTGGTACCAAACACACCTGCAACCACACAAGTACGGAGTGAATCAGGTGAATGCACAGAGGGCCAGACACATGGCCACCCACATGACCGTACCTACCTCCCCGGTTCCGGGCACTGTCTTACCCACATGACCGGATGTATGACATGCGCCCAAGGGGGTGCTGAGCAGCCTGAAGTGTGGCGGACAGCGTGTAAATCATGCCTCACGCACGGCACAGCACAGCACATGTGCTTACCACTATCGTCCGTGCAAAGCACCACGGGATGTCCAGCCCCGTAGAACTGCTTGAAGTGATGGTCAACAAAGCCAGGTACACTGCAGCACACCAAGGAACACCACAAGTGAGCAGCAGCTGGAGCCTCGACAGGTGTAGGCAGTATTACGTGAAACAACGGATTTTTTAACAGTCAATCCAGCAACGCCACCACAGTCATCAGGCAGGCTCATCCATTGCTGCAAAGCCTATAGAGGAGACCGTGGGTGTCCTCTGCTGGGTCAAGGTCCTCTGCTGCACGAGCACTGTTGTGGTGGTCTGCTGTTCACCTGTTGGTCTTGACGTTGCTGGTGAGGCACAGCTCCACTGGGATCTCACTCTCCTGCAGCATCACAGCACACGTCATGGTGAGCTGGGCAGCAGCTGGGAACATCCTTGCCAAGTATGCTTCATAAACAGACATGCCTCAAGCTTGCAGTATACCAAGACAAGGACGCCATGAGCAAACTAACAACTGCGTCACCAGCAGCCTCCACCCCCTGCCATTCCTCTTTGTCGAGCCAGCTGAATTTCACAGTGCAATGCAGTGTGCATCTGATTGGCCCCCACCCCCTCCACTCACCCACAGCCTCTGCTGTAGCTCCTCATCCAGTACACACATGTGGCACAGCCTGCACACACAGAGACACCCCCCTGACTGTTGATGTTGCAGATGGCATTCATTCGACAGAGCTCACTGCCTCTACACACCACACAGCTGCCAGGGCTCAAGCAGCAAACCCTCAACACCACCTGCTGATGTGCCTCCTCAGATGCCTAGCAATGATGCAGGCAGCACAGTGCCAGGCTATCAGTGAATGGCTGGCATGAGCTCTTGAGCTTCATAGCTACAGGTGGAACTTTGATTTGATTTTATTTGCCAGGCAAGGGGCGCCCACTTGCACCACCAGCCTCCATCAAGGGCCTCCACCAGACTCTTGCCACTAGGTATGGTTGGCATGTCAAGTTTTCCGTCAGGCCCAATCTGCGTCAGCCTCTTGCCGCAAGGTGCAGTCAGCAGCAACAGCTGGTGCAAGCGCTGACATGCATGTGTCAAGTGCCGGAGCTAATGCGCCAAGCCTACAGCCCAGCCCAGCCAGCCCCCTCCTTACTCAACATCCTCTCCCCCCCCCCCTCATCCCCAGTTCCTTTGTCGAGATCCCCCCCCCCCAGCCAGCCCACCTGTCTGGTCTAAAGTCCAGCATGGCGTGTGTCTCTGCGTAGTTTTGCACCTCTGCCGCATGCAGTGTGACCTTCAGCCCCGCCTCACGTGCCAGCTGCAGGGCCGGCAGCCATGTGGCCCAGCTGCCCACTGCAGGGTTGCCTGACAGGTCAACACCTACCACACCCTGGCCTGACAGCTTGATGGCCAGCCGAACCTGCAGCCGGCACAGAATTGAGACATTCAAATGTCTGCCAGTCATGCGTGGCACAACTGAATGCATATGCTTGCTGTGATTGCCATGCTGCAACGTGCAGCATGTCTAAAAAAAGGGAGGAGGATGTTGCAACCGAGTGCGCAAGCGGCGGTGCTGCAACCGAGTGCAGCTACTGAAGGGACGCAAACAGCAGGGCGCAGCACGCAACAGAAGGCTGGCCCAGTTACGCTGTGGCCGAGTGCCAAGCTGCGGCTTGGCATGAAGACACCCAATACATGGTCACTGGGACACCGGTCCCATAGCTGCGGTGCTTCAGCCGTACCGTATCAAGGGCAGCAGCTGTGTCATTCCTGCGGTCTATGCTCAACAGGAACTTGACCAGGATGTCACTGCCATTGTGTGCGTTGCTGCTGCCGCCGCCAGGCTGCTGTAACGCCGACGTAGCAGCCACTGCCACTGCCGACGCCGCAGCTGCCGCTGCCGCCGCTGCCTGATACTGCCGCAGTCCTTCCAGTACTGCCTGCATGTATGACTCTTTACTGATGCCATGCTCGGGCCGGTCCTGGAGCAGGAAGTACAGACCAATAAACAGAAATGCGGCGGATTCAGACATAGGGCAATTGCTTCCCCTGTGTCATCAGCGTAGATAGTACATGCCGTATGCTCAGGCCAGTTGCAGTACTAGGTGACCCCCCCCCCCGGATCTTGTGCACGTGCAAGCTGGCAATGTGCAAGCCCACTGCTGAGGACAACTCCTGAGGTGGCAGGTCAGCCTTATGGTGTCACCTGCCTGGCAGTAGCAACAACTTGTTAAAGGCCTGTTGATGTTAGGTAGGCAAGACACTTGAAACCTCTTGCCTTTGGTGTGGTGCGTAGTTCCAGGTAGACGCAATTGTCAGCAGCAAAGTCCTCAATCACCTGTGACCCACAAATGCACCAGGTGGGAAGTCAGCTTCGAACGCCGCCATGCTCTCTGCTCACTGTACGCCAACACACACACTGTATGCAGTCCTGCATATGGCCTGTTCAGCAAGTTGCCTGCCTTGGCAGTTTTCGATGAAGTAGCAGTGGTCCAGTGCATGTGGGGCCTGCCAGCTGGCGCTCAGTCATTGCAAAGGACAGCCATCACAGAGCAACACAGTGGGGTTACAGTGGAGTCCCGCAGTGCTGGTGCTAGGTGTGACAGCGTTGCTACCTGCCTCACACCTCACGTGTTATGCGTGTGATGGCCTCGTGCTGTGTGGTTATCTGCACAGCAGTGACACCACACCACGCACAGGTGGGAGTGTCAGTAACAGCCTGCACGCTTGCACTGTGGTGTTATGTGCAACGGCACCAGCCGGCATAGGCGGCAGTTAGCTCAATGACTGCATATGCAATAGTGCAGACTGCAGCTGATTATGATTGGTTGGTATGCAGCTTGACTTGCTACGAAATTGAGCCGCTGAGCGCACCTGGTGCACAGCGTCAAAAAGCTTGAAGCAGTCCGCCAGTGACCTGTGACCTGGCGAGTGGGAACAAAGACACAGTGCAAATATGGATGCACTCAAAACACCGTCGTAACAACGCTACGGTGCTGCTGCAGGAGTCATCTACATGGCGGTCAGCACGATGTAGCCAAGATGGTACTGGTGCTGCTGCAGTGGATGCTGCTGCTGCTGCTGCTGCTGCTGCTGTAGTACAGGAGAGAACCTGTAGATGTAAGGCGATCAAGCTCCTCCTCAGAAATGTTTTGAATACGGTTGGCAAACTCCCTGAACAGGGGCAACGCAGCACAGGCAGACACTCCGACCTCAGATCAATGCCATGTCAGCAGATCAACCCATATGAGAAGAGCCCTTGTTCGCATGCTGCTGTCCTCACTTGATAGTAGATGGCCGAACACAGCCATTCAGGTGTGCATGTAGCTCGCATTTTGGCAGAAGTTGGCAGAAGTCCTGGGAATGCATTGGATCACTGCACACTGATCAGACTGTCTTTCCTCCTGGGAAACTTTCCTCCTGGAAACTTTGCAGCAGTCGATTCGCTTTAACGGGCGCATTTGTTTTCAGTACTATTACGCTCTATAAGTTAAGTAATAACTTGTTTTCAGTACTATTACGCTCTGTAGTCAATCTAACAGTCAACCTCTAACTGTCAGGGTCGTCTTTGACAAGTTGACCCTGCTGCAGGTGTGTCCTCTGCTATACTCCATATGACTTCATATGACTCTGCCACAGTGTTACACAAGACCCAGGTAGCAGCAACTCTTCTGCCACAGCACCCACTGCACCCCTGCCACTGCACAGGGCGACTTTCCGTGCATCAACCTCTGCGCACAGTTCGTGAGCTTGGGTGGAGCACTGGCAAGCAACCACCGCCATTGCTGCTGCTGCTGCTGCTTCTGCTCTGGCTGCTCTGGCTGCGTTTTCTCTCTGGATTGCTGCTGCTGCAGCGGCAGCTGCTGGTGGTGGGAATGCTGCTGTTGCTCTTGCCGCTCTCTGGACTGCTGCTGCTCCAGCGGCAGCTGCTGGTGCTGGCAATGGACGTGCTGCTGGGGGTGCGAATACTGCTGCGCTGGCTGCTGCGGCTGCGTGTGATGGTGCTGGTGGGGGTGGTGGGGGTGGTTGCGGCACGACTTGCGTGTTGACGGTTGTGTACAGCTGAAAACTGCTGTTTCCCTTCCGGTACCGTTCTGGGCACCACTTCACATTGACTTCTGTCACCGTGACAGTGGTACCATCCTGCAGCAAGAATGCCGTTTTCTGTTTAGGTCCTGCAAGTATGTTGTTCCAACCAACTGTCGACGAGGTTACAATGCACTGGTATGCTTGTGCATTTCACCCACCTGCAGACTTGCTTTCAAGTTGTCCACCTTGGCAGCATCAAAGCAGAACAAGCCTCTCGTGCAGCTGTCATCCCTGCAGTCAGCCACTTCCACCACCAAAAATGTGCTTGGCGATGTGAATTTACGGCTGGATACAACGTTGCATAGCACACTGCAGCTCCGTTCCCAATTGTTCACGTCAGCGACATTGAGATGCATGGTGTACGCTGTTGATGCACTTGTTGTGGTTGTGAGGATGTCAGGCCTTGCAGCATGTCGCAATTTGCATGTAGACTCGCGTGTCTGACTAGCACGTCAGCATGTCGGACTGCGACGGTGGAATGCTGTCGGAACGTCACTTCAGGACCACAGAATGCAGCACTATGGCGACGCAGCTCTCTTATCGCCAATTGTCACTGTATTCCATCAAAATAAGCAGTTCTCGCTTACATTCACCAAAATGCCAGCGTGATACGCTCAGCGCGTGTCTTGACAGCAAGTCGATCGCACAATAATCAAGCACCGTGTTGAAACGAACAGCCGCTGGTTCTGTTGAACAATCGGTGCCGTTTTTGCACGCGTTGAGTGAGTGTGCGGTGAGTTGCATGGCAGCAGTGGTGTGGCAGTCTGAATGCACTAGTTTAACTGCAGTGCAACAGGAGACACAACTTCAACCTGTATACAGCTGATGCCCCGAGTAGCGCAATACACTCAATTACACTGTCTACTCTCGTTGCCCCTGCAGGACCTTTACTGTCCCAAGAGAGCGCGAGAACATGGCCTGGTGTTCATTTGCATTTGGCCATGCGCCGCAGCAAGCACTGCATGCAGGTGGGGTGGATAAGACCATTGATTCCGTAAGGGAGGGAAAGCCATGCGATTGGATCAGAAGTGACCATGGAGGGCTGGAGAGGGTGTGGGTTGTTTGGATTGGCTTGACGGGTTGTGCGGTGCTCGTAGCCTGTTGCCCCCCCCCCCCTTCCCCACCACACCACTGGTGATGGCATCCCCAAGGGGGCCTGTGGGACACCGTCATCAACCAGACAACTCCACCCGCTATAGTGAGAATGTAAACAGATGCTCAGAATGCACCCCTGCTTGTTGGATGCTCTGTGTGCCTCACCCTCCCGCGCACAGGTTTTACCTCCAGATGGCAAGCATTGCATTGCTGCTGAGGAGGCATACCTCATGCATCCGCCGCCCATAGGCAAGTCCAGGGCAACTGGAGAAGCCAAGTCTAGGGACAATGGCAAGCCCCTGCCCATGCGCCAGCGTGGACGCCACGGCACTACTGCGCGCTACTGTGGTGTGTGCAGTGAGCCGTGGCTGTTCACCCCACGTGCTAACCTGCGGCAAGTGCAGCAGCAGCATTGTGTCCTTGCTGACCACACCCAACAGCAGCAGCAGCAGCAGCAGCAGCAGCAGCAAAAGTGGCCCAGTTTGGGGCCAGCACAGCCCGTGGCAGTGCTACCCCCGTGTGTGCCTAGCAGTAACGGAGACTTGGCACAGCAGCGCTACTCTAGACTGGCGGCATCTGCTGACAGTCCAAAGCTGTCTGCAGCGAAGGCACTGCTGCATCAGAAGGAGGATCAGTCTCATTGCAGGCAGCGTCCTCGTGTGCGTCAGCCAGCAGTAGTAGTACCAGCAACAGCCAGCCGGGTGTCAGCGGCGCCCACAAAGCCAGCAGCAGCAGAAGCACACACCATCGTGTCGTCAAATCGCTTCTCTGTGCTGCTGCATGATGCGCCAGCAGACGAGGAGGCGATGGACACTGCAGACGCCTCCGCATGTCCGGCACAGCAGTGCAGCACACCCAAGCAGCAGCAACAGCAGCAGGCACCCCGGCGAAAAACACCGGCAGCCGGCAGGTTGCAGCGGTCACGTCCTGCCCAGAGTAACCCTTCTGCTTGCAGTGGTGACCCCACCACAGCTGTGCATGGGCGATGTTGCCACAGGAAGCCAACCTGCGGCTGTCCCGTGGCGCAGCAGTCTGCCAGCACTGGGCGCCAACTGGGAATGGTTGTGGCGCTGTTGCTGCTTGTGGCTGGCCTAGGGGTGTTTGCTTCTACTACAGCAGCTTCAGCAGACATCGCTTTTACAGGCTATTACACCGTGCCAGGTTCTGGTGTTTTGGTGGTTGGCAACAGCAATGCAAGCCACGACTGGTACTGGTGTGTCACAGCTTGTGTTATATGTTCTGTGGTGTTTGCATGGGTTGCAATAGGCCCGTGCAAACGGCCTCTGGCGTGTGCTCTCTGCATGCGTCAGTGGCGTCGTGCAAGGCACCTTGGCCGTGGCCTCATGCGTCGGTTGCAGCAGCTCTGTATGCGTGGTTTTGTGTGCATTGTGTTGATACGCGGTTTATTGGGTGTGGTTGCTGGGCTTGATTGTTTGGTACAAAATGGACTGCGTTCTGTGCATCTTGCTGTGTTGATGGGCGGCCCTGCAGCTTGTGCAGTCGTTCTGCTTATATTTGCATGTTTGAGGGCTGCCTGTATTCATTTGAAACATAGTCATGTGGTGTTGCTCTATAACTGCATCATACTCTGTTTGACGTGCATGGGTGGTGGCATCCTGTACGGTTGTTGTGTGCGGGCATTAGAACTTGTCGTAGTTGGATACTGCTTGTGGCAGTGGTCAGACAGACCTGCACTCTTTGCACTGGTCATGCTGTTCCTGGTGGTGCCGACGGCAGCAGCTCCTGGTTCTGATGCTCCTGGAACAGCACCTACTTCCCCTGGGGCTCGACATGCATTGGCAGCAGCTGTTTCTGCAGCCGCGGCTACTGCAGCTGTTGCGGCTGGCACCCGTCTCCGTGCTGTTGCTCCTGAGTTCACTCCAGGACAGCAGTACAGAGTGGGTCGTGGCAGTGGGACAGGCTGTATGCAGACCCAACAGCATCAGAGTCCTTCTGCAGCCACTTCTACTCCTGTTGCTTCTGCTGTCCTTCTTGCTGCTGTTGCCCCTGACCAGCAGCACCAGCAGCAGCAACGGCCACAGCGCAGGCCTAAGCGGACAGCAGCAGCAGCAACAACAGCTGCATTGCTGGCAGGTGACAGCGAAGGCAGTGGCAGCGGTGAGGATTACGAGCACCGTCAGCAGGCACGGGAGTGTGAGGATAGCAAGAAAGAGGGGGCCAACAGGAAGAAGACCCGGAGAGGGGGGGACTGCAGCAGCAGGATTGCTTGTTCTGCTACTCCAGCAGCTGCTGCTGCTGCTGCTGCTGCTACTGGAGAGCAACAACAGCGGCAAGGCGGCAGGAAGCAGACGAACAAGAGGCAAGGTGGGTGTATGCATGCACAACGACACCAGCCAATGCAGCAGCTCACCAGCGTGTACATGGCTTTTTCCGCCCAATGTCCCGGACAAGCTGTATACACAAGCAGCCTCTACCATTGTGTGCTGTTGAGTCAGGCAGCAAACGTGTTCACGCCCCTTCACGTCCCTTCTCGTGCGTGCCCCTTCTGCCTTGCACTTCAACTGTCCGCCAACCATCACCTCCATCTCAGGCGTCATTCGCAGCAGCCTCCACGCGTACCTGGCACCCAAGCGTCAGACAGCCGCCATGCAGCTGCTGGAGGACTTGGGACACGCCCAACAGCCGTTGTGCTTCCATGCACGGCTCCTGGCCAATGGCTATATGCAGTGGGGCTTCGAGTGAGTGTGTAGGCTCCTATGCTTTGCCTGCCACAGCTGGATTGCAACCCAGCCTGATTGCCCAAAATTAGATGACACATGAGCACATCAGCATACAGTGTGCGTTGATGCCAGCGCCATGCACTTCTCCACTCACAATTTGTGACTGCCGTCTGCTGCCTGTTGCCGCAGGATCTGGTCTGGCCGCAGGACACCCCCACCCGGCTTGTCTACACAAGATGTCGTCGGCGAACTGACAGAGTTGCTGACGCCTACAAGAAGGAAGCCACGCACCGTGGATACCGAGAGCGAACACCTTTTCTTTGCGGCACTGAAGGCCGTGACAGTTGTGCCAGGGGCGCAGGCTCCACTGCGGTATAAACTGCCAGAAGCCTTCGAATTCTACGTGCGTGAGGTGTGGCAGGTCGAACACCGCTGTGTGTTGCCGCATTGTGTGTCGGGCCGTGTTGCTAATGCATGGTTGACTGCATTGGCACAGTCCATGGCACAAAACCATGGCCAGCATGTGCTCAACCTGCCATTGCGCATCAAACGCCTGGTCAAGGCTGTGGTCTTGTGTGCATTCTGCACGGCTGGCCTGCCAAGGCCAGGCCGCAAGCAGTTTGGTGTGTTGGCTCGTGGCATGTCGGATGGGTTGCTCAAGGGTGATGCACTGTCCGTGTTTGCAGCACATGTTTTTGAGCAGCAGCCTGGCCAGCAGCAAGCTGACGAGCAGCGTGTTGTGCTTGCTGCTTCTTTGCTTAGTGCTCCTGTGCACCATTGCATCAGCAGGCTGCAGCAGCAACGCCTTGCACAACAGCCTGCTCAGCAGACAGACCAGGATTACCTACTGCCTGTGCAGCAAGGCACAAACACCATGAACTATATGCATGCACGCATCATAGAACTTGTGCAGGCTTGCAGTGTCATGCGGGCATCAGTGATGTTGCTGAAGGACACACTCTTTGCTGTTCAGCCATGCTCCACACAGGAGATGGTTGCAGTTGCAATGCAAGCGTCTCAAACAGCTCACCGCATCTGCGACTGGGCCGCGCACTTGCATGGCATGGCAGCACATCTTGTACCGAGCACACCAGACAATGTAGCCATTGTGTCACACCTGTTGGCTGTTAGCAGGCAGTCTCTTGGCGTATACAACCAGCTACAGCGCATTCAGCTCGTGGGTCATGTGACGGGGCCTGTGTCCCATGCTGGTATTTTGCACGCCCGTTCGGCGTCTGCTTTTGCACTAGAAGGCAGCAACAATGCATGCCTGCATGTCAGCACCGCATGTGCCTACATCAACAGCCTTGCAACAGCAACGACAGTGGCAGATGCGGCAGTGGCAGGAGAGGCAGTAGCAGCAGCACAGGCTGCTGCACCGCCCCCAAACACAGCCGCCATACCTATCGTATGCGGTCCTGCCACGCTTCCTATCAACACCCCAACACGCCGCGACCCAGAAACAACAGCAGCACGCACCTTCACCAGCGCGTTGGTGCGTGATGTAGGGTGTGGGTTGCAGGCCACGCAACATGCCTTGCGCTGTGCTGTTGACCGCCGCAAGCTGGCGGCGGTTGCAGAGTGTGTGCGGAGTGAGGAACTGGCAGGTCAGCTCCACGCAACCCTGACTTCTACTTCCTCCGGCGATGCTGCAGCTGCCCTGCTGGCCCCCTTGGCCAGGCTTTGCAGCAGCGTGTTGAACCATAGTATGCTGCGGCGTGGGCATGTCGTGCTACAGTATGCGGACCTACTGACGAAGCGGGACAGGCTGCATGCAGCACTTCAGCAGCGTCCACAGGGCCGTCCGCCACCCCCGAAGCAGGCGCAGACCCGGCAGCAGCAGCGACAGCAGCGGCAGAGAAGGGGGCAGGGGCAGGCTGGTGTAACTACTGTGGTGCTGCCGCCTTTGGCACGCGCACACCGCCAATCGCGGTGTGCTGCAGACAAGGCCAGCGCTGCAAGGAAGTACAGCGCGGCACAGACGGCCAGGAATGACTTGCAGCGTGTCCAGGATGCCTTGTTTGCGCGACTGCGCCAGCTGGCTGCCCCCTCTAACCTGCCCTTGCCAACCTCTTTGCAGCTGCGGCAGTGCTTAACGCAGTTGCGCCGTGCTGTGTGCCTCCTGGACACATGTGAGGCAAAGCTAGTCGAGGCAGCAGTGACAGCAGAGCGCTTGCGCGGCGAGGCGGCTGCAGTTGTTGCTGGCCAACCACACAGTCAGCAGGGACATCAGCCGAGCGAGGCGGCAGTGAGGGAGGCATGTGCATCTGCGCGTTTGTGCATGAGGTTGGCTTTGGATCACGCCCGTTTGGTGGTGCCCGTGTTAGGTGCGTGCCCGGATGCGCCAGTTGTGCCTGGGTTTGGAGTGTGGGCTACCACCCCTGACACGCAACTGAACGAGTGCGGTGACGAGGCCCGTAGTGTGTGGCAGTGGGTTATGGGCATGTGTCTGCAATTGCTATTGTTACTGGCTGTAGACGCCGATGCCGGGAGTGCAGCTGCAAGTGCTCCATCCCGCGCGCCAGCACCGGGATTGTTGAAAGGCGTGTTGCAGCAAGTCAACAAGATAGAGGCTCAGTGGCGCTCTTGTCGCACTGCATTGCAACGCCTCCCACATAGCATGACGCCGCATCCTCATTATGGTTTTACACATTTGCACTTGACACCCACACTATTGGGTTTCCTCAGAAAACATCTGTCCGGCATGAGTCCCGAGGCACGCAATGATTGGCGGGTGTGGCGGCGGCAACAGCGTGGTGTTGACCCACTACCCGTGCCTGGTGTTGACACTGTTGATGTCATCTGCGATGGTGCTGTAGAGGACATCCTCGAGAACAAGGATTTATTTAGTTTGTTGTTTGACCTTGACCGCTTGAGGGTCTTGTGTGGGGAGGGAAGGCCCAGTGGGAGACGCAGCTTTGCAAACCACCTTAGCACTGACTGTGTGTCGTTGCATGTGCATGCGACACACAACAAAGACGAGCGTGCCACCAGAAGCGCGGTCAGGTCTCTTGATGGACAGCAAAAGGCTCGCAGGGCCCGGCAGCGCGTGGCCGAGGCAGCTGCCCTGGACCATGCCCGGCAGGCCGTGGGCAGGGCAATTAAGTTGCCAACACCAGGCACAACCCCTGCGTATGTATTTGGCGGGGGTGATGATGACTGCAGCACTGTTTGTAGCACTGTGGCCGCTGCATCTAGATCTAGGTCAGACCATGTACGGGTACTGGACGGTGACTGGCGTGTCCTTGTGGCCCGCAATGCTAGAGACGGCCCTGTAGTCACGCACGTGCCCGCACAGGCCCTGCCCAAGCAGGTCAAGACAAAGCCGGAAGGCTTGGCACAGCATTGGGTTGACTCCCATGCATCTGACCCAGCAGAGGGTGCTTCGGTGGAAGAGTGGGACTTGGCAAGTGATTACAGTGTGGACAGGACTAGCTACGACTTTTCTGACTCTGACTCAATTGACAGTAGCTTTTGTGTGGAGTCCAAATGTGACAGTTGTGCGCCTACTGTTGGACAGCCGGCTCTGGTACATGGCAGATGTGTGACTGTTGAGGCAGGATGTGGGCTGCGGGTGACTGGAGTTGACCCAGGTGTGACCAGCATCGTGACTGCGGTCACTGCAAACCATGGCGTGCGGGGCGACGGCACTGATGGAGGGGATGGCTGGGTGTATGCTGTTAATGGGAGGGAATACCGGTCTGCATGTGGGCTAGATAGGCAGCGCCATTGGCTGCATGGGCGTATCAAGCGTGCTGGTGTGGCACTGCTGCTCAAGCACTTGCAGAGAACCGGCGAGAAGCATGGCCAGCATGACGCCTTTGTTTTGCATGCACGTAAGGCCATTCATGCTTTTCCTCAGTTGCATGCTGTGTACGGTTGCAGGTCTGCCCGGCATCACCGGTTTAGAATTGGCATGCTGCAGGACCGGCAAATGCACAGGATGTGCCAGTGCTTGGCATTGGGGCACACGGGGGTGCAAGGGCGCAAGTGGCAGAAGCCGATGGGTTGCAATGCAGGCCCGTGTGTCCCCCGGCCAAGTGTTGCTGTTGTTTGCATGGGGGATGCATCAGCAGGTTGGGGCGGGCCAGTGTCTCGGTCCATCAGTGCCCCTGTCATGAAGCTGAGGAACTTTTTTAGGGCACAATATGGGTCGGCAGACGGCGTGACTCGTGGTGGGCGCACAGACATGCATTGGGTGTCTGTGCACGAGTACCGGACCAGCCAGACCTGCTCTCGCTGCTATGACGAACGTGGGCTGAAACAGCACCGCAGGGGACGTTTCAAGCTCAAGCAGTGTGTGCATGGCGAGGCTGTGTCGACACCTGACAGGTTGCGGGAACAACTGCATCATGTTGTGGTTGGAGAGGATAATCACTCGCGGCGTGTACCATTGGTCCTGGACAGGGATATCAACGCTGCCCGTGTGTTGACAGCCAGGGGGGTGGCACAACTGGTGCCTGCCATGTGTGTACACCAGGGGCAACTACAGCAGCTGGCACGCTGTGTTGACCGTGTGGTGCGCAAGGACTGGTTAAACCGGCAGCGGCGGCCACGACAAGAAGAGGGGGCAGCAGTGTAAGCAGCGGCTGTGGCAGCAGCAGGGGGTGTCGGCGGGGTGGCAGTGCACCATCAGCCAATCCCCGGTGGTGCCAGGGCTAGATGTGTGGGATCGTTTAGCAGTGCCTATTGGTTTACAATGTCGCTGAACTGCCCCGCGGGGCTTGGAGGTCCCCAGCAGAGGGGAGACCCTCTGCTGAGTGGGGGTGGGGTGTTTGGGGGGGGGGGGGGGGGGGTGTTTTAGTTTTGGCCTTACCATCGGTGTGCCGGGCAAGATTTGCAGCATTGTACAATTAGCATTGTCTGCAAGACTTTCAGTTGCATCCCTGCAAAGGGATTGCTTGCTCTGCGAAAGCAGGCAAGTTGCGCGTCAACTGCGCAAAAACCGGCCTGTGCATCACTGGCTCGGTGGGCAGCCATTTTTTCTTTATGGGTCGAGTTTCTCCCCAGCTGCCCATGAAGAACACACCAGGATACTTTGAAAGTTTCCTGGTGTGACTATTCAAGTAGAAGGACAGTTTGAAATTGAGTTCGTACTCTGCATGAGATACGATGGATTTGGCAACTGAACTTTCTGTCTTCATAGGACGTTACCACCACCACATTATGATAACTGTCTTGAAGCTGGCGGGTGGGTCACACAGAGTAACCAGTTGTGGGTATTGGTGCTCTCCTGTGTGCTTTGATGGTGTTGATATGCTTTCTCCTTCGTCATCGTTTTCAAACCACCATATAGCACCACGCCGACATGCCCAACAGCAGAAGGACTGCGTCCAAAACAAGGTGTGCAGCTGTTCAGTGCAAGGACGCCAGCGCAGACACAGACACAGATCAAATTGACCAGAGGGACACAGCAGTGTTACTGCTTTGTTATATACTCCCAGCACATGCACTCCCTGCATGTCCTGATGTTGATTGTACGTTGGTGCCGTTGAGAGAGCATGTTGTTGGCACTTTGCAACAACTGCGAGCATGTCGTCAGGTGACGGAGTAGGTTGGCAGGCGTGCAACCGAGCCAGTATGTAACCGTGCCACCATGCTTTGCTGCTGCTGCAGGATGTCCTGCTCAGCCGCCGTAGCGTCGTTGCTGCAGCTGCCAGATGCCTGCCTGCTGGCAGTAATGCAGTGCTGTGCAGACGACCCCGCCAGCTGGGCCAGCGCTGCCATCTCGTGCAGCAGGCTGCACCAGGCAGCCATCCTGGCACTCAGCAGCATTACAGCTTGCACCAGCAAGCAGAGGCAGGTGGACAGCATGGTGTTGTACCTGGGCAAGCATGGCAAGCACGTCAACCGTGTCGCCCTTGAGGGTGTGCGCGGCATGCTTTGTTTTGCGAGGCAGCCGCCAGAGCTGCGGCAGCTGCCGCTCAACCTGCAGCTTCACAGCTTCCAGTGCGAAGGCATATTTCTGCAGCTGCAGCCTGGCAACGGCTTGCAGGGTGTGGTCAGGCCTGGGGTAGCCTTCAAGCAGCTCCGGCTGAGGGCGTGCGAGCTGCTTGATGGGCCAGAGGGGCTGGCAGCAACGCTGTCTCTCCTGCCAGGGCTTGAGCACCTCTGTGTTCACCTGAATGGTGGCTTGGTGAAAGTCCAGCCATTTGCCAATGCTGATGTGTTGTTGGGTTTACAGCAGCTCACACGCTTGGAGCTTGCTTGCGTACAGCTGTGGGGTTCCTGTCGAGCCACGAGCGCCTTGCAGCCCAAGCAAGGCCCCAACCGGTTGGTTCACCT
The DNA here is from genome assembly GCA_007449985.2 of Desmodesmus armatus. Taxonomy (NCBI): domain Eukaryota; kingdom Viridiplantae; phylum Chlorophyta; class Chlorophyceae; order Sphaeropleales; family Scenedesmaceae; genus Desmodesmus; species Desmodesmus armatus. The sequence continues at coordinate 165,205 of VIIQ02000100.1, forward strand.
TCACCTGGGTTTGAATTCATTATGGGGAGCCAGTGGGGACGAGGATTGGCTGGCGGCCAGTCTGCTGTCAGGCACAAGCCACCTGACACACTTTGAGTTGGGGGGGTGCACGCTTGACCCCAGGGCACTGTCTAACAACGCCAAGCTGCAGCACCTTGACCTGGGTGCAGGTTGCAGCTTGCTAGACGGCACGGCAGGGATGGCGCAACTGCTGTCACAGCTTGTCGATCTGACACAGCTAACACATCTGGGGCTTGACAACAACGCATACACTGATGGGGAGGGCAACCCTCCTGTAGCAGCGTTCTCAACGCTGACCGCCAGCAGCAAGCTGCAGCACCTCAGCCTCAGCTAAAATGGGCTGCCACCAGGTGCGTGGCAGCACATCTTCCCTCCTGGCCGGCAGCTGCCACTGCTGGAGGTGCTGAACCTCGAGGCAGTCGTAGATCCAGCATAAGGCGATGCGGCTCCTGCCCCGGAGGGCAGCCGCCTTGTCAGCTGCCCCAGCCTGCAGTGCTTAGACATCCGTCACTTGAGGCGCAGCACGGGGCTGCTTGTCGCACTACAGAAGCTGAGCAGCTTGCAGACCTTGTACCTGACAGCTGAGGACGGCCCTGACCGGGAGGGTTTAGAGACTGTGTGTCAGCTGACAGGGCTACGGCACCTGGAGGTAAATGCCGGTAGCTTGTCAGAGGGGCTGCTATTGCAGCTCACACAGCTCAGGGGCTTGACAAGGCTGGACTACACAGGCATGGTCGATGGCGTGGGTGTGACTGTCAACTTGCATAATGAGGTGGGTTGATACTCGTACTGACTTGATGTTTGGCTGTGATGCGTGTTTGAGCAACATGTGTTGGGCTGCGTGCTGTTGGACAACCGCTATGTTGTGGTGACTAGCAACCTCCTTGCTCATTTGTTTTGGAGGGTGCACCTAGCTTGCGCAAACGCTTTGTGCTGCACCCGGTCTGATCTCAATCCTGACACACGTGTGCTGCTTCTACTCTGCCTGTTGCTGGCGTTGTTGCTACTACTGCTGATGCCCATGAACTTTCTATGCAGGAGCCTTACCATGATGACCCTGTCTGGCAACAATTGTTGCAACACCACCTTGACCACACAGACACTGCAGTGGCGCAACATGCAGCTGTAGCATTGGCAGACGCAACACGGGCAAACTGACAGCCAGAAGCACATATATGGACTGAATGCGGTGGAATTGTTAATCAAATCATATCAAAGTACAATGGGGGTTTCTTTTCTCAATGGAGGGTTGTACCTGGCATCCGGTTTGAAGGAATATTTATCACTGCACTTGAGTGACAAAGCTGCATGTGTAACTTTAATACATGCCGGGGGGGGGGGGGGGGGGGGGGGGGCACTTCCGTTACTAACGTGACTAAAGTGACTTTGGACACTATGCTGGACTTTGACTTGGTGTTTTCACAGATGGTTGATAACATCCTAAATAACATATACAAAGAATTTTTCGGCCATCTGAGCAGCTTGAAAATGGGGGGGGGTGGGTGGGTCAAGCTGGGTTTCAGTAACTTCCTGGCATGCTGCAAACTTCTTGTAGGAGCATCGGATGAAGCTGGGAGTGAGCTCATTCGAAAGCTATCGACAAACTGAGTTGATTCAAGCATGTTCTGAGCATATCTAATTACGATGTACCCCTGAGGCTGGCCATGCCAGTACTGTAGCTCTGGCACGGTGCCGATGCCAGTACCCAGACATGCGCCAGAAGAGTGCTAGACCAGCACCAAGTCATCCCCCAGCACCAATGTTCCCTATGAATGCCAACTGTGTGACAGTGACCCACCAGCTGTGGTTTGATAGTACCACATAAAAAGATAAAAAAAGATAAAGATACAGAGACACCCCCTTGGTCTCTTAACGCCATAGGACTTCGTCCCATTGGCCTCGCGTCCGTTGAGGACGGCTCTTCATACCAAACCACATGCTGTCTCACTGGCAGCAGATGCACCTAGACCACCAGCAGACAGCAGAGGAGCAGCAAGACTGGTGTGTCACTGCTACAGAGTTTGAGCAGGTTGTGAGCACACATGTACTGAACAGGCCTGCTGATTGGATGTACCAACTGTGTTGTTTCATGTGTGTTTCTAGGGCTGCACAGCAGTGCTTTGATCACCGCTGACCGTCGATGCCGTGCCCCACATGTCTCTTGACTGATAGACCACAACAACACTCTTGTGGCCATCTGAGTACCTCAAGAAACATGTTTAAAAATATACCATATCACTTTGGACCTTGCATAGGCCAGCTACAAGACGTTCAGAGGGCCATTTTGGGGGTGGGGTGGGGGGGTGGGTGGGGGGTCCCACTTTCAACTTCTTAGCATAGTGTCCGAAAACAACCTTAGCGCCCCCCCTGTACATGCACATGTTTCACACGCCCAATGTGGACATAATGTCGACTATCCACTTACAACACAATAGATTGCAGCCAGAATGGAACCAACAAAATGACTGCCTCAACCTCATGATCCACTGCATGTACGCATGCACGCAGTTGTGACACAACCTCGCCTACTGACAGTCACGTTGTCAAAGTCTGTCGTGTTGCATGCAGTAGTCACTACTGCCCTCTGTTCCCCTCTAATAAGGTATGGGGCAATCATCTACGGTTCAAAAGTGCATTGCACAAAAGCGATCAACAAAGCATCCAACCACTTATCCTCTCCCTTAGCTCTTTCACTTCCTCAATATCTCACTTGATCGTGTCACGTGTGTGACAGCTGCAGATGTTTTGAAACATGTGCCAATCAGACAAGGTCACACGTTGGAGAAGGGCCAGCAACAGGGTGTCATAAGCCTGCAGTGGGGCAGGGGCCGACCCCCCTCTCCTTTGCTGTGCTGACATCTTGTTGCTGCGCTGTTCTGCAGGTACGTTTCTTGTGCTTTGCAGGCAGAGTGTTGTTGTTGACAGCAGCCCAGCCCAGCCCAGCAGGAGCAACCGCCAGCATGACCCAACACCGATGATCACAGTGGAACTTTGATGCAACATCCAGCCCAGCAGAAGGACAGCAACTGGCCAGACACCTTCATGTCACAGTGAGCCAAGGGTTGGGGGGCCCCGAAGCTCGTCTAACCGCATTTGCACATGCATATGCATCACTAATCACTTGTTTCTTTTGACAGACACGACAGCTTCATCCTCTGCGATCTTACTACAAAGCATCCAACCACGTGCGCAACGACCTACATAAACACACACTACGCATGACATTCATGAATCAAAATCATCAGGAGATAACTCCAACAATCCAAAGAGACGGTGCCTATCTGCTAACTGATCTCGCAACTGCTGTGCAAGCATCACCGCAGCATCCCGCTCTTCAGTCAGCCGGGCCAACTTTTGCGCAAGGTGAGTGTACTCACATTGGGTGCACCCCTGCATTTCACGCAAATCATCGTATGCTGGTTGCTTACTTGTTGGCCACTTGGGCACTTGCGGTGCCAAAATAGGCATCGACGACGCAGTGTCCGCAGCACCACCACCATCAGCGACAACATTCGCCAGACAGTCACTAATCTTACGCTCTGCATCATTATTATTAGCACGCCCCGCCTCGCTCTTGCTTGCACACGACATCGACATGCATGCATGTGAGCAAGGCATGCATGGCCCACTTGCCTGATGCAGTACAAGATCCGCACTGCATCGCGCAACATTGCTGAATGGGTATGCACCGCCAGCATACACAAAGGATGCTTCTGCGGCGCACAATAAGTTGTCCGGATGTGCGAGAATGGAAGGGAACCCTAGCTGCACATCCGCAGAAAAGGCCACATCTACAACCCGTTGTTGGCCTGCATCTGCGAAGTTGACGCAACCCCCACAAGTGCAATGCCATTGGCGCGAGAGCTTTGAACTACCAGACCACTGACGTCAGAACCCTCCAACCCCTTGCACGCACTCCTCAAGTCAAAGGCATCTGCAAATGACGCTGGCAGCCCTAGCCTTACAATCAGATGCTTTGGAGGTCGTACGGGGATACAATGCGCCCGCGTACGTACCTCGCATCTTGCAGAGCTGCTGCCATCTTCGTCGCGACATGACTTAGCACGCTTGAGCAACGAGCTGTTGTACGTGTCCGTTGTAACCAACCCACGCTTGCCTGCACCACCACCGCGTGAAGGCGTTTTGTCCGCGGGGTTCAAGCCACTAGATGACGTAGGCGAGGCGGCCGCCACTGCAGATGCTTGCAATGTTGTTGTGTCACCGTGTCCGTGTCCGTGCTGTGTTGAGTTGATATCACATCTATCTGCAAGTGATGTTCGAAGGTCACGAACGCTCCTGCACCACCCCTGGATGCCTTGCACCTTGTAATGCTTGTACGCTTGTCCTGCAAGCAACACCCACGCAAAACCCAAGTTGGCACCCATTTGACAGTCATTGCACATGCTGTTGTCAAAATGATGAAGTATGCCGAGTTTGGGAATACCACTACAGTAGTTTGGTTTTGAAACCACACAGCAGCATGTTTGGGGTGGTCGTCAGCAGCCCGTTTTAGCGCTGCTGCTTTTATGCCCTTTGTATGCCTGCGTTGTGGTCGTAACTGGCACAGGCTTTCTAGTGTCCTAGGTCACTGGTCGCCTGGTGGTGTCTTGCTTGTCTTGCACCAAGGTCGATTTGCTGCTTGCAGCTTGCTGCTTGCACAATGAACATGACCGGAAACACGTGTAATGATGATGATGCCGAGTGTTGCCATGAAGCACAACACGTCAGACTGCACTTTCAATGCACCATGTCTGTGTGGGTACACATAGGTGCACGTGTACAGCACGCTACACGTTACTGGACACTGTCATGTTCACTGAACATGTGTAAAATCGGCTGATTGCATCCGTCCGACACATGCGAATAAACCTTCACACAATCAGAGCATGAACAAGGCATTCATAGACTTACCAGCCTTGCAACCACTCCCCCGATGCAACACACGAATGAACTCGATGTATCTCTCCTGGTGCATGCTGAATTCTGGCCACTTCTTCCGAATTGCATCCATCATCCCCTGCCATCCGTTATCTCCTGGCCGGACGTCCACAGCGAGTACTGAAGCACCGCCCGAGGCAGTGGTTGCACTTGCAGAATGGTGCAACGGTGGACCTGTGCTTGCACCGGCAGCCACACCACTGGGATCATCCCTGCGGCGAGCACATGCTGCGGCACGCTCGCGCTGTGCGGCATGCGTTGGCGCACATGTTGCTGTTCAACGACACGGGGCGCTGGGTTTTGCGAGTAGGCCGGCATGCCGCTGCTGTCAAGCCGCTGCACAGCGACACCGGAAGCGGGCAAGGCCAGCTGCCTTCCGCAGGCATCCACCTGCGTCCGCCGAACCGTGGCATTGCTGCTCTGCTGCCGGAGGTTGCTTGGGTGTGACGGTGAAGGCACTTGCTGATTGCTGCCGACGGGTCGCAGAGCAGGGAACACTGGGACGGAGCACTGCTGGACGACATCATGTTGTTGGGTGAAGTGTTGCTGCAAGGAGCGAACAGTGCTGAATACTTGCTTCTGCTGTTTGGGAGCGCGCACAACGTAGCGGCGACGGTCAGCGCTGGCTGGCCCACCACCAACCAGGACGCCGGAAAGCTTCGCCTCGTACTGCTGGCAGAAGCCTGGCCATTGCTGCATGATCCTGTTCATCTCCTGCTGCCACTCCTTGTTGTTGTCCTCCTTGGTGATGGCCTGCCACTTGTCTGCAGCTGCATCTGTAGCGACCCCTGCGACACCTGCATGCCGTTGCTGTGCAGCAACGGCATGCATTGTCTTGCTGCTGGGATGCTGCTGCTGCTGCTGATCTGTAGTACGGCGTGCTGCGTCCCCTGGGGCACCTGCCTGGTCCCGCTGCTGGCCCTGCTGCGCTGAGCCCGACATGTTCACCCGCTGTTGTATGCAGAGGGATGAGACAGCAGCACAGAGCGAAAGGCGGGCTGCCTGCAAGACACCAGCACAGAGCGGCAAAGTCAGATATGCATTCTGCCGAAATAGGCTACAAAAGCAGTGCGATGTGCCAATCGCAGTAGGAGAGGTACCACCAATATCGCTTTTTCGGCATGTTTCTGCAGCACCGCACCTGCAGAACCTGGTGACTCTTGTGTTAACTTGTGTGCTGGCACATCGCTTGGGAGGGCAGTCCAGGAATTCCGGTGTCCAGCAGAAGCTTGCGGAAGGGCCGAGATGCGGCTCTGTCAAACTCTGTTGGGCTGCTTGTAACCTTATAAGCAGGGCAGCATACGCGTAATTGCGGTGGGTGATGAGGCGGAGCGATATGAGGTTTGTTCTCGCCAGGCCAAACCCTGAAACTCTGTCGTGTGTTATTTATGGTCCCTCTGAGGGACTCCCTCATTCTTTGTCACCATCCCATCAGCTCCCATCTGACGTCCGTTCCCGTCGTACCTTTTACCCCTGTAGCAACCTCATTTCTGTCCACCCCTGGTTGGCTGGGCCCCAGCATGCACTCCGTGACCTGTGGGTTGGTCCTGTCTGTACTGCTGTTGCTATCAGTGATCCCACAGCCAATAACTTCTTCCCAAAAAGGACATGCAGCAGCAGACTTTGAGGCAGGGCTAGTCCAGGAGGCTGTGGAGGAGGCGGTGGACCTGTCAGCAGGGTTGCCTGAGGACCAAAAGGAGATGGAGAGCCTCTTGCACTGGGCCATTGGTGCGTGTGGTGATTTGATTACAACCCACAATAGCTTTTGTTTGTGCCCCCTACACAGCTGCATTGTTGAAAGTCTCTAGGGCACAGGATCAGCAGGACAGCCTATCACACTGTGACAGCAGCCCACCCGGGTCTTGGGTGTTGGTGTGGGCGTGTGTTGTGGCTTGTGCTGTTGCTGCACAGAGCACAGTGATAAGGACGCGCTGCATGAAAAGGCGGAGGCAGTGCGGCGTGATGAAGCCATCAAGGACTATAAGGAGCGCAAGCAGCGAGTCAAGGAGGTGGGTCGCACTGGCCCATAGGCCTGCAGCAGCAGCAGCAGCAGCAGCCAACCCTGCTGTCGTGTACTATCATGCAAGCAAAACATTAGCTTGTGACATATGTTGTGTGGGAGGTGCAAGCAACCCACTTGTCATGGCATGTACGACACAGAAGCATGATCGTCTGGACCCCATACTGGAAGCCGCAGGAAGTCAGCTGCATGGCATGTTGTGAAAGGTCCAACACTGCTTGGGCCTGCCATCGGCCCTTGCTGTGGCAGGGGTCAAACAGTAAGCAGCTGCTGGGTGTTGTGATGTGCTGTGTCATGCTGGCTGCAGCTGTCGGATCTGGTGTCGCAGCAGCCCACTGAGACACAACTGATGCAGGTAGGAAAACACCGGGTGGGGGGAGGGGGCAAAGGTCTGGGTGTGGCATGATGAAAATTTGTTTCCTTGCACAGCAGCTCCGGTGGTGTTTGCGTGGAAAAGACGACAGTCGACAAGGGGGGGGGGGGGTATGTGTGTGTGTGTGGGGGGGGGGGGGGGGGAGGGAGGCAACACGTTCAAGTTTGGTGCGTGGCAAGCTTTCCAGAGGCCACACCCTCTGGCAGGAGAGGCCCCCTGCCGCTCTGTTGGCACCCCTCAATCACCTGGAGGCAGCTGCAGTGGAGGCAGCTGCAGCGGTATCGTTTGTTAGGCTACCAGCGGGGGCAGCGTGGAAACCCCACCAGCTGGCCACACACACAGCAGCCGAGTAACGTCGACTGCAGGCAGTGGAGCAGCCGTGCTGTTGCAATCCTCAATCCGTAACACCTTCCCGCCTTTTCCCGCATGGCCCAGGACGCGCTGGGTGTGATCACGGATGCCGAGGCCAGCACATCAGACAAGGAGGCGGCCCTGGCCCAGCTGCAGGAGCTGGTGGAGCCGATTGACAACGCAAACGGTATGCCGCGTGTTGCTGTAGCCCTCTGCATGCAACAAGTTCAGACAGAGGCACATGCCATGTGCTCTCTGCCCTTCAAAGCAGGTTGCGTTCTCAAGACATCGAGCGATTGGCTGGGGTATGTCCTGATAGCAGCAATTGTGCATGTTTTGGATGTGTCCCCTGCAGTATCCGGCAATTGGGTGTGGCCTACCCAGCAACACGACTGGCGTTCCCTGCAGTTCCTTGCCCTATGCTGCAACTGCGTGACTACCCGAACATACAACACCCCCCCCCTGACTCTCCCAACCGCACAAAGTGCTGGGTGGCTTGGACCCCCTGGTGCCTGTATTGGATGATAACTTTATCTTTGTTATGCTCCGCGCTGCACCGGTCTTTTCATCATCTCCACCCTTACTGCCCTGCCTGTACTGCTGTTCCTCACTGCCCACTGTGCAACCACCCATCCCTACACCCCCCACCCCAAGACCTCAAGGTGTTGGGTGGCTTGGAACCCCTGATGTCTCTGTTGGGTGAGGGTGGCCCCTCCCTGCAGGCAGGTGCAGCCTATGTGCTGGGCACAGCCGCCTCCAACAACGAGAAGCTGGCTGGTGTGCTGGTCAAGGACCACCCCCAGCTGCTGCAGCAGCTGCTCAAGGTAGGCCACAAGGGGAGTAGCCTTCTTTCCTTGAGATAAGGTGGGGTGCAATGATATGGTGGGGTGCAATGTATTGTGCTGTGTGGGTGTCACCCCGGTGTGTTGGTCAAGGACCACCCCCAACTGCTGCAGCAGCTGCTCAAGGTAGGCCAAGGGGAGTAGGCTGTTGAAAAATATGGTGCGGTGCAATGTATCGTGGTTTGTGGGAATCACCCTGGGGTGCTGGAGTGCTTGTCAAGGGTCACCCCCAGTTGCTGCAGCAGCTGCTCATGGTGGATTGCAGAGGAGTGGGCCGTAGCTGGTTGGCGCCTGTCGGGGGGGGGGGGCACTGTGCAAGCGTCACCGTCCAAAGCGCCTGTCATTGTGCGCCCTGCTGCCACAGCTTTGGGTCTGGCACGCATGCTCATTTTCCCAACACATCTTGCCTGCCCACCCACCTGTTTACCTGCCTACTTTCCTCACCTGCCCACCCGCCTGCTGTTCCTGCAGCTGTCATCAGCTGAGGGTCAGGATGAGGCGTCCAACAAGGCAATGTATGCTTTGGCCCGTCTGGTGGCTGGACCAGCACCCTCAGCGCGTGCAGAGTTCTACAACATGGGGGGCCTGTCGCAACTGCAGGCCCTGCTAGGGGGCAGCAGCAAGGCGTCCACACGCGTCAAGACCAGAGCAGTCAACCTGGTGTCAGACTTGATTGGTGAGACAGCGGAGGGGGGGGGGGGGTAGAAGGGGTGCAGAGGAGCCCCAGCTGCATGTGCAGCTTGGGCGCAGCTCGTGGCATCATGTCAAGATGCCAGCAGTGACCATCATGCATGATATGGTCAGACCTTGTGTGCAAGGGAACAGCACCTCTCATAGGCTGGGGGGGGGGGGGGGGGCGGTGACGAGGCAGAGCACAGCCAGCAGATGACTGAGGAGGTGGCAGGCAATTGTTGAATGCCTCAGTCTTTCTCGGCCTGTAATCACCACCCCATGCGCACAGCTAGTCACTCCAGCATGCCCCGACTATGACTCAACGTGGCAACATCGCACGTCCTGCCCTGTCCCCCTCCCCCCCTGTCATCACCACCCCATGCGCATCACCACTCTCTCTGGTATGTCCTGACTATGACTCAACGTGGCCACACGGCACGTCCTGCCCTGCCGCCCCCCCCCCCACACACACAACCCGCAGAGATGACAGCCAATGGTGACGACACCAGCCTGGAGACCTGGAACGAGTCCGCACTGGCAGCATTCGCAGCTGCATCCCTCGACCTGCTGCAGCAGTCTGACGACCTCCACGTGAAGGAGAAGGCCCTGTTTGCAATGCGCACCCTGCTGCTGAGGAGGGGCCCAGCAGGGGGTGCTGCATTGGCCCACGAAGGCGCTGAGGCGGTACTTCGGGAGGTACTGATCGAATTGGACTTAGTGGCTGAGCAGTACAGGGAGGCGGCAGAGGCACTACAACAGGCTGATGGCGCTGCTGCTGCTGGTGGTGGTGGTAGGGGCAAAGAAGGGGGGAAGGAGGCGGTGGGGGGTGCGGGTGGAGAGAGTGCAGCAGCGGAGGCGGGGGGTGAGAGTGGAGAGGGAGGGGTGAGTGAAGAGAGTGAGGAGGGGACTGCGCAGGCGGCTGGGCAACAGTACCAGTATGCGCAGTATGTGGGGCACCTGTGTGCGGATGTGTTGCACCATCTAGCAGTCCACCACGACGAGCTGTAAGACTTGAGGTTTTCTAGGCAGGCCACTTTGATTATGTGTCCAAAACTCTACTCCACACTTGCTGTCTAGGAGAGCTGTCTGTCTTTGCAACAGCAAACCCATGGCGGCTATCGCAGGCACCTAGACACTGGCAATCGCAAAACTGCACATACAGTGAGGCACCAAGTCCCACAAAGAGTCTTTGAGCTTGCATACAGAATAGCTTCTGATACAAGCGCTCTACATCCAAAGCTTCTGGGCAGTATTACACCTGAATTGACAGCCTTACAAGCTTCAGAGCTGGGTTACAGTGACAGTGACAGCTGCAGGGCAGAGTTACACCTGCGCGGCTGATGCACTGCCTTGTCCAGGCATGCTCTCTAGCCCGGTCGACAGCTCCATCAGTGCAGCAGTCAGCTCATCAATTGCATCCAACTCCTCATCATCCATCATAGCCTCAACAGCAGCAGCAGCAGCAGCAGCAGCAGCAGCTTGCCCAGCTGCAACACTCCCCGCCTGGCTGCCATCAGTCCCTTCTGCTGCTGCTGCTGCTGACTGCTGCTGAGGCAGCGGGTCAGTCAACCACGGCAGGTCACCAAAGTGCTGCCTGTAGAGTGTCTCTGCTGCGTCGATGCTGCTGCTGTAGCCGGCAAAGCCAGCAGCAGGCGCAGACTGGCACTGCACAAGGAAGCTGCTGCTGCTGCTGCTGCTGCCTTGTGGCAGGGCTGGTTCCTGCTGGCAGCCCTGCTGCTGCATGGTGTAGAAGCAGGCTGCCAGCACCCGAGGCTTGAGCTGCCCAGGACTTGCGGCATCCTCCTGCTGCTGCTGCTGCTGCTGCTGAGCATCCTGCCCCTGCTGCTGCTGTTGCTGCTCGCCACTGCTGCTGGCTGGATCGTCCATATCTGCTGCTGCTGGCAATGCAAACCCTTGCAAGTGCTGTGTGGCGGCAACAGCAGCCAGCGCAGGCGCCAGCATCTGCTCCGCTGCTGACTGCATGCTGAAAATGCTGCAGCCAGCACCTGCATCTGCACCCCCTGCGCCTACTGCTCCTGTGCCTGCTGCCGATGTGCCTGCTGTTTGTAAGGATGGTGTGCTGTGCTGTGGTGTGTCGTGCGCTGCATGAGGCAGCACAGCAGCCAGGTACAGCAGGCAGTGTCCAGGGGGTGCTACTGCCAAGGCATGACCCAGCTGCAGCCCCCTGATGACACATTGCTGCCAGGGGCCCAGGGTACCGGGTGGGATGACAAACAGCAGGGAGGTGTCACCCTCCACTAGGCTACTGTCAAGCAGCGCAACAGCACGGGCAACGCTGCTGCCGTTGCTGCTGTCACAGGGGCGGCCGCTGCTGCTGCTGCTGCTGCTGCTGACTACGTGTCCAGCAGTGATGGTCTGCCCGCTGGCCAGTGTGAGGCGCAGCCTGGCTGTTGCCGTAGCAATTGGACCCGCTGCTGGTGCGGGGACCGCACCCTCTGCTTGTACAGCTGCATCCCCCGCCACTGCTGCTGCTGCTTCATCCGCATCCGCTGCTGCTGGTTGTTGTGTAGTATCTGTCGTGCTTGGCAGCTGCTGCTGCTGCTGCTGCTGCTGCTGCTGCTGCTGCTGCTGGCCCGCAGCATCACTGCCAGCAGGTGCTGCACCTAGCTGATCAGGTGCTGCATCCACCGCTGCACCAGGCAGCAGCTGCAGCCGCCTGGTGGGCTGCCGCAGTGCTGTGACTGCCCCCTTCACTGCAGCCAGCCTGACAAAGGCCTCAGTGAGAGAGCCGCAGCCATAGCAGGGGGCCATCAGGGCCCCTGAGCCCCCATACCTACCCAATGACCGGCTGTACAGCACAAAGGCAGACAGACCATCAGCAGCACTCAGCTGACTGCTAGTAAGGCTGTTGTGCTGCTGCTGCTGCTGATGTGGTTGTGGCTGGGGCTGGAGCTGCTGCTGTACAGGTCCTGCTGCTGGCTGCTGCTGTTGCTGCAGCTGTGGAGGGTGCTGGACATGCTGTGGCACATCAGCCATGGCAATGCCATAGAGCACCAGCTGCTGCAGCCGCTCATTGAGGCCCTCTGCTGTCAACAGGTCAATGAGGGGCCGACTGTCAAAGGCATCCTGCAGCAGCAACAGCAACAGCCCAAGCACGGCAGGACAGGGCAATGTATGGCATACACACTGATGAGTCATACAGTCATGCGCGCATCACTGTCTTGCTCACGCTGCCGGCAGCAACTGCAGCAGCAGCATAGCAGACGAATGCTCCACCCACCCACCCACCCACCCACCCACACTACACCACCAGTTCTCCTACAGAATGCAGTGCGTGACCCTGTCAAGAGGGATCGGGTGCCATCACGTGCAACTACACTGAAACTACACAACGCACTTGCGCAGCAGCCCCCTGTGAGTGCTAAAAACACCACGACTAACGCAAGAGACAGCATGCAAGCAGCATACCAACCATATACACACACAGCTGCACACATGCACAACCATACGTCCTACTCAACTAAGTGTCTTACACAGCTGCACACACACCTTGAGTCGTCCTGAGCCCTCTGCTGCCTCCACACAGGCCGCCATGAAGCGCCCCAGGCTGCGCTTGTCAGCCAGGGATAGGGCCCGGTCAGCAAACAGGTCAGCACGTGAGGCAGGCACGGGCTGCAGCTGACCATCCAAGTACACGTAGCTGCGCAACGCAGCAGCAGAAGCAGCACAACAGCAGCAGCAAATGAGTCACAATGGGGTGGTGCAGTAGTCAGTACTGGGTTGTTTTGTGTACATGGGTCTCATGAGGTGACCTGGTGTAGATTATTATCACTTGCAGGGTGGCTGTTGCCTCTATACAAGTGTGCTGTTGCTGGCTGACAAATAGCTACAAGTTGAGTACTTATTACAATCCAAGGGCGAATTGGGGGGGGGGGGGTCCTCAGCAAGCCATGGCCAGCAACCCCTCCTCATGTGGTGCAGGGTGAGTCAGATCACTCACTTTCCCTCCACCAGTTTGAACTCCAGATAGTTGTGGGCCTGGCAGGACACCAGCAGCTGCACCAGCGGCTCATCCTGGTACAACACCTGGGGCAGCAGCGACACAGCATGGCGGGCATGGTGTGCTGGTGCTGGTGCAGGTGCTGTTCAAGTGGAGGTGCAGCCAGCAGCGATGCGCCACTTCAAGTAAGAAGGCGGCCTCAAAGATGCATTCAAGCCAACTTCGGCCGTTTGGCTCATATTTATATAAGTTGCATTGTTCAAGCAATTGTTCCGCAATTTAGGAAGTCTCCTGCATGCATGCTATGGTGCTTTGCTGTCTCCAGAGCATTGGCAAGCACTGCAAGGACAAGGGGCATGAGATGCCATCTGTGCATGGTGTGATCTTTACTGTGTCATGGAAGACTGGGTAAGCTGGCAGCCTTAGCACTGACCCTAGGAGCTAGGTCGATGATGATGCCCTTGTTGTCCAGAGCCTGATCCAGGCTTGGGTGTGTGTACAGGCTGCAGTCCTGCGCACCAGCCAGCTGCTGCAGCTGCTGCACCAGGATGCTACTGCCATCATGCTCCATGGCAGGTGGGGTTTGGGCATCTGGTTGTGCATGCTGCTGCTGCTCCTGATCCTGTTTGTGTCCATGCGATAGGCTGGCACTGATGAGCTGGTTCACGAAGTCTGCGCCGCTGAGGCTTGCCCAAGAGCTGCCATAGGTGTCTGCAGGGTCCAGGACCAGCACTGCCTTCCCAGCTCGGGCCAAAGCACTGCGGGAGTGACACAATAGGGCGCGTTGGACAATGATGAAGCCACATATAATGCTTGTTGTGCTTGCAGCCGAGTATAAGCGCGGCACCTGGCGATCAGTACTTCCGGCAGTCCAGATGAGATCACAATCGCATCAAAATGCGTGGGCTCTATCAAGTCAGCCATGGCTGCTGTAGATGAAAAATCAAAAAACGATCTCTGTTTGAGGCAGCAGGTGGATCCTTCGAATGTTCAGTGTGCCTTCTTGCCCAATGACTAAACTGCCAACAAGACACACTTGAAACTGCATTCGAAAGCCAGCTCACAAGACAAGACATAAAGTAAGCAAGCAAGCAAGCAAGTGTTGTAGATCAGCTGATCACCGATCCAGCTTGTACACACTCTGGCCAGCACAGCACAGCAGCAACCCTGACGTTGGGCAGCAGTGCAGCACAGCAGGCGTGCGAACGCAAAGCCTCCAAACAGGTGCCGCCTGTGCAAGTCACAAGACGCCTTGTAGCCACACGGCAGCAGTAGGGGCTTTCATCAGCCTCACCACAGCTGCTGTGCATGACACGAATCTGCTGCGGCTCAGCGCAGTTGACACCCCACTTGGCTTCCGTCAGCGCCAGGGCACGTCACACCCAGCACTTGCTGAGGGGCGTGATGGCCAACCGGAACTACTTCCACGCCCTTTCTGGGCTGAAGCTGGAGGACACCCCCACTAGCAGCCCCACCGCAGCAGCTGCAGTGAGCAAAAGGTTCGTGCTGTGTTCAGTCTCGCTTGCTCGACAGAAACTGCACCTCTGGGTCCCAGCAGCAGCCCAAATACCCCATCAAATATTCATTAATTGTAAGGCAGTTTTGCTGTTTATCAATGTAACACCACACCGGTTTGTGTGTGTTGTTGCACTGCTGTAAGTACAGTGGTCAAGGCCCGGCTACAGCACTGTCCAGCAGTGATCAGGCAGAGGACCTGAAAAAAGGTGGCCAGCAGCCACAGCAGCAGCCAGCAGCAGCCAGCACCAGCAGTGACGGCGGCACGTCACAGGAGGCGTCCACCAGCAAAAGCAGCAGCACAAAGAAGCCCAGGGACCCAAAGAAGGTCTGGGATCCACTCGTGTGGATAGACCTGGAGATGACAGGTGGGTGCAGCAGCACGCCTGGGCCTCTGGTGACAATCCCCACAATTTGAGACCCCAGCACTACGCCATGAATGTGTGTTAGCACAGAGCAACTGCGCGGCAGGCGGTGCCAGGCTGTTTCTTTTGGCTGTACTGAAGCGTACAGCAAGTATCCAGCAGCGCGTCATTGTGAGTGGCTGTGAAACATGCCAGACAGTGGAGGGTGCCATTGCAAGCATCGCTGTTGGCATCGTGCAGCGCCACGTTGCTTGCACACCTCATTGGCTTGCACACCTCATTGCTGTTCCTGTGATCTGCATTCACCAGGTGCTGGAAGCCTGCCTAGCAGAGGGTGCCAGTCCTGTTGGGTTGCCAACGCAAGTGAGCTGCTATGGTGGTGTCCCTGCTGCTGATCCTTTGCTTGTGCTGCTGCAGGTCTGGATCCAGAGAAGGACACAGTCATTGAAATAGCATGTCTGATCACAAATGGCGACCTCACAAAAGTGCTGGAGGTACGTGTGTCCACTGAGTTGTCACAACCAGGGGTGGTGCTTGCACACTGCCGAAGCCCTGACAGCCATGCGCGTTCATGCTCAAGCATGCACAGCCATGTACATGCATGTCTGCACAGGTGCAGGATGTGCTGAGGCAGCTGACGCCCTCTCAGGAGCGCATCCCTCCCCAGCACTCTCCCACCACCCTCCACACCTCCCATGTGCCCCGTGCCCTCTCGTGCCCTGTGCTGCCTACCATCACCTATATCCCCTCGTCCAAACTATCCAGGGCCCTGAGATAGCCATCCACCATCCAGAGTCTGTGCTGGAGGGGATGAACGCCTGGTGCAAGGAGCACCACAACAAGAGCGGGCTGGTACAGCGGGTGCGTGACAGCACCATCAGCCTGCAGGAGGCAGAGCAGCAGGTGAGAGACGTTGGGGTTTCCTTGACTTTTTCATTCGTTGCTGGCTGCCAGGCACAGGCTTCAGTTGAGCCCTGGGGGTTGCCTAGCACGCTGCTGGTGCAGAGGGTGGCAGCTGCTCAGGAAGCCTGCAGGAAGGAAAGCAGCAGGTGGCAGAGCAGGATTTGGTTGCGTTTCATGGGTGCCTGCGCCAACAGTCGGTGTAGCAGGCTGCTGAGGGAAGATGCAGCAGGAAGTTAGCGCTGGCCACTGTGCGCTTTGTTTGAGCCCTTGAGAGGGCCTTGCGAGTGTGTTGGGTTCGGCAGAGGGAAGTGCACCATGCTGTGCTGGAACTTGTTCAGAAACGTACGGACTCTGTTTGTGTTGCTGCTCCTGCATGTCCAGCCAGCACAGTCCTGCTGTTACCAGTCTTCAGCCGCATGTGGACATTCAATGTCCAGTCATGCATGCATGGAAGCGCGCATGCACGGACGTGTGCAGCATGCATCAGACACCATGTGTCCTGCAGCATCGATGCGTAGGGTTCCTGGTGCACCTGGCGCCACGGGCCACTGCGCGCAGTCTTGCACGCCCACCCTCAGGGTGGGCCTGCCCCCCAGACAGCCACACAGTGTATCACTCTCTCTCTCTTTGTTTCTCTCTCCTCATTATCTCCCCCGTGTTTCTCAAGAGACCGAGTTGTGCTGCTGTGATGGCTTTTGCGGCCGCCTGCTGTCCTGCAGGTCCTTGCCTTTGTGCAGGAGCACACAGAGTACAAGCAGGCGCAGCTGGCGGGCAACTCCATACATGTTGACCGCGTCTACCTGCAGCGCTACATGCCGCAGCTGACAGACCACTTGCACTACCGCATAGTGGACGTTTCCACAGTCAAGGAGCTCTGCAGGTGAGCAAACTCTCTGATTTGCGCAGTCCGCGCCTTTATGCAGCTGGGTGGCGTCATCTTGTCTTGTCGGGCGTAATAACGAGGGGTGGCCTCCTTCCGGCTGGGCAAACACACAGCCAGGTGGATCAGCTGCTGGGGGCCAGAGGCAATGCCCCAAATAAGATACATATCGAAGACATCCTATGACTCCTGCCTCAGCATGGCAACTTCATCTGCCTGATGTAGAAGTACAACTTGTTGCTGTGAAGTTGGCACCATAGCGTGAGTTGCACCTGCACGTGCCAGCAGCTACTCAGCTGGGCGTATACCTTACCCGACAGTCACCAAGCTGCCATGACCTGATAGTGGCAGGCAGTCTGTAGCAACCCCGCTACAGCCAGCTCATGCGCACTATTGCTGTACAGCTGTGCTGCTCCAGCCCTTTCGGACAAGATGCACATGTTACAGGGGC
The DNA here is from genome assembly GCA_007449985.2 of Desmodesmus armatus. Taxonomy (NCBI): domain Eukaryota; kingdom Viridiplantae; phylum Chlorophyta; class Chlorophyceae; order Sphaeropleales; family Scenedesmaceae; genus Desmodesmus; species Desmodesmus armatus. Next base: position 182,497 of record VIIQ02000100.1, read on the forward strand.
GACAATTGCATGCCATGTATGCATGCTGCTGTTGTGGTGGGTGTGCTGCAGGCGGTGGCGATCCAGCCTTTACAGGCAGGCGCCAAAGAAGCAGGGCAACCACACAGCTATGTCAGACATAAAGGAGAGCTTGAAAGAGCTGCAGTACTACAAGCATGTGTTGTTTCGCGGCAAGTGAGCTGCGCAGCTTGTTGTGAGTGTTGCCGGGCATGGCCTGTTGCTGCTGCCTGGTGCGCTGTGTTGGTGGTGGTGCTGTCAAACAGCACACTGCGGCAGGCAGCCCCTGTGGGTGATGTGTCTGTGGCGGCAATGCATTGCACTGCTGTGCACCTGTTGGCACACGTGTCTCGTTCAGTGATTGGCACAAGCTGTGCCACTGCGTGCGAGCCATCCGCATACTTTGCACATGCATGGGCACTGCACGATACAACATATTTGTCTGTCCCGTGTGAAGCTCTGTCGCTGCCTGACCAAGCAGTGGCAATGTAATGTTACCAGTGTGTTCACACCAAGCAGGTTGTCATTGTGTGAGAGTATGTGTACTTGTGTCAGCAATTCCTGGCACAACTGGCCCCCGACCCTGTGCCAAGCCTGTGTATGCAGATGGCAGCAGACACATATCCAGCCCAAGGTCCCCACGCAGGGCCAGACACACATTGACAGGTGGCTGCACCGCACACCTTGGCCCAAGCGCTAAGCCAGCATGCACACACGGTGATTTGTAGCACTCCTAGCTTGGCCTTGCCAGCTGCAGGACTCAGACGCTCACTCCAAGCCCTCATCTCACTGAATGCAGTGTGTCCCAGCTGGGCTGCAGCCCAAGGCCAATATATGGGCAGCACAGGTGATGGGTGGTGGGACAGGATAGTGCACAGACTGCTTGCAGCAGCAATGCAGGATGGGAGATGCAAGCCCAGAGCACAAACCTCGCAAGGGCTCATCAGGCGTTTACAGGCTGACAAGGAACAACCTACAGCACCCTGACAGCTTGCCGACTACCACACCAGCACGGCCAACTTGTGCGGCACATAGATGCAGCCAGCAATGCGCTTGCTTACAAACCACCTGACCTAAAACTCTCTCTCGCCTGGCCCCACCCTGACCGCCCGGCCAGAGGGCAACAGCTGCAGCAGAGGCAGCAGCTGTCGGCAAGAGCCGGCCCCTGGCAGAAGGCAGTGCCCCTCACACAGCATGCCGGTGGTGCATGTTGCAGCACTGCCAGCCAACCAACCCACAGATGTGCTGATGGATGCATGTATGCACACACACTGCTTGCTTTCCATCCCACACCCAGCTGCTTTACCCCAACGCAAATCCTGCATGCAGCCGGCAGCACCAACCTCCACCAACGGAGCCGCACTTGTTCCGTGCCCATTTGACAAGTGGGCCCTTTTCCCACCACCAAACCTCCCACCCCTTGAATGACAGACCACAGCAGTGACAAACAGCTGCTGCAGCCTTAACGCCTGTACTAGGCACTTGGCTTGTGATATTGGCCCCCTAGCCATTCCCCTTGCACTCTGACACCGCCAGCACTCGTCCCGTCTGAGAGAATTTGAAGAAACATCTGTAGCAACCTGCTGGGAAAGGGGAGGGGGACTGAAACCCAGCCAAACATGCACACTGTGCTTTTGGCCAGCCACAAACATGCACACATCCCCTGCCGGCGGCAGCTCACCAGGCACGAATGCACCACCACATCCCCTGCCTGGGTCATGAGACCCAACACAGGGACAAGTCAAAGGCAGCCCCCCCCCCCCCCGCTCATGCATTGCCAAGGCACACCAGCGGCCCTGCCTGATCCTGTGCCTAACCGCCGTGCAAAGCTTGCGTGAAACCCCGCCACTGAAACATCACCCCTGCAGCAACTGCTACCTTCCTCACAGTCTCACAGGAGGTGTGATCAGGAAGTACTGTCCCAACCCGACGGCACGCACCAACACAAGGGGCACGCACAGCCTGGACGGTTGCAGCCTCATCCTTAGTTCATCAGGAGTCCATTGCTGCAGCACTGGCCAGCCACGGCAGTGCTCCTGCTGCACTCACTGACACACTTGCTGCTTTAGCGACCCCCCTGCTGCCGGAACACGCACTGCATGATGCAGCTGTTGCACACATGCCTGGCTAGCTGATGAGCATACACATGCTGCCACACAACACATGTGCAGCAGGGCCGTTGGGCAGTCTGTAACAGCTGGTGGCAACATGATGATGTTGGTGTGAGGTGTGCATGCCACAGCTGGGATGGAACCTTGCACATGCAGGACAGCTCAGCTTCGGCAGGCCACGTACATGTGACCTGCGCTGACAGCATGACCCGGATAGACATGGCACAAAAGGCCCCTGCGGCTGCTGCCTGTTAAATTCCCCGCCATGACACAAACCATGCCCGCCCTGACCTCAAGCCCTGACCACCAAGAGAAAGAGAGAAAATCAGTGAAGGAAGACGCTGCTACCATGTGCACATGCCCCCAGTCAGACAACTGCAGTGCATGCCAAGCAGTGCATGACAAGCAGCTCTGGCCTTACTGTGTCAGCATGTCAATAGCTAGCTCATGCGACACGCACAGGCGATGCGCACACGGGTGAAACCCCAGCACTGGACAGTCATTCAAGCCCCTCTTGCTCAACAACTGTGTGCTGACAGCCTAGCACACAGCACACACGCACATGTGCAGGCCTGGCATGCCTCCAAACTGGGTGTTGCACAAGGGCAGTTGGCGTCATGCAGCCAGTAGGAATGCACCTAGCCAGGACCTGTCTAAGCTGACTGTGCGACTCTCCCACCAGCCTTGCCACCCCTGTGACAGTACCCCTAACCACTGTAACTACAACACCAAGCCCCGGGCGCAACTGAACCCTGGCCAGAGGTGCTGCCTGCATGGCTGCAGGTCAGCACACCTCACCCAGCCAGCGGCTGCTGCAGGACACCTGCACCGCAAGCATATAGCGCCCTGCCTGGCACTGGCCGCTGCCACTGCTGCGGCTGCTACCCCTGTACAGCTGCTGCTGCCCCAGGACACAGAGATGCAGGTGCCCAGGAAGCACACAAGAGGGGTTGTTGTCACAAACTGCAAGCTGTGTGTCGTTGGCCCAGCTGGCTGGCTTGCAAGGCAGCAAGGTCCCAGACAGGGACCCGCTGACGGCATGCGTTTCCTGCCCCTGCAGCTCTCACACTGCACACGAAGCTTCTTTCAGCCTCACAGGCAGTTGCAGCAGCAGGAATAGCAGCGAAAACTCACACCCCAACAGGCAGCTGGGAACCGCATGGAGCGTTGAAGGGCATCTAGTGCAGAGAGTTGCCGCTGCTCTCTGATCAAACACACACAAGCCCCAGGCGAGCCCAATACGCGCCCCAACCCCCTTTGACACCAACCACAACTGTAAGACGGTCATGTCTTACTGACTGTCTGGCTGCTTGGTTGAAGTGCTAGCCCCGGGCTCAACAACACAGTCCCCCAACATATGAGGAGTTCATGTGGGCACAGCCACACCAGCACACACAACACGGTGCAGGCAACACATGCCACAATTGGCCTGGGCCACGGACAGCTGTATACTCTGCCCACACGCCTGTGTGCCACAAACACGCCCACAGCCCCTCCTGCCTACATGGTGCAGAGACAGCTAGTTACCTGGCCCCACTCCAAGCTAGGACACAAACAATGCCATTGCTGGGAGAGCTAGTCGACCAGAGGCAATACAGTACAATGCAAACATCCCTCTCTGAACCATATGCATCATAACAGGCCGCATGCAGCCTCCCTCCCTCCAGCAACACCGCACGACCCAGTGAAAAGGCCCCTACCCTACTAAGCGGTCAAGGGACACCCTGCGTGTCCACGATTGTGTCTCAATGGCTGGGTGCAGGAGGTGCAGGAAACACACCTGACTCTGCCGTGGGATGCAATCGTGTGCTGAACCCCTTGGGTTGCTGGTGCTGGTGCCGCCCTGACAGTTTCCCAACACTGCAGGCATAACCCTCATCGCTGATGCTGAGCCCCACCGGCCCCACCCACACTCCCGCTGGCAACAAACGCACTGCGCCAGCAGCCACCAATCACCCCGTGTGGTGGAGTGCCTGGAAGCAGCACCCCTGCACACATTGCACTCCTGCTGGATTGTGCACATCATTGTTAAAGCATGTTTGGCTGCCCTAAAATGCAGCCCCGCACCAAGCCAGCAAACACAGCGGCCAGTACCTGCAGCCTGCTGCAGTGCTGCACAGCGCACGCTGACTGCGCGCACGCATGACTTGGACCCCTGCTTGCATGGCCAGGTGGTGCATTCAGGCACAACCCCTGCTGCTGTTTGGCCTGTGGGCACACCACCTGCAGCAATGAGCAGCCTGGAAGCTGCGATAAAAGCGTCAACAGCCAGGCGATTGCGCCTCTGTTACAGGCCCTGATAGACCTCTCGCTGCTTTCAGCAGCCCTGAGATCAGCTGCTGCTATGGCTGCTGCTGGGGTGGCTGCTGCTGTGCCGGCTGCTGCTGCTGGGGTTGCTGCTGTGGCCTCCTGCTCCCTGCTGCCTGTGGCCCTGCCGTGGCCACCACAGGAGTCCTATGTGGCCCTGCAACAAACCCAGGCGGCAGCACTCCTGCAAGCCCAGCACCATGCAGGGGCACCCCTGCAGCAGCAGCATACTGCATCATACCCGGCCCCATGGCCCGCTGGGGGCTTGCTGCTGCTGCTGCTGGACGCATCCCTGCCCCAGGGAATGCTGCCATCATAGGGCCGCCACGGGCAGGACGTCCTGCTGCTGCTCCTGGAGACGCGCTCCCGCTCGCTGCATGTATCCCTGGGGGGCCGTGACTGCTGCTGCCGCCACTGCTGCCGCCGCTGTGGGCCCTGCCGCTGCCGGCAAGAGCAGGGTCTGAAGCAGCCCTGCGCGCCTGAGATCCATTCCCACCCCCGGGACCACCCACCCCTGGCGGCCCCCCTCCTGATGAACTTGAGGGACCGGCCGGGCTGGCCGCATGTGGCTCCTCGTGTTGCCGCTGCTGCTGGTGGCTGCTGCTGCCTGCTGCTGCTTCCCCTCGACTGCTGCCGCTGCCGCCCCTGCTGCTGCCAGCCTCCTGCCCACCATACTGCTGCTGCTGTGGGTGGCTGCGCATGCCGGCTGGCATGCCCCCTGGCCCAGCGGCCATATAGGGCCCTGGCGGCATGGCGCCATAGGGCGGGTGCATGCCCGGCTGGGGCTGTGGCGCCATCATACCATATGGTGGCGGGTACATGCCGGCAGGAGGGAAGTATGCTGGCATGTAGCCCATGCCGTACCAACCGTAGGGGTCGGCAGGCATCGGCATCCCTGCGGGTCCGGGCGGGAAGCTTGGGCGCATGCCGTAGGGTGCTGGGCCGTGGCCGTAGGGCATGGGGTAGAACTGCTGCTGCATCATGCCGGGGTGGGGGCCGTAGGGGCCGCCTGGGGGTACCCTAGCACGGGCACGCCCTGACCACCCAACACCTCATCCTGCACACCACGCGCATGGCAGGCAACACATAGGCAAGACACGTGAGGCGATCACAACCAAACGCATGACAGGCACACATGTTGATAGTATGCTACTCAAGTAATCCCTGTGCTAACACACAGACACGACATGTTCGGAGACGCATACTGATTGCTGTTGCTGTCACGAAGAAATGTCATGGCATGTGCCAATCGCTCACACACCGGTCCAAACAGGACTTGTGACACAGCATATGCTGTAAAACAGGACCTGCCAAGCTGCTCAGGCAGCCGCTAGTGCATGGCCTAATGCGCATGTTCAAGGGTGCAAAGCCATGGCGCCCAGTCTGCATCTGGTATGCTTTGATCGGCTACAGAGGCGCACACAATAGCTGCTGCATGCGCCATGCAGGGGCCACACTGATCAGAGCCCCCAGTTGGTGCCTGGCCCATGTTCTGACAGCAGCTCCGCCTATTGTTGCCAAACAGAAAAACGGCACCTACAGCCCCCCCCCCTCCCCCCCCCCCCCACCTTTGGCACTGCCCTCTTGAGCTCCACCTTGCGCCCCTTGATGAAGTGGTTGACCAGCAGGCACTTCTCAACACTGATCTCATCCTTGAACGTCACAAAGCCAAAGCCACGGGACATGCCCTCGCGCCGCACAACCTGCGCACCACCAGCAGGCAGCACCAACAACAGGCATCAGCACCGCTGCTGCTCTTTGGGGCCTAGCATAGCTACGGCATGTCATGACAAGCAGCACAGATCAACCCTGTGTGCATGCATTGCCCCGCGGCACCAGCACACCAGCTTGTGTGCTGGAAGGTCACAGTTCAGTCAACCCCTGCCCCTGCTCAACACAGCTGCTACTGCACCTGTCCTATGCCTACACAAACCCAAGCTCTGCAGCGTTCATGAACAGCTGCACTGCTGTTTGCTGACTTATCCACCAGCTGCACTGCACCAGCCCTGCGCCCACACAACGACTAAGCCCTGCCGCCTTTGCCCCCCCAGCTGCACTCACCGCTGCGTCCTCAATCTCCCCATACTGTGAGAAGTGCTCCCTGAAGTCCTGATCAGTCAGCTCCCCCGTGCCGCCCACAAACATCTTCTTGGTGAGCTTTGCAGTGCCGAGGTGGGCCTTGGGCACTGAGGCCTTGGCATCCAGGCGGCGGCCCTTCAGCTCATGCAGACGCTTCTGCAGGAGGAGCAGGCACCAGCGCATGTTTATCACATGTGATAAATCAACTTTTAGTCAAGCGGGATGATAAGGCCGCTAGCTGAAGTCAGTAACGGATTGAGGGTAGCAGGTTGGTTGCAGGCCACCCAGGTGTTGCCAAAGCGTGAAAATGTGGCCAGTGGTTCAGGTGCAACAGTCACTTGCTGCCTGGCTGCCACCACTGCGCACTGTGTGGGCTGTTTTGTGCAAGCCAACAGCTGCTTGCTGCTGTGCGCACCTCTAGGAATGCCATGGCATTCTTGGGGTCAGCGAATGTGACAAAGCCATAGCCCTTGCGGTCCATCACCACTGCATCTGCCACCTCGCCCCTGCACACAACACATACACACATCGTCCGTTCAAAAGACGAGCTGTAAAAGAGGGAGTGCCAACTGCTGAACAGCATCCTTGGGTAATCTGTCCACAATGCTGGCGTCAACCTCTGCATGGGATGGTGTGCATGCTGCACCCATGCTCCAGGAAGCAACTGCCTGTAAGTCCTGCTGCCTACCATTGCGAGCAATACTCCACAAGCTCCTCTCTGCTGATAAGGCTAGCCTCCACCCCTCCGATAAACAACTTCCCCTGCACAACACACAACAGCAGTCGCAAGCACAGCCGTGTTGGCAGCGATGCTGTGCAGACACCCCAGCTGCAACACACAACATTTCCACGCCTTGTGGCAGTTGTGATTCTGCTGTCAGGCTTGCCCAGTGCACCCAGGCTGACCGAGGGCCAGTCAGCTTCCTGAGCCAGTCAACCCCCTGCAACTGCTACTTGCCTCGGTGAACCTGACAGGGGCGGTGTCGCGCTCTTGCCGACCCCGACCCTGTGAGGGATCGCCCAGGCGTGGATCATAGCCATACATCCCGTACATGCGCCCTCTATGTTCCTGCCTGCACACGTCTGCCAGAAGAACCGACTGTCCTGCAGGACGTCAACCAAAGGCAGACCAGGCGCGTCGATAAGACGATATTCGTACACAAAAGGAATGCTTTGCGCCGTGGGAGGCTACCCATGCGCAGCAAACCATCACTAGTGAGACAGACACAGCCTCACCTGGTTGCCTTATACTTCCACACAAATAGGCGCAAATGTGCACTTAGCGTCAAACAGATATCAAAGTGCTGCTCTGAGGGCCTTGGATCATTATCCAACAAAACTGCTTGAACGCACGGAGAACTGTCTTCATGACTTCTGCAGTTCCCAGTATCAAAGCCTGAGAGTATCAAACCGAGATTTGCGGGGAAAACAGACACACTCAGACGCCCACTGACTTTCTGGCCCTTTTGAGGTTTTTCAACCGACGGCATAACTGCCAGTTGCAGGGAGAGCTATTACCAATATTTTTGATTCCGACGGGATTGAAGGCCAGGTTGTCAGAGTACAACGTGTCAGACAACTCTGGGCCAACCTAATTTGCAAGACAGAAAGTAAGATCTTCCAAGGGCATGATCTCTCTGCTCGTTTCAATTGTGCTGAATTAGATCGCTGTTCTAACGCACGACGTCTTGATGCTGAACAAGTTCCATCCCTTGCACGAGCTCGTGCACACTGTGGGAGCTTGATCATCTCAGCTAGCCTGGTTTGGTCCACAATGGGGACACCCAGCCAAAGCAGACACAGTGCCAGTTGACAGCCCATTATATTCCATCATGAATGCCAACAACATACAGCAACTGGCTTATCAGGTGTGCTTGCTCAGCACACGGGGGCCAGTTGCACCACCACTATTTGAGTCACACACATCCCCAGTCAGCAGTCATAAGCATACACGACCCCAAATGCTTGAGTAGTTTACACCCTTCAACTGATGCCACAAATCGTACAACTCAATTGCGTGCGCCGCAGGATCAAGCAGGCCTTGCTGGACGAGCAATCAATTTGAGAAGCCACCCATGAAACCATTGACCGCACAGCCCACACCACTTACCAACACACACACCATAACTGACCGCCAACTGTACACAATGCATTGCTGCGCCTTGCTTGAGGCAGAGCAGAGAAGCAGAGGGGCCCTCAAGAGCAATAGCCCCAGCTAAATGCAAGACCCACGACCTGCTCCTCATTGCTCATCCCCTGGCACGATGTAGCACCCGAATGCCTGCTGCCCACACACCCCTCCCTTGCTGGGGTCGAAGCTGACTTTGTGGTAGCGTCCTGACTGTGTGATGATGATGAGGCTGTGTGGGTCGCTGCTGGTGAAGCCCACCAGGCTGCGGCCTGTGTCCTCCTCCGTCAGCTTGTACTGCGCAAACGACCACTCAGACGTGAAGTACTTGGGCAGAGGGATGGGCACGTAGCTCTGCGGCAGCAGCAGACACCCAGCAAGTTGGGCTTGTCATGGCATAACGGCTGGTTGCACCGAGGGCAGATGCACCCTGGTGGGGTTGCTGCCTACTGCCCGCGACATACCTGACAGTAAACCCAACAGTCGAAGTGGCGAACATGCACAGTTGCTGACCGGCGGCAACACACACCGGCAACGCGTCAGCCGTCCATCAGCAGCCAAAGTCATTTACAGGCTGCAGCGAGCCGACATGCCTGGTGGGGATGAGTTTTCCTGAGCAAACCCAACAGGTGTCCATGACAAGAAGGACACACTCACATCCACATCCGCAACCAGTACCAATGTTTCAAAACCACACAGCCAATGCAGCCAAAGCAGTCCCCTAAGCACCCACTCCACAGCCGAGCAGACCGCCCCCTGTCCATTGCCATGCTCACCTTGACTAGGTTGCTGATCATGCTGGTGGGGTTATGCCGGCCACCACCCACGCCACCCTGCTGCTGCTCCTGCTGCCGCTGCTGCTGCATGGCTGCCGCCACAGTGCCGTCGACCTTGTTGGGGTCTGAGTCATCAGAGCCGGTGACTACTGCAGGACCCAGTGAAAAGATGTGCACCGTGCCCTTGGCGCTGCTGACCGCCAGCCAGTCGCAGTGCTTGCTGAATGCTATGCTGTGGATGTGTGCTGGCTCAGTGCCGCGCCGCAGCTCCTGCAGGCAACGGCAGACAGCGGACAGGACAGGCTTTGGGGTTGTGTCCATCACACAGCACGTACACACATACAGGCTGCTTCAACTGAAGGGAACCGCTGCTATGGCTCATTACCACCTTCACACAAGCAACCTATGATGCCTTGCAGCAAGGTTTCTTTGCTCGATCAGCATGCCACCCATAATGCCACAAAGCATGGCAGACTTCCAACAAACACTTGCTCAACATCTCCCAGCTGCCTCCATCCGCTGCTACTGCCACACTGCTACCACTCCACCAATCCCAACACAGCTCCTACTAGTATCTGTCAGTTGCTGCTGAGTGCATAACCCTCAACACAGCTGGACGTGGTGCCTGTCACTTGCTGCTGAGGTCATGCAGTAAACCCTCCTCACCTGCAGCAGCTGCCCGTCTGCTGTGTTCCACACCCGCACCAGTGTGCCCTTGTCACTAGCAGTGGCCAGCCGCTTGCCGTCCATGGACAGCGTCAGGCACACCAGCGGCGTGTTGTGGGCGCTGATGAACTTCGTCTGCTTCCTGTCATACAGCTCAATGCGGACCTGCCGAGAACACAGCCAACAATGCAGCAGCAGAGTCAGCGGCTAACACCCAGCAAACCTACTCAAGCTACACACAGTGTGGCCACAGAGAGACATCGTACAGTGCTTGCAGAGCATTGCACACTCACAAACCACTCCACAGCACGTGCCGGTACATGAGCACACACGGACCGAGGCAAGTTTGCAATACTCCTGAAGCATTGGCACGCTGACCATTTAAAGCATTCAGACACATGCAGCCACTACGTGATATGTTGTGGTGTGATCCAAAGCCCATCACATCACCTTGGGGCGCACCTCTAGGACCCACTTGCTTACCTGGCCCGTGTGCAGTCCTGGGCAGGCCAGCACCGTGCTGTCTGCTGTTGAGGACAGTGCCAGCAGGCCCCTGCTGTTGCCCAGTGTCTCAATCTGGTGCAGCAGCTTCAGGTCTGCAAAGTTGTAGGACAGCACCTTGTGCTCCAACGCCACTACGATGCGGTCCCGCCGCAACCGCACCGCCCGGACCTGCATGCACCACACCAACACTTCTGCTGTGCTTGGTGGGCACAACAAACCTAGGCGTCTACACCAGGCTATGCTATGCTCAGCCCAGAGCTGGTACAACAAGTGATCCACCCCCCCCCCCCCCCCCCCCCCCCGCGCCTGTGCAAGGTATGTCATCTGTCAGGCTGCTTGCTGCTCCGAAGTGCCCGTGCACCAGTGGCAGGAGTGGGTGCATAGCTGGGGTGTTCTACTCCTGTTGTGCCACTTAAGCCACCGCTCTGCTGCTGTGTGAGGAACCTGATGCTGCCGCTACTGCTGCTGGAGGCATCAATTTCTGACGCAACATGGGGCACAGTGTTGCTGCTGGCTGCCCACCTGGCTCCTGAAGCTGAGTTCTCCTATGCACTTCGCCTGGTGGTCATCCCATATCATGACCTGCAAGTACATACATAAATCGGTAGGCTATCACACGCTTATGTCTTTGTAACCAAATCGCCTTTCCACAAGCATATCCACACACGGCTGTACTGGACAGTGTGAGACTCATGCCAAAACGCAATTGCTATACTGCTCCTGGCTACTGCAGGCATAATCAACGCAGCCCTGCATCATGCACGCGCCAACAAACAGCCACAGAGGCGGTGATGCTGTCGACGCCATCCGTGACAGAAGGCCATCTGATGCAGCAACCCACCTTCGTGGGTGGGTACTTTGGTGCAGGGCCCCCTCCCACAATAGCCAGGATGTTGCAGCGGAACAGCATCTCCACGATGCCGATGCCGCCATTATTGAACCCTCGACAGAACTGCAGGACAGCATGCACAGTTGTTGTGAGCAGCTGTGCATGTCTTCCACAAACAACACTGGTCTGCCCTGCACTGCCAACTGCTGTGCTCCTACCGCAGATTCCACTCACTGTTTCTTTGAAGGGGTCGCAATTATACACTCTGAACCCATTCGTGGTGCCACAAGCAAAGCAGCCGTAGTCCTGGTTGAAAGAGATGCTGAGGACCTGCAGACCCTCCATGCTTGCTGCTGCTGTGCCAACTGGGACGCCAACTGTTGCCCTCAGGCAAGTCCCGTGCCACTACGGCAAGCTGTCCGACATCAAAGAAAGTACGACGTGCGTTGCTACGGGGTTTTGGTGTGTTGTCTTGGTGTTGTTGATGTTTGTTTCCCAGATCTTGCTGGTGTTGTGGACAGGTTGTTTGCGACGTAATCTGAACAGGATGCAACACGGCAATGCAAAAACAAAAACAGACACATGCTTGCCTCTCCCTTCCCCTCCAAAGAACTGCAAATCACACCAGGGTTTGTGACCCTCACACCTTGCAGTTGCAAGCTTGGAATGCCCGACTTGGCTCTGCCCTACTTGATTTGGTCAGATTGCCTCCATTCACTACGTTGACAATTGCAGACAGCATTCACAGCAAGTTCTGCAGAGAGTGACTAATCCAACTTCACTGGTGGCCACTGTTCATCTCTTCCACTTTGGTGCCCATGGGATTGTGGGCGCTATAGTTTGACATGCACTCAATGAGGCGCATCACAGGCTTGATAGCCAGGCAAGCGGCAGCAGCTGTGCAGCAGCAGCACCACCAGGTGTGTTTTCTGCTGTTGGGTCACTCAGGCGCAATGCTACTACCGCCCGATTGCATCTATTCACAGCATGCTGCACCATTTTTGTCTCTTTGCTGTAGCTACAACAGCACAGCAGTTTAGTAGTTGCAGCACCGGCCACTGCACAGAAGGCAATTGTTGCCGGCAAGTATATCTTGGGCCTTGGAGCAGCAGTAGCAGCCTCACAGTCGGAGACAGTAGCAGAGAAGGCGCGCCTGGCGTACCTGATACCCCTCAGGTTGATACGGGATGTGTATACAGCAGCCTCGATTGTCACAGGTGTGTGGCGGTGGTGTGCCAGGCAGGACCAGCACTTCCTGTTACTAGCAGAGGCAGGCCAGGCAGCTGCCCCCCTGACTCATTTGAAGCCAGCCTGGCCAGACACAGAAGCCAGCCTGGCCAGGCACAAATATGAAGTCAATCCAACAACTGTGACAAGGAGGTGTTCGTCCAGCCCATCAGCCAGACAGATGTTCAGCATGGCTTGGGGAGGAGTTAGTCCCCCCCCTCCCCCCCCAAATGGGGTTCACTGATCAGACAGACCCTCTGTGTTGTGTGGAAAGGGTCTGTCACTTGATGGAAATGGTCTGTCCATTCATAAAGTCGAAGAGGGGAAGGCGGGGGGTAGGGTGACCAGGTCAAATGGCACACTTGCCTGCTCCCTGCTGGTGGCGGCGTTGACACAGAATGTGCGAGGTTCTTGCCCCTTGCCCCTTGCAACACATAGGGCGCCAAGGCAGGGCTTGTTGCCTGTTTCCACTGCCACCACCAGCCTGGCTAAGCTGCTGCTGCTGCTGCTGCTGCTGCTGCTGCTGCTGCTGCTGCTGCTGCTGCTGCTGCTGTCTCAGACTACAAGGTGTCGCTGGGCTCCGTGCCTGATGAGGACAAGGAGGGCCGTGAGCAGCAGCTGCATGCCTGCCACCAGCGCAGTGCGGACAAGCTGCTGAAGCTGTGCTTTGACAACGGCGGCATTTACATCAAGCTGGGCCAGCACATAGGACAGCTGGTGAGCACAACACACACTCTCACGCGGCTGCATTGGGCTGCGGCAAGCACCATCAGCACAAGAGGGGTGGATCCTGAAGTGCAATCTGCGTGACCATTGCAGCTGGCTGGTTTGCATTGTCACCGTGTGGCTGACCCTGCGACCCTGCCAGGACATTCATCGCTTCATATGCGACATGCTGTGTCATGCTGTGCTGCATCCTGCTGGAGCTCGTGCAATGCTGTGTTGTGCTGTGGCTGGCTGCCGCAGGACCACCTGCTCCCTGAGGAGTATGTTGTGACGATGCGTCAGCACATGCTGGACAGGTGTCCTGTCAGCAGCTATGCAGAGGTGCGGCAGATCATTCAGGAGGACCTGGGGGCACCACCTGAACAGCTCTTCAAGCAGTTCAGCGAGACACCCATTGCCAGCGCCTCACTCGCTCAGGTAGGTGCTTCTGTTTGGTCAGGTGGTTCTTTTTGCCTCAGGGACACCTGGTGAGGGACATATTCCGAGGCAGGGGGGTGCAGGCGCATTACAGGCGTCAGAATGTGGCAATGTCGAGGGCAGCGGTGTTACTGACTGCCACCAGCGGGGTGGACCTACTCTCCACACTGGGCAGCTGCATGGGGTATGAGCATCGCACCTCAATGCAGTGCAGGGGACAACAGGAGGCAGGCTCCATGACAATCATCACCATCACTGATGATCGTGATTGTCAGTGTGGCTGAATGCGGCACATGAGACACACTGGCCATCATACCTGTAATGCCATTGCCGCTCCCCATCCCGCCACGCCCCCCGCTCAACACTGCCCTGCACCAGGTCCACACAGCGTACACCCATGACGGCCAGAAGGTTGCCGTCAAGGTGCAGCACGCAGGCCTGCGCGAGTCGTGTGCAGCAGACGTGACCACCATCGAGTTCCTGGTCAGTGCGGCTCGTGCTGTGTTCCCTGACTTCAACTACCAGTGGCTGGTGGATGAGATCAAGCACAACCTGCCGCTGGAGTTGAATTTCACACACGAGGCGCAGAATGCGGCTCGCTGCCGCAGGAACCTAAACTCCCCGCGCAGCACTGTGGCCGCAAAGTGAGTGCCCCAATGAGCCTTTCGTTGGGTCCCCAAACGGGCGATGTTCCATGTAACATCCAATTACTGAGTGGGGTGTACGAGTGGTGGAAGAAGCACAGGGAGGAGTGCAACACACAACGGCTTTGGTATCGATGCTTTGGAGGATTCGTAAGCAGGGTTGTCTCACCTGCAGCGTGTCATAGTGCTGTGGTTTGCAAGCACGCTGTGTGATCACCACACTAGTAGTTTGCTGGAGCATCACCATCACCATGCTGTGCTGTGCTGTGCTGGGTTGTGCAGGGTGCATGTGCCGTTTGTGCAGGAGGACATGACCAGCCCCAGGGTGCTTGTGATGGAGTTCATTGACGGGGTGCAAGTCACTGACAAGGAGGGCCTGCAGGTATGTCGAACTTTGCTGCTGCTGCTGCTGCTGCTGCTGTGGGCCATGGCCTGTGGCGCCCAGTTGGACAAGTTGCTGTCCTCTCATGCCACAGTCGATGATCTTATATTGCCATAAGGCTCAGCCTGGCAGCACACTATGCACCTGGATTCGCAGTGTGGCCCAACCACTCAACATGATCATCTTGTGACCCAAGTGTATGGTGAACATATGCTGCACTGTGAAGTGTGGTGTGCACTGCACATGTGCTAGTGCCTTCTTGACACATGTGCCTGTGCCTGCTGATCACTGCTGACTTGTTGTGTTTGTGCAGCGCCTGGGTGTTTCCCCTCACAGCTTGGCCCAGCTGGTGTCAGAGACGTTCAACGAGATGATCTTCATCCATGGCGACGTCCACTGTGACCCACACGCAGCAAACATGGTGAGGAACAGCCACACACTGTGTATAGAGCATCTACACACAGCACCTTGCCACACACTTTGCACTTGCAATGTGGACTCACGTCTCTTCTTTCAACCGGCATGTCCTAGGGTACAAAAGGTGCCCCAAACTATGTATGCCAGTGATGCCGCTGTCTATCTTGCCGTACACCTGGTCACCCTTGTCTTGTCTGTCGTGCTGTGTTTATTGTGGTGGCCGTGGGTGCACCTGCTGCGCTGCATGTTGTTCAAATGCACCACCAGCTTGTGCGCAAGGGTCCCTCAGGGTCCACCCAGCTGGTGCTGCTGGACCATGGGCTGTACCGGCAGATAGACGATGGCTTCAGGCGGGAGTATGCAGCGCTGTGGCGGGCCCTCATACTGGCGGACAAGCAGGGCATCAAGCGGCATGCAGAGGGCATGAACGCGGGCGACGCATACCCGTGAGTGACGCGGCCTCACTCAGTGACTGTACGGCGACTGCTGCGGTCTTTTTTATTTGGGAGTGGGGATGGCATGCTGTGATGCTGTGTTGGTAGTGGCTTTTGCTTCTTGTGCCAGTAGGCGTTGCCCATGTTGCTGCGTTTCAGGAAGGCAGAGGAACAGGAATGCTGCCATGCTAGGTTGCGGTGTACCTTCAAGGGCCTTCCTGACTGACAAGCGCAAGCCATTCGCTTCATTGGATTCATTGGACATTGAAGTGTTATTGGAATTGTTTGGCAATTACAGGCGTCCTAGTGACAGGCGTCCTAGTGATATTGGTGTTTGTCATGAAGCTTGTGGGCTTTGGCACCCACAGTCACCTCCTATATACTGCACTGTGCTTCTTGTGTCATGTGCAGGCTGTTTGCTGCTATGCTGACCATGCGGCCTTGGGACCAGGTATGTGTGTGGTGGTGCAGCAAGGGCTGTGCAGCCTGCATGTTGACGTTGCCCTGCTTGCCTGCATGCCACCGCGGCATAAGGCGCAGCATCGCCATTGCAGCAAAAACAGCGTTCAGCTGAACCACCTATACAGGTTAGCCAGTGGATGTGTTTGTCTGCGCAAAAACAGCTCCCCTTCTCTCTCTTCTTTTACATCAATTTGATGTCAAAAGGGCTGTGCTAAGTGTGTTGTGTGGTGCGGAACATGTGTGCTGTGTGTGTTGCTTCAGATCGTGGACCCCCAGGTGGACCACCTGAGCCTGACAGGCTCGCGTGATGAGAAGAACATGCTGCAGGGCTATGCATCCATCTACGCCAAGCAGATAGGGGACCTCCTGCTGCGCATGCCTCGTCCGCTGCTGCTGCTGCTCAAGACCAACGACTGCCTGCGCAGCGTGGACCTTTCCCTAGGCGCCCCGGTCAACACCTTTGTCATCACGGCAAAGACCTGCTCCAGGGCTTTGGCTGAGCTGGACGGCCAGCAGCGGCAGGGTATAGGATCGTGGTTTAGTTCGAAGCTTGAGGTATTGCGGGTGGATCTTGCGATGACGGTGATGCAGCTGCTAGGGTTTTGGGCGTCAGTGCAGCGGGCGCTGTGGCGGCGGCCGGCAGCAGCGGGAGAGGGGCCGGGGTTGGGCACTGGGGGTGTGGTGTATGATGAGGGGGTGCTGGCGCAGCACCGGGAGGCTGCTGCTGCTGGTGTAGTGCTGTCTGCTGAGATGGAGGCTGCTGCTGCACAAGCAGCTTGAGCGCGTTGTTACGTGAGCGAGTGAGTGATTTGGACGTTTTGTTGAGTGTGGTGATGAGTGACTGAGTGTTGTGATGAGTGATTGAGTTTGCAGTGGAGTGTCGACACAGGAAATGCATCCAGCCAATGACTCATGGCTTATGATAAGCCATCCAAAGTGTGAGTCGGCACAATGCACGTCATGACTTGAGCATGCAACCCGGTGCGGCTCTGGATGGACGAGCAGGTGGACACAGTGCAGTTGTCAGGGTTTGTGATAACAGTACACAGGTGTTGCCACGTGATGTGTAGGCTCTTGGGGTTGGGAGTGACTGCCAGGGGCCCGAGGGCACTCCTTTCAGTGGTGGTGTGATGCAGTTTCTCAGCACTGCACCCTCTGTAACTCCACGTGCCTCAGGTGCCACTGTTTCCTCAAGGGGGCCGGTTTGATGTACCTGGGTACTCAAACCTTGGGCCTGGGCTTCAGCATGTTTCTGGCTTGAGCCCACTGTTCCATGGCCTATGTTGCTACCCTATGGCTGCTTTGCGTTCATTCAAACAGGCAATGGCGTAGTCTATGATAATTTCGTGGAATGCAGCTGCATACATACCATAGCCCCGATCTTGCTCGGACAGGCTGTCCCTTCCACGCCTGTGTTGCAATGACGGTAGGTCTTTGAAAAATCCCTTTAAATCTGCCCGTTGATCAGCGTCCGCGCTTATGCATCTCGGTACTGCTCCTAGCCGTACGGTCAAAGCCCAGTCAAGCAGTATGCTTATGATAGTGCCTCGATGTTACTGAATTCCAAACTTACAATCAACATCAAGGGGATTCCAACACTGGTTGAAGTCGTGCTCTGACACGGGGCCCAGGCAGCTGGCCTCTTCTTCCCGCCCATCAACCCACAGCACATGGCGTACATTTTGCTTGCCCCTGGACGTGATCACTAATGGTGAGGTGGATGGTAATTAGTGCGAGCTATGCCACACATACAGCCAGGCAGCCACAGGAAACAGAGCCATGAGGTGAAACAGAGTCACAGGGTGCTGCTGCTGTGTGCACGACGATTGCAGACACAGCGTAACACATCAGCTTGCTTGACTATAAAAAGTCATTGATACGTCAATTTATGCTTGTGTCTGTTGCTGCAGCGATGGCAGCAATGGCAGAACATTCAGCCAGCCACCCTCTCACTGCAGCACAGCAGCCATGTGCAGACCCCAACAACAGTGCCGAGTGCAATCCAATCCACCAAGACGCTCAGATAATATACAAAGCAGCTGTGGAGGGCAACGCAGCTGCTGTGCAGCAGCTCATACAGCACAACTCAGCAGCAATCAACCAACGCTGCGAGCAGCACAGGACAGCCCTGCATGGTGCTGCCGCATATGGCCACCAGCAGGTGGTGTCGCTGCTGCTGTCACATGGTGCTGCAGTGGACGCAACAGATGCATGTCGCCTTACTCCGCTGCACCTAGCAGCTCAGCACGGCCACGGTTCCACAGTGCAGCAGCTGCTGGATGCGCAGGCAGACGTGCTGGCAGCAGACCGCAACAGCAGCAACACCCCGATGCATCATGCAGCCCTGCATGGCCATGCACACGTCACGCGGCAACTACTGCAGGCTTGCAGGGCCACCGTGCATGCTGCTAACAGCCAAGGGGCACGGCCGGTGCACCTAGCCGCAGGCAGGGGCCACACAGCTGTCGTCCTGCAGCTGCTGGCAGCAGGAGCAACAGCATCGTTACCCGATGCCGAGGGGCTGTCAGCCCTGCATAAGGCAGCATCCGCAGGGCATGCTGCTGTGGTGAGGGTCATCCTGCAGCAGCAGCCCTTGCCAGCACCTGAGCTTCAGGTCGCAGTGTGCTTTGCCGACATCTTTGGTCATGCGCCTGTGCTGGCACAGCTGCTGCTGCAGCTCTATCGGCAGCAGGGCAGCAAGGCAGGCTCTGTGCTGGCCCACATTGCACAAGGCCCCCCGGCCGCGCAGCAGCTGTCACTGGCACTGCTGCAGGCCTGGAGGGGTGATACTGCTGAGGCCGCTGCTGCAGAAGAGGCAGTGGTGCGGCAGCAGCAGGAGCAGGCAGAGGTCAGGGTAGGGCTGCAGCACCTGGCCGTAGGTTTGCTGGTTGACAGCAGCAGTACGAGCAGGAGCGGTGAGGCGTGCTCTCTCACATGACAGAGCGGGAGGCTGAACGTGGTGTGTGACAACTACAGCACAGCAAGGTAGCAGCCTGGCTGCACCTCTGTGACACAGACATGGCGCAGTGCAGAGCAGAGGTAATGGGGGTTGACCGATGCCATGGGCTGCCAGCTCCCGCTCGCACACTCAGTGCTGTACAAAGTGGGGCTGAGCCAATAGCAATTATATGCTGTGCAAGCAGGCTTGTATTTTTGTACAATATGTTGCTGTCTCGTTCAAAAAGATTGCTGCAGATGGTTGGCTTTACTTCTGTGTGGGGAGGCTATAGCCTCCTGTAGCTACAGCAAGTGTACCATTTACCACTTTTCTGTGTATGGTGAGATATTCTCGTTTTCGTTCGTCCTGGCTGATATACAGAGTTAAGTCTGGTTGACGGCTGGCTGTGCATTCTGGATTGCTGGGTGACCCAGCCTGGCAGGTCGTGGTGATGGTGGGTGATGCCAGCTGGGTTGCATGACTGTCCAGCTAGCCTGGTTGGTGGCCGTGTCGCCAGGTATGTGTGCATAGCTGTGTCTGAAGCAGTTGGTGGTGACGCGTTCCCTACGTAAACGTCCAGTCAGGTCAAACCAGGAAGTCAAACCGCATGCATGTTCATGCTGTTGGGGGAATCCATGTGGTCTATCCTGCGCGTCTTGTCACCTGCATGTCTTGTCACAACGGTTGCGTAGCCGTGTCTGTCTTTGGCTTAGGGCGCCCTCTGTCCAGTTGACAACATACAAGTGCGATCAAAAGTAGTCCAGCTCTCTCTCCAGCCTGCGTGCGGACTGCTCAGGAATATGGGGGCTCAAGTTGCAGCTCAGTGGTTCTGGCAGGACCCAAACTTCCACAGCACTGCGAAACTGGTTGGGGGCATTGGTAAGCACAACCCACAGTACACCTACAGTCACCTGGGGGCATCACTGTTGTTGCGGAGGGAGCAGGGGGGCCATCAGACTCAAAGAGAGCTAACTGATGTCTTTTGGCATCCAGGCACCTGTGCCTGGCCTCACCTAAGCAGAGGTATGTCCTTGGTGCTGTTGTTGACCATGTGTGCTGCTGCCGCTGTGTGCAGGTCTGGTATGGACGTTGATGGAGCTCCTGTCGTACTGGTTGGCCACGCCTTATTTCATGAAGCTGCTGCAAGGCAACCCCAAGCTTGCAGGGCAGACAGAGAAGCAGCGGCGGACAGCAGTGCAGATGTGTCCACGGTTGGTGTGCTTCGTGCACAACGCTCTGCAGGTGATGGTGGCGGGGTCATTATAGCTACGGGCAGTGGAGTGTTGAATCTAGAAGCTGTACACAAGGCAGCAGCTGCCTGCAACACAACACCGCCCACACATGGCCTGCAGCACTCACAGCATTTCACCACGCCTCTCCCGCTCCACAGCAATGCAGTGGTACGGCTGCCAGTACAGACTGCTCCATTGAGTAAGTGCTGCGTGCACCTGGGTCCGTCCGGCGTGACACAGCAGGGCTTTTGCGTGTGTTGCACACTCCTCACCATCTGTGCTATGCCTGCAGATCCCTTTGGCATGCATGATCCTGCTGGATCCAGCGTTCTTCAAAGACACTATCTTTGCCGGCAACGACTTTTCCACTCTGGTGATGGCCATCAGTGCAGGATACTTCCTGTACGATACCCTTGAGGTGGGTATGGTGGGGACTGCGTTCCTGCTACATCTGTACTGCACCGCACTGTGTTGTGCTGTACAGTGCTGATGTGTGTGTGTGTGTGGGGGGTGCATTGCTCCTGCTGTGCCTGTACCAGCCTGGGGCCCATGAGGCTCCTACATTATAGGTCAGACACCATTTGAGCTATGGCAGCTGACACACGACGAGCTCCTTTAGTCCTGGTGAACAGCCGCCCGTTCATAGTCAGCGGCACAGGTGGGACATGGGTGACTATCCAGATGTCTTCTATGCCGTCTCAAAACAGTCAGCAACAGGTCACTGGCACGGCAGCTAGCTGGTTCACACGCCTTTGCCGCATGAGTGCTGTCTTGCTGCCGAGGCAAGGCAGGGGGGAGGGGGGGGGGAGAGCTGGATGTATGCACGTGACTGACTGTGGGATATGCAGCTGAGACAGCAGGTGTTTCAGGGCCGTTGCTTGTACCTGTTGTGTGCTGCAGTGCATATACAGGCTGGAGCATGAAGGCTGGGACTTCCTGTTCCACGGGGTGTTTTGCTTCCTTGTGTTCACCAACCTCACATATACAGGCGTGATGCACTTCTTTGGTGAGTGCTGGGCAAAGGCAGCAACGTCAACAAGCGCTCTTTGACTGCTGAAGTCAGTCAGCAAGCTGGCCGATGTGCCAAGGCCTGAATCATGGGGCCTGTGGTGCAGTCTGTAGACGATGCAAAGACAGCGGCATTGAACTTGTGCTCCGATAACAATTTAAGCAACAGTCAGACAACCGGAGATGGCCCTTTCATGCTGCTGACGCTGGGGCTATGCCACACTCTGCTTTTGACGGACATGTGCTGTGCTGTGCTGTGCTGTGCTGTGCCGTGTGCTGCAGGTGCCGGCTTTCTGCTGTGGGAGCTCAGCTCGCCCTTCATGCACATGCGCTGGGTGCTGTACAAGATGGGCAAGGAAAGTACTGCGGTGTACAAGTACAATGCACTCACCGGCATGTTCATATTCTTCCTGTGCCGTATTGTGTGGGGCAACGCACTCAGCCTCATCTTCTGGAAGACATCCTATCAGGCGCTGTTGACCCCAAGGGGCGCAGAGCTGCCGATGTCGGTCGTCTGGTTCTACAGGGTGTGCACGATTTTGATGAATGGCCTGAATGCGTGGTGGTTCAGTAAGATGGTGAAAATGCTGCTGAGTGCGGCGAAGGACAAGGGGGCGGAGATGAAGACGCAGTAGCAGCGGTGCGTCGAACATCGGCGTCGGCGTCTGTTGGTGCGGCATGTGGGGCTGCGGCATTGATGTGCAGGTTCCGTTGTGAATGTGTTCTTTGGGGGTTGCATTTCTTTCGCGTGTCTGCACTGCGCAGCTGCTCTAGAGGCTGTGCAGACCATTGGTGTTGGTTTTGACATGTGCATTGATTGGTGCCGCTGCTGCATTGCGGCAAGTCGACAATGGTGTACGCTATTGTCACTTTGTGCACTTGCTTGCCCATTTCGGACACTCACTCATCCATACTTTTGGTGTGGGGGAGCGGTTGCAGTACGTGTGTCTCGCATCGCAACTGCAACTGTTGTGAGGTTGTTTTGCCAGGAGTGTGCTAGCTAGCTGTGCTGCTGATCACCCAGCTTTTGACAGCAAATACCGCCCTGCTGCAACCGTCTGTGGCTGGTTTCATGTGCAGACGTCGGCATGACACGAGATATGATTAACGTGCGGGCTGATGCTTGTGACTACCAGTCGCCTGTACCAGCACCTTGACTGCGGCGAGCTTTGTGCACATCCATGCCACTTGGCATGGATCATGTGACATGCATGTGCTGTCCCTGGTGTCTACTGTCAAATGGCAATTGCCATTTGGCTCTGTGTGGGTCTGAGCACACCCCTATCCCTACATGACTGGACTTCAAGTCCAAGTTGGTGTGATGCAGGTGTCGACAGGCAATCACACGCCACACACCCCTGCCATTTGGCTCTGTGTGGGTCTGAGCACACCCCTATCCCTACATGACTGGACTTCAAGTCCAAGTTGGTGTGATGCAGGTGTCGACAGGCAATCACACACCACACACCCCTGCCATTTGGCTCTGTGTGGGTCTGAGCACACCCCTATCCCTACATGACTGGACTTCAAGTCCAAGTTGGTGTGATGCAGGTGTCGACAGGCAATCACACGCCACACACCCCTTACCCCTTTACCTGCAACAGCAATGCAGCGTACTTTTCTGTGCACGGTGACCAACCTTGCCATTCCTATTGTCGAGGCAGGTGCGCTCAGTGAGTTGCAGTGCAATGCACCTATCTGGCAGCTGCCGCTGCAGTACAACACGGCTGCGGTGCAGCGCGCAGAGTGCTGTCCACAAATCAACCAACTCTGAGTGAATGGATACTCGCATGACATGCAGAATTGCGCAGAAACACACACTAGGGACTGACATGGGATCCAGAGCAGGTCGTCTGGCTGCCTCCTGCCTGATAACCTGCACATAACACCTGGCAGCCTGCCATGCATTGAGAGTAGGAAGTCCTAACCTTGTCAATCTGACCAGGTTCGCTGTCAACATCTCGTGTGCTCGGACACCTGCTGTCATTCACAAGCATGCCTAAGGAGGCATATTCCCACCATGCTGCAGTGCCCAACACTTCCTCCCTCACTCCCTCAAGAGACGCTGTACATGTCATGGCAACATATAGCCGAACATCCCTAAAACACCGGTTCACCACAAAAAGGGCGTGGTATCACAACCCTTCACACCATGGCGTATAGCCAAGCGTCCCTGTGACACAGGTGGTGACACCACAAAAAGGGTGTGTTATCCCACCCGTTCACGCAATCTCCATCCCGTCGCCCTCTGCCCCCTGCAACGCCGGTGATGACTACACAAGGGCGTGTTATCCCACCCCCTTCACGCCATCTCCATCCCGTCTCCCTCTGCCTCTGCGCGCTCCTGCTGCACTGCAAAATACTTGTCCTTCAGGGGCCCAGGCCCCCCCACAGTGCGCTTGAGGAAGGCCATGAAGGGCTGGTTGGCCTCAGCGCCCGGCAGCCGGTGCAGCGCGTCAACGGCACGCAGGCAGCTGCGCAGCATCTCCTCGTGACGATCAACCTGCGAGAGCAGAATGATGATGCAACGTTGTTACATTGATGGTGTGACGCTAACTTGATGGTGTGACGTGTGTGGGTGCAGCTGACACTGACTGAAGACTGCACGTCCGATATTGATGAGGATAGCCTCTGTCTTGGCGGCTGCCCCTGTCAGATGCACTGAGAAACATGTTGAAGAATCCAACACCAGCGAGAGAATACTTCAAAAAGTCCTGACTATGTGGACAATTGCTGCACTGTCCCCTGCATAGTGGATAATCTCAAGCGGGCAGGCCACCCAGGAGCATTGTGGAGCGTGTCACGCACCTCCTGCTTGACTGCGTCGCTCTTGAGCTTTGCTGTGAGTGTCTTCTCCAGTGGCTCCACCAGCTTGTCCAGCTGGGCCAGCACGACATTGGTGCCACCTGGACACATGACACCACACGCACACAGTACAGTCAATACAGTACAGCACAGCGCGGTACATGCAGTACAGCCACCTGTACGGTACATGTGCTGGAGGCGTGCCTTTGAAAGAAGTCAGCCTGCATGCAGCACATAGAGCTATTCACCTCAAGGTCGCAATCAAATGTGAGATGCTCTGCCGGTGACTGCACAAGCACCACAACTTGCAACCACACCAGTAGCATGCCTCATACACCTGGAGTCAAGCATGTTGTAAGCGCACCTGGGCTTGATG
The DNA here is from genome assembly GCA_007449985.2 of Desmodesmus armatus. Lineage (NCBI taxonomy): Eukaryota > Viridiplantae > Chlorophyta > Chlorophyceae > Sphaeropleales > Scenedesmaceae > Desmodesmus > Desmodesmus armatus. The sequence goes on from VIIQ02000100.1 coordinate 206,962, forward strand.
CCAGCTTAGCCAGCATGAGGTGTGTGGGTGCCTTCACATCCTGGTGGTCCTTCAGCCCACTCTCTAGGGCAGACAGGAACGCAGGGTCACTCTGCAGGACATCAAAAGCGTGACACATGGCACAGCACAACATAAGAAGCCATTGGACACAGTTGCAGCTTTGAAGATAAATGCACATGCAGCTGTGCTTCTTGATGCTTTGACTGCGTTCTGCCAGCGTGATGGAAGGTATTTTGCAGTGTTGGCACCAACCCACTGGGCATTGCCAAAGGTTTTGAGTCATGTTCACGCACTCAGCTGGAGACTAAGCTATAACCCCATGCGCTATCTGCTTGAGCCGCCATCAGAGAGGGGTTCTGCCATATGGCATAATGCATTCTGTGCCTGCAAGCTGCATAGGTCAAGTCTACATGCCCTACTGCAGCCTGTGTGGCACTGCAGTGAGCAGAATGTCACACCGGTTGTGCTGATAAAGTGCGTACACCACCTTTGCCCCATACAACTCACCAGAGCGACTGCAGCAGAACCCCCCTACATGCAGCCTATGAGGCGGTGCAATGAGCAGCTTGCCGGTTATGCCTGCAGTGTGCGTGAAGCCCCCAAAGCATCCTATCAATTGCAGCCCTTGGCCTTCGTAGCCCCTTACCTGCAGCTTGTGTGGCATTGTTGTGAGCAGGATGTCCAGGCACTCAAAGGCTGCCTTGCGCAGCTCAAGGCCATCGTCAATGCGGTGCTTGAAGGGACCAAGGTCAACGGTGCGGATCTACACACCACCACAACAGCAGCAGCAGCAGCAGCAGCAGGTGGTGGCAGCGGCAGCAGCAGTTGTTAGCGGCAACCAACACATGCAGCGACACCTGCACGCGTGGTGCCACCAATAGCAAGGCTGTGGTCCCTCTTGTAGGGAAGCACGGTTAATAGAGTGAGAAAACTGACCTTCAAGGAATATCTGTTTCAAACAGTGTAGTACGAGCGTGACTCCAGCATGTTTCTGCATGCAACCTTCCCTCATTATGTCCTGCTTGATAGCTGGCATCATTGTTGTAAGACCAGTGAGTCTGATAAGCACTTCCTATTTACTTTTGAGCTCTGACCACATGGACTCCAGCACGATTCTGCATGTTCCCTCCCTCACCATGTCCTGCGTGCTGACCGTCTGGTGTCAGTGTAGGAAACCATTTTGAGGATGGTACACAGCTTTTCTAAATGTATCATCCTGATTGGGCACTGACTCCAGCACTATTCTGCATGTTCTGTCCCTCACCATGTCCTGCTTGATGACTGTCTGATCCAGCAGCAGCGGCATGAGCTCATCCAGCTTAGTATTCAGCAGGCCATGCTTGTGGTGCGCCACAGCTGACAGCGCCACCACAGCGGCCTTGCGCACATGGCGGTCGGGGTCACCCATCAGCCTCAGGAAGTCAAGCAGACAGTCCTGCAGGGCGACACACAAGCATGGGGGCAGGGTGTGCATGGACAGGAGGAGGTTTGCGTTTGAGGGTGGAGTACCCGAACAGCACGAGCTGTGTTGTCAAGCCGATACTCTCCTGTTGCCTACCCTCAGCTAGGGCCGACATTGTCATGTTGCCTCCCCTATGCTAGTACTGCAATCCATGTCCTGCCAGTGTCAACAACGCACCACGAGCTGGTGGTCCACAGGGTGTGGCTTGTCCACGACCAGGTACTTGACAGCGCCCACCACCACTGCGCGTGTGCGCTCAGCACTGCTGCCCAGCCCCTGCTTGAGCTTGGCAACAACCTCTGGGGGGTGCAGCAGCGCCAGACGCCCAAAGCACTCTGCAACGATGCAGCGGGGGGGGGGGGGGGATAGATACACGCGCAAGCACACTTCAGCTTGTCCACAACTTCTGGGGGTCAGCAGTTCAGTGCAGCAGAGCCAGACGCCCAAAGCACTCTGTAACGATGCAGCACATGGGGCAGACACACACACACGAAGTCACTTTGTAAGGCCTCTGCTAGAGCCCCATCAAAGACTGACTGCCTCCCCTGTCAAGACGTTGCCCCCCCCCCCTCAACACACACCATGTTGCCAACTCACTGTAGTGTGCTCTCAGCAGCAGCAGCCATGCCAGCCATCCATGCCATGACCACACCCAACACCACCACCGCAGCTCCACCACCCTGACCCACGTATCCACCCTCATCATACCACCAAACCACCACCGCCCCACACCCTTGACCCCGTGGGTTGGCGGACGACTGAACAGTGCACAATGATGCTGCTGCGTTTGTGGCAATGCTGCTGCGTTTGCGCACAATGATGTGCTGCTGCATGTGTGGATGCGGTGGCACCTGTTCCGCGCTCCACCCCCACCATACCATCCCCAGCACACCACCATCCCCAGCACACCATCCTCTGTGGACACCTTCAACCCACCTGCCACCACGTTGCGGCACTCCTCCTCTGCTGTGGAACAGGCTGACAGCAGATCCAGCACCTGCGCAAGCTGACCTGCAAGACGGCAGCAGCAGCAGCAGCAGCAGTCAGGGCATATGGCAGGCGACAAGCTTCGCAGTCAATACAGCATGACAGCAAATTACGCACAACACCTGCAAACAACGCTGCCTCATGCACATGATGCATGCAGCATTCACAGAGAGCTGAGCACTGCTGTACACCCAAGCACCCACACTGTTCAGAAGGGCACGGCGGCCATTGCTAGCGCTGGCCTCCACTTGCTGGCTTTGTTCAAGAGACTTGGCAAGCTGTAAGCGAGGTTATGTGCTTATCTGGCACTGGTTTCGTCCACATGCCGTGGCTTGTCATGCAGCATGCTGCATGTCGCCCCCGTACCCACTGTGCCCACTGCAAAGTGTGCGGCTGCTGCACCCCTGCTTTGCAGGCCACGAAAACTTGGAAATTGTAAGTGGCCCAAGGAAACCCAGACATTCACACACGCTCAAGGAACATTTTGAAACCCATGCCTTTTTGGTCAGGGCACTGGGCACCTCCTGGTATAGGGGTGCTAGGCGTATCTCACTGGAGTGGCTCTGCCTCGGGCCCCCGGCAATGGGGTTCGCCTCATCGCGCTGTGTGCGTCCGACCGGTGCCCCCCCCCCCCCCCCGAAAAAAACATTTGTGCCACCCCACCTGCGTCCAGTACCCCTTCAGCTGTTTCTGGAGCTTTGATGGCCTTGGCCCGCCTGCTGGCTACTGTGGTGACAACCTCATTCAACGCCTGCACACAGCAGCAGCAGCAGCAGCAGCAGCAGCAGCAGCAGCAGCAGCAGCAGCATGTGAAGACATTTATTGACTGCTACAGGAATTCAGGCACTTAGTAAGTCAGCTTCGGCACTCAATATAATGGGGGGGAGGTTGTTACAAGTGGATACTTTCACCGCTGAGCGGTACTCTCCACACGACATAATATAATATAATAATATTATAATATAATATTATAATATAATATATGAGACATAATATAATGAGACTGCCACTGTTCTTGACGTGATGAAAATTATGCAAGTTGTGCTGAGCGTCATGGGTGGCGTGCAGGTGTAGGCTGTGTGTCTCACCTGCAGCTGCAGATACTGCTGCTTGGAGTCCTCCTTCCTGTCCTTCTTGCCAAGGTCCTGAAGCAGCAGCAGCAGCAGCAGCAGCAGCAGCAGCAGCAGCAGCAGCGACAAAGCCATGAGCATGCCGTATTGGGCTGTCTGCCTTTTCGGCCGAACCTTGTTTGCTGTGTGGGTTGGCAATCAATAGCAAGGCAGTTCCGCCTCAGCAAGGTACATCTGACTCTTTGCTAGTGGCTTGTAGTAGGATCGCAGAGGCTGAAGCTGCCGTGTCTGTCAACGAAAGAAGTGGCTAGTGATGCATATGCATGTGCAGCTGAAGCTAGACGAGCTTTGGGGCCCCCTAACCCTTGCTAGTGGCTTGTAAGAAGGTGTTGCATGGCGTGCGGACCTGCTTCGCACTCCAATAACCATTGATGTCTGCACATGCACACGCCTCATGCCTTATCTACCACAGTGCACCATGATGCCCACCTGGATGCTCTTGAGCAGTGTAGGCAGGTACAGCCCCAGGTTGCCGCACGCCACACCACCCAGTGCCAGGCTGGCTGCTGCCTTCACATCCTCACTCTCACTCAACAGGGCATCCCAGCCCCCCCCCCCCCCCCCCCCCAAAACACACACACATACAAAAGCGGGCATCCTGCCTATCTCAGCACCCTTCTTCGCCCCCCAAAATTTAGCATCCTAGCACCCCCCCCCCCCCCACACACACACCTGGATGCTCTTGAGCAGTGTTGGCAGGTACAGCCCCAGGTTGCCGCATGCCACCCCACCCAGTGCCAGGCTGGCCGCTGCCTTCACATCCTCACTCTCACTCAACAGGGCGGCGTTGATGGATGAGTCAACACCAGACACGCCAGACAGGTCCGTGCGGCGGCCGATCTCACCCAGACACAGCAGCGCCAAGTGCTGGGAGGCTGCGGCAGCGCAAAATCATAGAAGAGGACAGGGAATGGGTTTTGGTGAGTCTTCACTCATGGCATGAACCAGACTTGCCACGCTCCCTCTGCCCCATGGATGTCAAGGGTCCGACCACCCCCAATGCCCCCCCCCCACACACACAGTGCTCCCACGCTCCTACGGAACACCTGTGACCGTCCTTGTGGAGGCAATGGCTGGTGAGAAGTTATTTGTCAACACCCGCTCTCTTGCACCTCTAGCAGCTCCTCAATTGTTGCCCTCTCAACCCCCCACCCCCCCGCCGCACATGTCCACATCCCCCCCTTCCACTCACACATGCCCACACCCAGCCCCACTCACTTGCATCAGCCTTGAGCATTGCCAGCAGCTCCTTGACAGTTGCCTGCACCTGGCCCTGACCCTGACGCACCACCAGCACAGCAACACACTGAGCAACACAGCGCTGAGCAGCAGCACCACCACCATCACCTCCACGCCTGCGAATAGGACAAAACACAATAGACTGGTATCAGCCACCAGGTTCATCCACGCACCACACCACTGGGGCACTGCAAGAGGAGCTGAACATTTTGGAAAACCACCTGCCGCCCTATGCATCCAACCCCCCACAGTCCCACTGCTCCCCCATTCCACCACTCCCTGTACCACCGGCAAGGTGCATTGTGCAGTAGTGTGCACCCCCCCCCCCACACACACATTCTGGTTGCTTTCCCCCTTACTCCCTGTACCACTACCAAGATACACGGTCTGTTAGAATGCGAGCCCCGCCCCGGGGCTCCAGATACGCCAGGCTCCTGGTCGTCACCTGCACCCTTCACCGCCACCAAGGTCCAACCTCAAGCCCTGGGCCCCCACCATTGCCAACAGGCTCATCGTACCTGCCCCGCCCTGCATCCAGCAGCATCTTGATGAGTGACTCAGGCGCAGCTGCAGCCGCACCACTTGACGCGAGCGCAGGGAAGAACGACTGCAGCTCCGTTAGTGCAGCACCCTGACAGGGCGACACACACAAAACCACACACGCAAGGCTGTCGTAAGTGCACTGACAAACCAGAGATGAAGTAAGCATGTTGAGCTGCCGTTGTTTTTGGCTGCCGCATGTCACGCTGTAGGGGCTATGTGTGCCTCCCCGTGCTATACGCTGACACCAGCCGTAGGCATGCATGTCGGCCACCAGCTGGGGTGCTGTTGCAATCCACAGCAGCCAATGCTTGCGTGCGAACGCAAGAGTGCGCTGTGTGGTGTGTTGCTGGGCGTTTGGTGCCATGCTGTGTGTTGGTTGTTGTGCCGTCAAGTGTGTGGCATCAGGTGGTTGCAGTGCTGCTGTAACTTGGTTGCTGCTGGCGTTTGCGACTGGCACTTGGATCCTGCTGCTGCTGTTGTTGCTGCTGCTGTTGATCCAACTGTGCTTGCACACGCTGGGATCGCCTGGTGCTGGCCGATGATGGGGCTACGATGGGGTGCTGCTGCTGTTGCTGTTCTGCCGGCAGCTGCTGTGCTGCAGTGCAGGCAGCCAGGCCTTGCTGGTCCAGCACATTCTTATCGTTACTGTGCCTGAGAAGCTGCAGCAACGTTACCTTGTCCTGATCTGTAGCAATGCAATTGTGGCTGCAGATCTGCAGGTGTAGATGTGCCGTGCACAACCCTGCAGCCTGAACTGATCGCCTGCCCACATAGCTTGCATTTTTCGCTTGCTTGGCAGCAACACGACGACGTCCGCAAGTCTTGGAACATTGTGTGCACTAACTGTCTGCCACGGCGATGGCCGATGGCCGTTGAATTGACGTACAGCCCGTGTGACTACCAGCTTCGTCTGTGTGGCCGCATGGATAGGTCCGACAGGCCAAAATGTATTATACTCATATATCAGTTCCTTTCTCAGACTTACAGGCGCTATCGTGCCTCCATCGCTAACTGTACACGTTTCCGGTGCACACTGCTTTGCCAACAGGCACGCAATGGCCGATGCGACAAGCTTATAATTGATCGCAAAACCTCGGAAATGTGTTGGTCTGGCTAACTGGGGCATGCGTAGGCCCATGCTCTTAGAAACCGCGTGTGTGACTTTTCCGGGCCGGGAATTGTGCAACATCCGGGGTAGTCTCTACATGCAACAAACATCAAATTTGTTAGTGCATTACGTCAGTGCGAATCTCCACTGTTTGCAACTGTGCGGTGAGCTGGTGTGAAACTCTGGGCACACATGCAACCACAGGTGATGCCCAGCGTGACGCCCCCTCTTGACTATACACCATTGACCCAACCACTGCACCACCAATCAACACATGCAGCACGGGCGTCTATACGTGCAGGTGCCTTCACAGGCTGGGTTCCCTGATTAGAGCCCGGGCCGATCCTTTATGCAAAGAATGGAAAACGGGTCCACGTGCTGGCTTGTGCAAATAGGGCTAAGCCGCCAAAGCAGCGAAAACTAGTCCAGTGGGCCTTGTCGCCTGCTCTGTAGCGCGTAAACATTGACCCCAGGCTTCAGAATATAGCTGAGGATGGACGAGCATCCAAGCATGAACAAAAGGATAAAAGCCTTGGCCATACCTGCAGCAGTGGGCTTGTGACCAGTGCCAGGGCTGAGGGCAGGGCTGCGTCTGCTACAGCAGCGGCTGCGTCTGGCCTGGCCTTGCACAGCGTCACAAACAGCTTCAACGCCTGCGCTGACAGGCTCAGGTCTGGGGGTGGGTGGGTTGGGGGGCAGCACACGCGGGCGGGCGACGAGTGGGTGGGTGAGTGGAAGTGCGGATGTGGTGGGGGGGAAGGGGCGAGGGACAGCACAAGAGACAAAGCGAAGGCAGCGCCAGCACACAGTGATGGATCCAGCATGTGCTTGCCATGCCGTGCCCGCTCAAGTCCTGTCTTGACAGACCTACCGGCGCCAGTGCGGGCAAAGCTGCTGAGTCAGCTGACCCAATGGCAACAGAAAAACTTATACTTTGACGCAGTGCGCCGGCAAAACCCAACCATGCTTGCTTATTTTCGCTTGAATGAAAAGCGATGATGACACACTGCGTACTTGCCCCCCCCCCCCCATGTTGATGCTCACCTGCGTCGCTGATGAGAGCTGCTGCCTCAGGCACGAGTGCTGTGAGTGCGTCCTGGTTGAGGTCTGCTGCGTACTTTGACAGCAGGGCCTCCAGGCCACCAGGGAGGCCTGGCGCAGCTGACGGTTGGCCTTGCGCAGGAATGACGTCAACTCAGACTGATGAAGGGGGAACATGTCCACGGGGGGGGGGGGGGGGGGTGGGTGGGGTGGGGGGGGGGGGGGGGGGGTCACATGGATTGGGGGGGGGGGGGGGGGGTTGAGTCAATGTGACTGGCTGTTGGCCTTGCGCAGGAACGACGTCCACTCAGCCTGACACAGGGGCACAAGTGTATGAGGAGAATAAGGGGGGGGGATCAACACTGATTGGGGGGCCGAACTGATTGCCTGTTTGCCTTGCGCAGATACAAAAAGAACAATCTGATAAACTCACTTCCCAGTCACAAATGGTATGCCCCACCCCCCTCACCAGTGTTGCGTCGAGTGTGTCCTGCAGCCCCTTCGTCTCCCTGTCACGATGACACCAGTTCAGACAACTACATGCGCCACAATGCGGCATCCCAAGCTCAATGCCAATCAGTCACCCCCCCCTCACCAGTGTTGCGTCGAGTGTGTCCTGCAGCCCCAGCTCCAGTTTGCTGTGTGCCAGGGTGGCAAACGCCTTCACAGCAGGCAACCGAGTGATCTCATTGCGCAGACGCTCAAGCAGCAGACGCAACACTGACGGCACCTGCAGCAACAGAGCACACACACACACACGGTACAATGTTGGTGCTTGTCTTGGTAGGATGCACTGGCTAGCCCCCCCTCCCCACAGAACCCACCCTGCAGCAGCAGCCGTTCCAGCAGCAGACACAACACTGACGGTACCTGCAGCACCAAACACGCAAAGACAAATCTGCACGCGTCTTTCCCAGCAACCTTCAGACATCCTCTGGCATCCGCAATCGTCACCTCAGGCATACGGTCCCCCTGCCTCCACTGTGCCTCCTGTCACACACCCATGCAACCTTCAACCGCCCTGCCACCCTCAAACCACAGATGCCAAACCCCACGCCAATTTAGCACCTTGCACCCCCCCCCTCCCCCACAAACACACACCCTTGACACCGCCCCACCTTCAGCTCTGCCACCAGCTTGTTCCCCAGCTGTGCATGACAACCCATTCGACGCAACATTCTCCCCTCACCCCCCACCTCCAAAACACCAACCCCGTCAATCATCCCCCTGTACCACTCCCCTCCCCCACACCCCGCCGCGCCCCTGTCACTTCTGCCACTAGCGTATCCCCCAGCTGTGCATGACAACCTGCTGCAACGCCACATCTCCACTTCCCCCCCCCCCCCCCGCCCCCAAGTACACAGCTGTCTTACACACAAAGCTTTGTGTGTAACAGCTCAGTATTTGACACTCACAAACATAATCAATCAAGCCCATGTCAACCTCCCCCCCCCCCACCTCTGCGGCCAGTGTGTCCCCCAGCTGTGCGATGAGTGCTGCCATTGCGCTGATGGCTGCCTCCTTCACTTCCTGGTCCTGGTCCTGAGCAGACAGCCGACTGCTCAGGCAGCTGTACATGCCCTGCAGGGACACACAAAACACGCGGGGAGCAGGCATGAGAGCGAAACACACACCAACCATGGTCAGCGATAGGTATGATGCTGTTTGTTCCTGCAAACAAACCAACAAAGCAGGTAGCAAGCTCGCATAAGTCAGCACAGCACAGCACAGCACGGCCGAAGCTATGCACAGCACAGCATGGTGGCTGCCCGTCACAGCTGTGTCTGGGGCACATGCCGATCAATCTCCTTTCTCATGCGCTATGGCTGTGGGGCCTGCCTGCCTGCAGGCTGTAGCCAGGGTATCCCTTGGAAACTTTTAAAACAATCTTTAATTCGCTGTCAGACTTCAGAAAGTCAGTTGAACTTCTCTGCACAACTTCCTTGTGTTACGCCTGTCCCCCCCCTCACCTGTGCCACGGGCACCATGTTGGCGTCCACAGGTTGCTTCTCATCCCCTATGCCACAGCTACCATGCTGTACTGCAGGGCACTGTACCACACTGTCCTGTCCTGTCCTATCATGCAGGCTGTACTACAAAGGCACCCCCCACACCTGTGCTAAAGCGTTTCCACTAGGCTGTACTGCACTTGTCCCCCCCCCTCCCTCACCTGTGCCACGGGCACCATTTTTGCGTCCACTGGTTTTGCAACATCTTGCCGCAGCACTGGCACCATGCGCTCACACACACGCAGCGCCTCCGCAGCAACCTTGTAGTAGCGCTCAGACGCAGCAGCATACACACCTGGCAGTGGGGTGGGGGGTGGGGGTGGGGTGGGGGGGGGGGGGGGAGGAGCGGGGGGGGGGGGGTGAGTGGTGTGGAATGTCGTGGGTCAGAGAGAGCTTGTGTGGTAGCTGGAGGATCAGCCAGACGGGAAGGGGCTCAGACGCAGCAGCATACACACCTGGGCAGATGTTTGGGAAGGGGGGGGGGGTGACGTGTGTCAGAGAGAGCTTGTGTGGTAGGTTGATGGTCAGCCACGGTGAGGAGTGGAGGGGGGGGGTCAGACGCAGCAGCATGCACACCCCACATGACTCTGTAAGAGTGTGAGAGGGGCGTGAGGGATATTGTGAGGGATATTGTGAGGGATATTGTGAGGGAGTGGGGTGCAGGGCTGTCCGCAAGCCAGCGTGCGAGAGCTCCCCATACGCCCCCTCACTCTCAACTCATAAGAGCGAGACTCGTCTGTTACACTCCCTCTAGAAAAAATAATAATATTGATATATAATTAATTGTAATTATATTTATCATATATTAACTTAACTTAGATATATTATATCATTATATATATAAGGAGGGGGGCATTGGGCTGCTGTCCACACACGGCCGACCTGAGCCCCCCCTCAAAGATGAAAACAGCGACAGGAAAGACAATCGTGCCTTGCTAGCACACCCACCCACCCACCCACTCGCTGGCTCACTCACCCAGCCAGCCAGCCAGCCAGCCAGCCTCTGCCCCCTCCCCCGGCCCGCTCGAACGCAAGAACACACTGCAGCAATCAGTGGTCCCCTGGACCGGAGGGAGATGGCAGAGATGCACCGACATCAGACAAGTATCAGGTGAAACAATTCCATTATGATAAACACGTTTACCAATATGTGCGTGTCGGAACGCACTTTACAAGACTGTCGTCATGACATGCACTTGATGGTTGTATCTCATGTGTTTAACACAAACACAAAATAAGTCAAAAGCACACGACGTCCCCCACCTGTCAAGACATTGCCTGGCAAGCCACCCCGCCACCCACCTGTGCTGTTCCACATGCCGCTTGAAGCTATCAGGCTCGTGGGCCTCCTGTGCGAACACACACACGATCATTTGCTGCACCCCCCCCCCCCCCCGCCCCCCGGGCACGAACATACAAACACACAGAACAATGCACAAGCATACAACGTATCCCCTCCATCAAGCAACCCTGCCACCTCGCCACCCACCTATGCTGAGCTGTCCTGCCTCCACCCATTCCCGCACTCACCAAGGGCAGCCCCCCCCCCCCCCCTCCCGGGTGCAAGAACACACAAAAATATGATTTGCTACCCACCCACCCCGGGCACGAACAAACACACAGAACAATGCACACGCATACACCGTATCCCCTCTTTCAAGCAACCCTGCCACCCCACCACCCACCTGTGCTGAGCTGCTCCACATGTCGCATGGAGCAATCCTCCACCCATTGCCACATTCACCAAGGCAGCCAGCCCGGGGAGGGGGGGGGGGCAAGAACACACAAAAAGACAATTTGCTGCACATCCCCCCCCCCCCCCCCCCCAGGCGCAAGAAGACACAAAGACACAGAACAATGCACGTATCCAATCTGTCAACATCTCTCCCAACCCCACCTGTACTGAGCTGCTCCACATGTCGCTTGAACCTGTCAGGTTCATTGACCTCCAGCGTAGCACGCAGGAAGCTCAGCGCCTCGATCTTCACACTGCTGCTGCTGGCTGACTTGTCCTTGCACGCCAACAGGATGCCTGAGAGAAAAGAGGGGGGGGGGTGGAGGGGGGAGGGCACAACACATAACATCAGTGGTCTGATTTGAATGTGAGATGGGATAAGACGGGGGGAAAGGGCCAGCAGTGTGTTGTGCACCAGACGCCATGCCGAGCTGCTCTTGTGAGGGACGATTGGTTGTCCTTGAGTGCTGGGGGCTGCATTGCACGCCGATAGGATGGCTGGAGAGCAAGAGTGTGTGCAAGGCTACGGCACAGCAACAAGACCTGGCATCATGGTGCAGATACATTCCTCAAATGGCATGAGGGCGGCGCAACATGAAAGACACACACCCCCTCCCCCAATCCTCAACACATCAGCCCCCCCCCCCCCCCCCCGGCCATTGGCTGTTGTGCCGTTGGTGGAGTCGACAGGGGCACCCGCCTGCAGGAGGGACACAGCGCGACACACAGCACACACCAAGCCCCACCCACCTGGCACTAGCAGTCCACGTGGTGTGCACGCGCTGCCCGGCAGCGCGCATATGTACACAAATGTGTTCTTGCTGTTATCTGATTAGCTGAATGCGCTTCCCTTGTGGGACATGCCAGCTGTGCATCCAACACACACGGACAAGGCCACCCCCCCTCCCCCACTTTGCCCCCCCCCCTCCCACCCCACCTCCCAAATGGCTGTTGCCCCCCCCCCCCCCCCCACCTGGCATGAGCATGTCAAAATGGATTCCACAGCTCCAGGGCACCACCCCCACCAGCGTGTGCAGCACTGCAAACATGCCAATGCGTGTCTTGAGGGACTTGTCGCTCAGCTGACGGGCACACGCCTTGATCAGGTTAGTCACATCACCCTCCAGGCGAGGCCGTGGGGAGTAGGGGTCCTCAGAGCTATAGCGGTGGGACTCAACACCAACCTGCAGCACACACACGTCATGATCATACTGTATATACATGTTCGATGCAACTCACGTGTCTAACACACAAGGGGCAAACACACAGGATGAGGACGGGGGAGAGGAGGAGCAACAGCACGATGGCACTATTGTGAGGGACAGAAAGGCACACACCCGTGCTGGTTTCAGGGGGGGGGGGGAGGAGGAGGGGGCATCACCATCCAGCTAAGGCAGTGGGGAAGGGGGTGGGCCAGCACCATAGCGGTAGGGACTCCACACCAACCCACAGCACACACATGCATGATTGGAAATGGGCAAAGAGGCGAAGCAAAACACGGGGCTCCAACTGCCAGTGAAAACTGCTGCCGAGCAAACTGTCTGTACCGTTTATTCATTCGCCACACATCACATTCGCCACACATCAATGGCATTGCCTGCCAGGGTTGAGCTGGCTGAAACACAAACCTGATGGCAATGCTGCTGCTGCTGCCGCTGCTCCTGGTGCTGCCTCTTATACTGTCAATGCTGCTGCCGCTGCTGCTGCTGCTGCTGCTGGTGGTGCCCACCTGTTTGATCAGTATGCTCATGGCCCCGAAGATGTCTCCCTTGACGCTCTCCTCACGCTCCCTGAACCGGGACACCAGCTCAGAGGCACACTTGGTGTATATACCAGGCACCTGGGGGGGGGGGGGGAGGGGGGAGGCAGGGTGGAGGGGGGGGGAGGAATAAAGCAGGAGAGGTGAAAGGGCAGGGGCCGTGGAGGAGAGGGGGAATGATTTGCAAAGCGGGAGCCTCATGGGTCACAGAGTTGCCAAAACCTCCCATCACAGGGTGCAAAGTACCATCAAGATGTGTTGAATCCGGCCAGGTACCTCCTGCAGGCGTGATGGCCCTGTTTGGTTGATGTTGCTGCTAACCACTGCCACCATGGTGATCTGTGAACAACACACCACCAAACCGGCAAACCCTACTCCATGCCACCTACAATGTCTCCTAAAAAAGTTCACTCCTGGGCTGCCACCCTACACACATGCCACATCCTTGGACGGTTGATGCATTGGCTGAGTGCACTCCCTGTGTCTTCACACAGCACGGCCTGCAGCTCTGTCCCTCCCCCCCCCCCCCTGTCCCGCTTACCTGGTCGGGGTAGGCCTCAATGATGGCTGACAGCAGCTTCACAGCACCCCTGCAGCAGACAGCAACCACAGCACATGATGATGCAGTACAGTGCAATGCAGCTGATTGTCAACCTGTTGATGCTGCAATGAATCAGCACATTCCAGTGCAGCACGCCACAGTCCAGTACGTCCAATAAACCTCGCCCCGCCCCTAGATAGGGCCTCACCTCCTGACTTTCCAGCTCATGTCATCATCATCACTGTAGTCCTCCTCGCTGGCATCGTCTTCAGTGTCAGCAGCATCAGAGCCACCCCCATCGTCACCCTCACCATCCTCGTCCATTTCGTCAGCATAGTTTGGGTCGTACCTGCGTCCACAACAGATCATGATATGTGTGTGCTTGGGGAAGGGTGGGTGGGGTGTGGGGGGGGGGGTGTCGCATGGCTTTGCACACACGGAATGTCAAACTCCCCCCCCCCCCCCCCCCACCACCACCACTCTAGAACGCTTCTACCCCCCCCCCCCCCCCCGGGCCCCCGCTCACCCCAACCAGCACTCCCCACCCACCCTGACATTGATACTCCCGCCCCCTCACCTCTCCCCCCCAACAGCACGCCCCCACCCTAGAACGCATGCACAATCCACCTCACCCCTCAAAAGCACCCCGCCCCCTTGGACGCCCCCGCTCAACCCCAACAGCACCCCCCCACACCCTGCACCCTCAAAAGTGCCCACCGCGCCACACCTGAGGTAGCTGAGTGCCTCTGTGAGCAGCTGGTCCATGAAGGGCTTGGCGTCACCAGCAGAACCGCACACAAAGCTCTCAAGGGCCTGACGCAGCAGCAGCAGCAGCAGACACACATGGACGCAGCACAACACTCGCTGATGGCTGACTTTGACGGTTCAATGGCAGCCCAGGTGTTTCACATGCCAAAATAATCTGTCCAACAAAGGGTATGTGCGTGCATGTCACATGGCACAACGGTTGTGCCCAGAGAAAAGTGTCACCAACACCCAACCGGGTGCTCAAGCGTCCCTTCACTGAAGCAGGGGGCAGGGTGCCTCATAGATTGCTTGCTGTTGGTGTGCCTCATAGATTGCTTGCATGTGACTTGCATGTTCATAGTATGCTAGCTACACAAGCATCCTCAATTCCAAACACACCTGCCGTCAATGCACTCCCCGGTTTGCTGTCCTAGTCAAACTATGTAGGCATGCCTGATGGACTGCTTGCATGTGACTTGCATGTTTATAGTATGCTAGCTACACAAGTAATAGTGTGCTAGCTACACAAGTAATAGTATGCGAGCTACACAACTCACCCCTGTGCTAACATATCCACATACCTGCAGCACAAACTCCCTCAGTTCATCGTCCCCCTCAGCCGCCTTCTTGCCGTACGACACTACCAGCGGAACAGCCTCAACTAGGTAACGACCAAACCTGCAGCAGCAGCAGCAGCAGCAGCAGCAGCAGCAGCAGCAGCAGCGCCGTGGACACCTATAACGAGCGACTGTAAATGAATATGTCAGAGCACCTCCAAGGTACCGGCCAAACTTGCAGCAGCTGCAGCAGGCTAAGTGAGCCTGGAATTTCAACCCCAACCCCTGGCTGACATGTCGCACACGTTGCATGCCGAACTGTCTGAGTGAGACTCATGCTCACTCCCCTTGACGACAGTATCCCCCCCACCCACACACACACCCTGCACACCCACACGTATTCCATCGCCTTGCTGATGGTTGCCAGTCCCTGGACGTAGGTCCTAGCAGCATCCGGCTTGAGCCCCCCCGCCCACGACAGCAGCATGCAGTCACTGCACTAGCGGTGGACCAACTTGTCACTCCCCCTCCCCGCCCGCCTGATCCCACATTCCCAGCCGTCACACCCCATTCGCACTAACCCCCCCCCTCCCCACACACACACTGAGGGATTACGTCACTGTTGCTTGCCTATCTAGTAGGTCAGTCTTAGTGAGCTTGCATGTACCCAAGTACTCCATCTGTCGACCCACCACACACCCCCTGCACACACACCTGTACCCCACTGCCTTGCTGATGGTTGCCAGTCCCTGGACGTAGGTCCTAGCAGCGTCCGGCTTGAGCCCCCCTGCCTGCAGCTTTGACAGCAGGTGCTGCGACACCTGACCCAACAGCTGGTCGTCAAGGAAGGGGGACACAGCACCTGGTAACAAGGGAGGAAGCGGAAGGGGGGGAGGGGGCATAGGTGAGCCAGAGAAGAATGCGTGCATGTGGGTGGGTGGGTGGGTGGGTGGGTGTCTGGTGGGGGGGGGGGGGTGGATTCCACAAGGGAAGTGATGGATGATGTCAGTATGTGCCACCCGACCCAACAGCTGGTCGTCAAGGAAAGGAGACACAGCACCTGGTGACAAGGAGGAAGGGGAAGGGGTGCAGGGGGCATAGGTGAGCCAGAGAGGAAGCCCATGTTTGTCTGGCGTGAGGTTGAGGGGAGGCATGGATTCCCAATGGGGGGTGGTGATGTCGGTAATGTGCCACCTGACAATGACAGCTGGACGTAGGGACAGCTGGTCGTCAAGGAAGGGGGACACAGCACCTGGGGACAACACAGGAGGGGGGGGTATATGTGAGTGAGAGGGCGATGTGCGTTAGCGTAGGACAACATGTATAGCATGCAGGCAAGGAGCAAAGAGAGCGATGTGTGTGTGTGTGGGGGGGGGGGCACATGGGGAGAGCAGACGAGACTTGTGCATGCATGTGTGCTTGGTGTGTTGACTGACGATTTCTATCCTCAGTAGTGAAGTAGGCAAAGCACTGTTGCTGAAACAGGTCATGCACCCCACACCTTCTCTGTGCCTGTCGCTGCTGCTACTGCTGCTGCTGCTGCTGCTGCTGCTGCTGCTGCTGCTGCTGCAGTTGGCAACCTGATCACTCCCCCACTGCCTGCAGCGCCCTCTTGTGCACTCCTGCCCTGTGCATTCCCCCCCTCCACCCAATCCCCTCTCTCGCCATGCCCCCCCCCCCTCCTCAGGTCTTCACACCGCCCCTCCCTCTCCCCTCCTCTCACACAACGCCCCCCCCCCCACACACACACACGGCTGGATGCACTCCATGTGTCTACACACACTCACCCACTGCCTGCAGCGCCCTCTTTCTCACTCCTGGCCTGTGGTCGTCGAGGTGTGGCAGCAGTGTGGCCAGCAGGGCGGGGTGCTGATCAGGGACGTAGTGACCAAAGCGACCCAACACCTCAACCAACAGGTCTAGGCTGTCCTGCAACACATCAGGGGTGTCCTGCACACATATACATGAGTGGGGGGGGGGGTGTTGATTATTTTGGGGGGAGGGAGGGTGTATGCCCCTGCAGATGTGTTGTTCCTACGTCAACTAAGAAGGGGGTGCAAACAAGAGGGGGATCAGGCTTTGCCCCTGGGGGATGCAAACAAAGCCAAAGCAACCCAACACCTCAGCCAGCGACGTCTGGGGTGTCATGCACGGCGTGGTGGCGGTGGTGCACCAGCGTGGTGTGGTGATGGTGGTCGCTTGAGAAGCCAGAGGGAGTGGGGCAGCAGGTGCTGTGGCACGCAGCCGACTGACATTGACCATCTGCCGCAGGAAAAGCAACACTGTTGCATTGGAAATGCCGTGATTGCCCCTCCTCCACAATCACAAAACAGCATCCATTCAAGTTCACTATTGCCGCCTCCCTCACCTTCTGTTGTGCCCCAGCGTTCATTTTGCTGCTGACCAGTGCTGCCAAGGATGCTGCCAGGTTGCCTGAGGCTGCCTCAATCACTGTCTTCAAACCAATGCTGCAGCACAGCACAGCACAGCAACCCACACAGACAACCAGTCACACAACAGCAGGTACACATGATGCACCCACACATGAGACAGACACAGCTTTGGAAGCACACGCTTGCCCAAGCACCCCCACAGGTCACATCTACAGCAGAACCCCCCCCCCCCCCCCCCCCCGAGCCAAATCCTCAGCACACGAGACACACGAGCAGACACACCAGGAGTACCCCCCCCCACACACACACACACCTGGCCACGTCTCGTGCGCTGGTGTCCTTCTTTGACGTGCTGAGCAGTTTGTCACACAGCCGCTCGGTTAGCTCCAGGGCACGCTGCTCGTGAACACGACGAACCAACTCCTTCAGACTGTTGAGAAATATGGGGGGGGGGGGGGTGAAAAGGGGGGGGGGCATGTCAGGTCAGGGGGGTGGCAGGAAGCTTTGCTGCACATGCAGTAGGGTGCAGCCACCCGCCCCACGTCAATGGTCCCCACCCCCCCAGCCTGCACAGTATGTCTCCCCTTCGAGACGGCCCCGCACGAAGGGCACCACAACCACAACAGCCATCAACAGGCGACGCAGCCACAGGCCGCACCACTGCCGCCACTGCTGCCGCTTGCTGCTGCGTTCGCCCGCGAGCCTCATGTCGCTGTTGGTGCTGCTGCTGCTGCTGTATGCCCCTGACGCCCGGCTGCTGCTGTGTGTGCCACTGCTTACCCTGTCTCTCTCCCTTCCCCCCTTCACCATCTCAGTGCCGATACTATGATGTCGTCCAACTGCTCCTCCTGCTGCTGCGGCGCTCACTGCTGCTGCTGCTGTTATCCCCCCCCCACACACACACACACACACGCGCGCGCACAGAATATACCTCACCATCGTAGTGCCAGTGCTGATATGTCAGCGCTCTGGTCCTCCAGCTGCACTGCCACCACCCCACACAGCCGCTTCTCCATCTCCGCGTCTACGTGGAAGGTGTCCTTGGACAGCTCAGCTAGCAGGTCACTAGTGGCCATGTAGCGGAAGTCCTTGTCCTTGGACTGGACCTGGGGCCATGAGCACAGCACAGCACAGCACAGCACAGCATGGGGCGCAACGATGCAAAAACATCATTGCATGAATCTCGCGCAAGCCATGGTTGTGTGTGTGTGTGGGGGGGGGGGGGGGGATACAGAGAAGACTTGCGCTGGCTGTGGATGACGAAGATGGGGGGTGGTTCCTGGAAGGGGTGATGGGGATGGTATGGGTACAACAAGGGTGCTGCTGCTGCTGCTATGTTGAGCAACCAAGGTGGTGAGTGGGCTTAGGAGTGCAAGAAGCAAAAACGAGAGGAGGAGTGAAGTGACAGACACCGTGATGCATCACAACAGGAAAAAAAAACCATATGCAGCTACCAGCGCTGCAAGCAGCACAGCAGCTGCATTGGCTCTGCTTCAAAGGGTGGCCCGACATGTGATCCAAGCGCCTGGCAGAAGTCAAAAACTGCCTTGGACAACCCTCTCCAGCCCCATGTGACCGCCTACCTTCTCCAAAATCGCTGAAATCTGCATCTGCGCCATTTTGGCTGCTGCTCAATTGCTTTGCAAGGCCACTGCTCTGGCTTGGGAGCAGCAGGACTGCACACACAGCCCCCTGCTGCAAGCTACCGAGATTCGTTCAATTCGCTTTGAATACACTGCGTACTAGACTGGTTGGAATGCGCTGTTTCGAAGAACACGAAGGACAAAGGCAGCGTGATCAAAGGTGAGACAACGAAATCCCTCCCCACGCTCTCGGAGCAGACAAGAACTTTTGTCGCTACGCACACAAACTGCCACGACATGTATCGGCGCCTGCTTGGTTGGTCCATCACCCCACAGGTTTTTGCTCCTGTGATCTAACCTCATAACAAGTGAGGCAAGACCAGAACACTCTCGTTGAATGCCAGGGGTCTTTGAGAAGCTGGTTGTTGGCTTCACTCAAATTTCATTCACTTCAGCTGCTTTCCATGGCTCACATCTGCTGCCAACGCCACACCGGCCACTCTTCCTTCACCCGCCACTCCCGCCCAGGATCTGTCTGTCCACACACCACACACACAGTCGCAAGCAGACATTCCAAGCTATGCAGCAGCGTTGGGAGAACTGCGTTCAGGTGGGCAAGCAGAACTGGGTTCACACATGTGTTGCAAAGCCAATTGCCAGCCAGCCTCGCCAGGTGGCTGGTTTGGTCCAGCACAGCAGGAGACACACCAGAGGCTGTGTGCACCTCGATCTAATCGTGCTGCTTCTTCCGTTACTTGACAGCTATGAGACACAGAGACTGACGAAGACCTTAATAACACGGCAGGTGAGATGCAGGGCAGGTGCTGCGTGCTGCAGCACGTCCAACAAAACACCTACCCACTCAAACCTGGTGGCACAGCAGCACCATGCAGCCGCTGTGTGCATCGTGTGCTGGAACCGTTCATTCCATCTGCCTATTTTGCATATTTAAATGTGTATGGATGAGCACTCGCCAACTTCACTTGACCCTGTGGCCTGGTGCGACAGGCTGTCAAGACGGTTCTCAATTACCTCTCAGAAACAAACGGAGAGCTGCACTTCTTCCTGCACAACTACGTGAGTATTGCATGGAACAAGGGGCCTTCAGAGAGGCTTTGGGGGCAAGAGGGGTTCAGTCGCAGTATTCATGTCAGCGTCTTGCATGCCCAGCCTTGGCAACTGTGCTGCACGCAACATGTGCCGTTTCAGCGCCAAAGTAAGCAGGGCAGCTGCTGATCTTGTTTGACAGGACCTGGGGTACATGTTGTACCATCGGTTGTACGGTACAACCCAAATTACGCAGGCTGCAGCAGACATACAGCACATCAGTGCAGTACAAACAGTACAGCACGGTAGTTGAAAGCAGAGTCCCACCCTCAGCACAAGCCAGCAAGTCTTGGGTTACTGCGGGCTCAAGCACCTGACCATGCATTTGGTGTAACGCCCTGCCCATCTGCCCTATCATGCCATGGCACTCTCCCGCCCTCTCCCCACCCACACTCACCCTCTTTGGTAGCTGCATGCTGTGAGTCAATGGGTTTCGTGGAGACACACACACAGGCTCTTCTGGAGTTCTCATGCGTCCTTTTCCATTGTGCTTCTATGTCCTGTGCTTCTTTGCAATTATGTTTCCCGTTGTCCATAGATAGCAGAGCACCCGCTGCCCCTGGCTCCAGACACCGATGCGGATGCGTGGCTCATACAGCTGGCCAGCAGCCCCCTGTGCGATGTGACAGACCCTCGGCGCAGCAGTGTGCCCTCAGCAGCAGCAGCGGCAGCAGTCATGCAGGGCAGGAGGGAGGTCAGCCCCAGGTGGGTAATGTGTGTGCGGGGGGGGGGGGGGGGGTAGTTCTTTCTTCCTTGTTCGTGTTGTTACAGAAGAATAGTTAGGAATCAGGTAAAGCAACACTCAGCTGACTGTCACCTCCACTTGCAAGGCGCATCAAATGTTTGATAGTGGATGGTTTGTCTTGTCACACTGTGACGGCTGACACACACGACCCTAGATGTGTTGTTGTGCAACAAGGAGTAGGGATGGCATCTTTTGCAAAGTTATAGCATGGCTTGTCTGTTAGCAGCAGCAGCAGCAGCAGGACTCCTACTTGAGAGCACGAGTCACTTGCGGGAAGCTTACACAGACCTCCACTTGTGTTCAATGACGCCACATGACATGACCTGCCATGCTGTGCTGTGCTGTGTTGTCAGGGAGGTAGCTGACCGCATCCTTGGTCTGCGTGAGCACATCAGCAAGGAGCTGCTGGAGGAATTAGCACTCATGCCACAGGCCAACACAGACGTCAAGAGGAAGTGAGAACATAGGCATACACTTTGACAGCAGTACTACTTCTAGTACTGCTGCCAGTACTACTGTCAGACTGCCTCTAGTACTGCTGCCAGTGCTGCTATCTTTGCTGCTGGCTCTCCCCGAGGAACACTTGAGCTTGCAATGCAGTCCCTTGCTGAAGCCGCGGAGTATGCTTTTACACTCACCTGCTAAATGCATCATTGGCGAGGCTACCGACTGTGATACTGACAGCGGCTGCGCGCTGTATTGATCGCTCCACTGCATGTGCTGCTTGCACCTGCAGGGCTCTGGAGAATACTGTCACTGAGTTCAAGCTCAACCCCTGAAGCAGGCACAGACCTGTGAAGCGCTGGGATGATGGGGTTGTTCTTCTGGGTCAAAGCAAGCTGGGTTTGTGTGCGGTGCAGCAACGTTTGTCGTTAGCTTGGGACCTGCTGGTGGTTTACAAGACCTGGTGGTAAGGCCGGGTTTGCTGAGCACTGGGTGTTGTGCCCTTCCCTACTTTGGGTTGTCTTTTTTTGGGTTTCACCTCACCATCATGCTGCAATGTTCAACACTTGTGCTGTTGTGTCGGTGAGCTGTGTACAGTACTACATGCAGCGGCGCCATCAATGGTGTTTGGGGGGGGGGGGGTCGCTTATCATGCACGCATGTGTTGTATGTGGTGTTTGTTGACTTGACTTGGTTTGTGGTTCCCAATTTGTGTGAAAGAAGGGGGCAATCAGGTGAAGGTGCCAGTGCACTACTGCACCTGCTCAGCCCAAGCGGTGGACTTCTCTTGGCCCGACCAGTGGCCCCAAGTGGCCAATTTCTTTGCGGCAATTCTTGAAGTGCTGGGCGCAGTTTTTGTTGGCCTCGTTACCAAGCTTGTTGGCCTGTGTAGTTGTACTGCACCAGCAAATGTACTTGTAGCCGCAGTTGCCTTGTGCCTGTTCAGTTACTGCTGTACTTTTACTGTACTTCTAACCACCAGGATTCTGGGTTGCTGTGATGCAGGCTGAGGGCTGTTCAAGCTGCCTCGTGGCGGTTGCAATGTAACAAGCATGTCTTCTGTTTGCTGCCTGGCTGGACCGGAAGGCTGGCCGCTTCCTGTCACATCTTGAATTCGCCAAATTCATCAGTGCCCGTGATGGGGGGGGGGGGGCAGGGGCACCATGTCATCCCATGTGAGAAATGGTACCTTGCTAGTGGCTGCGTAGAGGGTGGTAGTGTCACACAAGTCCCATCATCATGTTTGTGCCCACAGTACTGATGCCACAACACGTCCTCCCCTCCACAACCTATACAACCTCTACAGGACAAACCATCGGAGGCAGCGACGCTGATTGCCCTAAATTTTCCCTATGTTACCATTACAGTTATAGTTACATTGACTGACTGAGCAAAAAACTGAGCAACCCACAAGGGAGCCTGAATGGCCATTGATGGGGTACCAGCAAAACCTGTGCTTGTGAATGGTGGAACACCAGCAAGAACACTGATGTACAGCTTGCAAGTACACCCGCCCCCACAGCGGCAAAGCTGCAGCACCACAACTGCTGCTGCTGCATCCTGAACACCCCACTCAGCCCCTCACCTTGGCAGGCATTGCTGCAGCCAAATGCATGCAAAGATTGCACCTTCAAGGCACAGTGTGCCTCAGGCATAAAGCCACTGTGTGCAACAACCAGTAGCTGAGAGTGTCATTGCTGACAGCAGCCGCAGCCTGCCGTGCAGCCAGTGACAACCCTGATGTACAGCTTGCATGTACATGTGTGACTCAAACACCCCACTTGAGGCACAACGTCAACCCAACACCACTGTCGCCCCTGCTTCTTTTACACCCCGCCCAAACTAAGCGCTGGTCACCGACGGTCAGCCTTTCACCCCTGCCCCTGGCACACGCACATCCACAGCCAACCAGTGACAACTTTGATGTACAGCTAGCAAGTACTTGTGTGACACAAGCGCCCCACAGAGGCACAGCAACCCTACCACTGCAGCTTCTGCTTCCTATACCCGCCCACCAACAGCAAAGGCCGGTCAGCCTTTCACCCCTGCCCCCGCCCGAACATCCGCAGCCAAGGCCTCCAGAGCCTGTACCTTGTGTGTGTGCATCACCCCATCATGCGTGCCCCCCGCCACACTTATCAACTCCACGTTGCCATGTGCTGCATGCTGTGCCCAATCTGCGACGTGGCTGTAGGGCTGCACCGTGTCTGATGTGCCTGCAAACACGCGCACGGGGTGTGTGATGTCGCGTAGATAGCTGAAATGGAGCTGCTGCTGTGGGGAGCGCTCCATGCAAAGCTGCATCTCTTGAACGATGCCTGCTTGGCTGGGCCTGCAGTGCAATTTGTGCAGTAGAGCCGTGGGGGGGGGGGTCTCAGGGGATGCTGGAGAATGTGTTACTTCTGAGGCGGATGGGCCTACACTGCAGCGTGTCAACAGAGAGGAAAATCAAGAGGCTATTATGTTAGTGTGATAGTGGGGTGTGTGATGTCGTGTAGGTAGCTGAAGTGGAGTTGCTGCTGTTGGGAGCGCTCCATGCAAAGCTGCATCTCTTGGACAATGCCTGCTTGGCTGGGCCTGCAGCGCAAATTAGGGTTTGGGGTTTAGGGTTTTGACAAAGATGTGATGTGAAGCGGGGGGGGGGGGGGGTCAGGGGATGCTGGAGAAATGTGTGGTTACCTATGTGGGGTGCAGATGGGCGAGAGGGAGGAAGTGAAGGGGGGGGGGGGTGTGGGTGTACGGCAGCACAAGGAAGCAGCCAGTACAGCAGTCAAGTCAGTAAAGCAGCGACATGTTCCAGTGCATGCAACGCGCATTACAAGGACTCAGTACACCAGAGTGATCACCAGAGCTGTCAAAGGCAATGCATGTCTGCGCCATGCAACGCAAAGTACTCATCGTACTCACCTCCACTGGCTGATCATGGCTTTGTATGCGGCATTGTTGGCTGTGAAGTGAGGGTCGCTGGCAAATGCTGACACCTCTGCTGCAGTTGAGCGAGTCATGAGGTCAGTCACTGCCTCACTCTTGACGGACTGCAGCAGCGGCAGCAGCAGCAGCAGCAGCAGCAGCAGCAGCAGCAGCCACAGGGCGAGGGTGGCGCACGTCCCGTTAGGGACAGCGCTTGATGGATGCTGTCAAGCAGCGTGCTCTGTGGGCTGCCGGCATATCACCGCCAAGGGGTTCCCCACACCCCTGTTGACACTTGATTAGGATCTTTCTCTCTTTCAAAAGAATATTTAGTGAAGCACTCATCACTCACCCACCCACCCACTGACTCCCTCACTCACTCACTCACTCCTTCGCCCACCCCATCACTCACTCACTCACTTGTTTGTACAGCATGTGGTTCTGCAGGCCCACAAAGCCATTCAGCACTGGCAGTGGTACCCATGTGGCCAAGGTAGACATCCAGCTGCCACCCTTGCTGTGCCGGCTGCTGTGAGGGACGTACGGGGCTATGATGGTAGGCTGCACCAGGCAACAACACACACAACAGCATGACACAACACAGCACTTGATGGTTGTAACTCATGTGTTGAACAGCAGGAAGTACACAGAAGCATACACTAGAGAGTACCGCTCAGCGGTGACAGTATCCATTTGTAACAACCTCCCCCCCATTAGAAGCCCGATCCACACAATGATTTTGATGATCCTCACAATGCGACGCTGCCAAAGAAAGCCGCAGTTGGAATGTATGTCATCCCGAGCATACTCTGCACTGAACATGCCACCCTAGCGCTAGCTAGCAGCCCGTGAAAGTGTTGCGCACATTGTGCTCCAGCCAACAGCCTGACAGATTGAGAACAGCATTATGTACTGTATACATCAGCATCCGCACACACCTAGGGCTCACGCAACACATGCTCCCAAGGGGAGGTCCTCACCTTGCCCACAATCCTGTGTCGTGTTTGTTCAGCCAGAGTGGCAGCCAGTGCATACAGGGTGCCAGCAGAGCTTGCCATGATGCTGAAGGACTGGACACCTGAAGCACCACAACAGCAACATGCAAGGGCTACTCAGCAGCGGAGATGTAACCCTACAATGGAAACACAATTTGTGTGTGTTGGGGGGAGGGGGGGGGGGGGAGGCAACTGTCACACTTGCATTGTCGCAGTTGCACCAGGCAGTCGCCAAGTGCCGTTCACCTTTGCCAACATGTCGATCAACGGCACTTGGGAGAGTTCTGTTTTGGAGCAGGTTGAGGGCATGGTCCACATGCAAGATGTCATTGCAGCATACTTACAATGTGAAAGCCCCTCAACTGTGTTGATCGGCAGGTCCATTGCTGTGCCCAGGTATGACCCGATCGTGGACAACCTTCATGCACACCCAGCCTTCTTTGGACGGACTGCAAACAACCTCACACTTGCTGATGTGGCTTACCGAGCTGTGGCTGGCAGCAGCGGCGTGGAGGGCACGTACTATGCGCAGGTCATCACCATGGGGAAGCTGCAAACTGTGGATGGCGAGAAGCAGTTTGTGTTTTGCAAGGGCTATGAGAAGGTGTCAAGCCCCCAGCTCAATCCGCTCAGCATGCAGCCACTTGTGTGGGAAGCTACCCCCCGGGCTGAGGCTCACATCAGCAGGAAGGCAAGAAAATTCAACACAGTGCCTGGCCACTTCTTTATTCTGGATGCACAGGCACTGCAGCGCCAGGTGTGCATCGTGCCCAACTTCAAGTTGGGTGCTGGGCACTTCTTCATCAACCCATTGGTGCACGAGGCAGAGGGGCACTTGGTGGGCATGCGGGGTGGCGCCGACAGCAGCTAAGGGCACCCCCGGCAGTGTGATTGATTTCAACAAAAGCAGGAGAACTGGGTCGACCTTCTGTTTCGGTGGTTCCCAATCAGTTGCAGTGCAAGCACCAGCCGATTGCTGCTGAGCAAGCAGTTGAGATCGGGAGTGAGTTGTGGTGGAATTGGTAAAGATCTCATGAGAAACTTGTGCATCATGGCCTAAAGTATGCTCAGTGGGTGGGTTCAGCGGTTTGTGCTGAAATACGTGACCTCCTGTGACATCTTAGGGTGCCATAGCCTCCCTAGGCATCCAGGCTCGAGCATACATGCACTGTAGATAGTAATGAAAGTGCTGTGGTCCCTAGAACGCAGCTATCAGGCGCTTCAGTGTCCAGGGTTTGACATAGATGTCTAACATCGATGTCCAACATCGCCTGGATATCGCCTGGACATCGGCCGATGTCCAGCGCCGATGTCCAACCGGTCGATGTCCAACACCGCGACGCGGCGATGTTGAACCTCGCGCCGTGTTCAACATCGGTTGAACATCGAACACATGGTGTCCATACTTTTAGAGACGTGATTCTCGTGGTGACGATTGGTGGGCATGAGAAGTGATAGGGGAGTGCGGGTGCTGTGTTGTGCTTGAATCAGCAGCAGCAGGCATACTGTACTGCCTGCGTCATAGGGGCACTCACTCACTGACCGTTGCTGCTGTGAATGCTACCGTTACCGATGTGTCACCCATTGCTGCTGTTACACCTGGTACTGCTGCTGCTGCTGCTGCTGCTGCTGCGGCAGCAGTTGGTGTGACAGCGATGCTGTGACGACTCGGGTGCTGGGGGTATTGCCCAACCTAGGACCCCCAAAACCCTAGAACCCAGCAGCTGTTTAGACGGCTAGAAATTCCCCTGACCCATCTAGCTGATCACAAAGCTCTGCAATGTCTGCTGGGTAGTGCTGGGTACTGCTTCACAGTGCGGCTCTGAAAGGTTCAGGGTTGAGGTTTAAGGGTTTATGATTTAGGTGACTGAAGGTCTCCCTGACCCACCTAGTTGGTCGCACAGCTCTGCCAAGTCTGCTGGGTAGTGCTGCACGGTGCGGCTCTGCAGGGGGGTGGACAGACCGATGCCGGGTCGGTCTGGTGCTACGATACGCAACTGCAGCTGCTCAGCTGCTGCATGAAGTACTAGCGCCATGAACCTGCGAGGGGGGGGGGGTGTTGCAGGCATTACATGCAGGTTGTGCCCCTGTGGGGGAGGGGGTGGGGAGATAGGCGCTTGCTGATCTGAGAGTGGTTGTGGCCAACTAATTGCAGGTGTGTGGTCGAGGAACGGTGTGCTGACTCCATTACTAAATAGTAATTCATCTAATAATCAATAATAATCAATAATAATCAATAATAATTAAAGAAAATAAATGAAACGGTACGCACCCTCCAAGGCACATTGCACCAATATGCAGGAACATCAGCACCAGCACTGACACGACAGACCGCTGCTGCATGACACACTACCAGTACAGAAGTTGATGCTGCATGACAGCCCAACACTCGCTTAATTCAAAGCCCGCATCAGCTGTGCATGCGTAAGGATGCAGACAGGCCCCAGTACCTGTTGCCCTGCAAGGGGTGCAGGAAGAGGACTGTGTGTGCATCAGGTGACGTGCTGCCACACACAGAGTAGGATACTGTCCTGCCATCACGCAGCACGGCCGTGTGTAGACTGCCTGGTAGGTCTGTGGCTATAGCAACAGCAGCAGCAGATGCTGGGTCGTCTGATATGGCAACCATCAGAGTTGACGATGTGCTTTACTTGCTGGCGGACTGATGCACAGTGGGTGGAGGAGAGGGAAGGTGGGGCTGGGAGAGAGGAGATGGCTAGAAGGCTAAAATGCACTTTGGAGGTTCCAAGATGTGGGGAGCGTAGGGTGGCCTCTCCTTCTTCTTTGAGCCCAACCAGGGTACCCCTGTGCCAAACCCTGACAGTACTGTTGCTAGTTACCTGAATAATTGTGGGATGTCCCCGCGCACATCATATATACAGTAAATTTGAACTGCGTTGGACATAAGCAGGGAGGGAAGCGGGCGTAATCACAAGCTGACCGCTCGGACTCCAGATCATCACTATGATCGCCCAAGGTCCAACACTGCAGATGCAGTCTGTGCGTCGAGCTGCACTCCACAAACCTTTCACCGCAGCTACAGTATCCGCCAGGCGTGCCTCAACCATGCATGCAACCAGCCACAAGAGCCATACAGCACAGCCTGTTGTTCTGGCCACACTCCCACAGCGACTGGCAACAGCAGCATTGGCAGCATCCTTGCTGTTAAGCAGCGGCGCTGCGTTCGCAATTGGGCCCGTATCAGTCAAGCTAGAGGACCTGCAGGTTTCAAAGACAGACTGCGGAGGTGAGACTGCTTGTGGACACCTGTCTCTTTCTTTGTCAGCTGACCAAGCTGATGTGTCCGGCCAAGACTTGGTCCGGCAGTGACTGCATTGGGAGATCACATGCCTCAACTTGAAGCAATCGATGATATTGCCGTAACTGAAATTCAGCAATTCTAGGGTGCAGCAGGCGTCGATGCAGACCGCGGTGTTGTGCAGCCTGCCAGGCTGTCAGCTCACACTGTCAGCTCACCCTGTCAGCTCACAGACACACTACGCCTTGTGACATTGCCAATACTCAAATGAAGCAATTGATCAACGAGTGATAGTGAGCATCAAACACAGCAGCTGAGGCGACACAACTTTGATTTGCTGACCTTGCATGTTGCTTCCCACAGCGCCCCACCTCATCTTATGCCACCTCAGCATCCTGCACGCCCCTGTTGTCATTGCCTGTTGTTGTGCGTGCTGTTGCCGCCCCCCGATGCACAGCCCTCACTCCTCTGTGTCACGTCCCTCCCTACTGTTGTTGCTGCCTACTGCTGTTGCTGCTCCTGTCCCCCTCTCCCCCCCCCCCTGCACCCTACACAGCTGGCATCTCCACCGTTGGTGGTGTCAAGTTCAGTGGAGCTGCTGAGAAGGCTGCCTGCATATCAGTGTCAGCACAGGCCAACAACCCCAGCAACAAGCCACTGTAAGCACAGTTTGTGATGCTGTTGTTGAACCAGCGCTGCTGGCTTCCATGTTGTTAGTAGCAATTGCTAGCCTCACAGCATATACTGTTTTGTAAATATGGTACACACAAATCCTTCTTCAGCCTTTCACTTTTGAGCCACCAGTGTGCATGCATTACCCCAGACCACTTCCACCTACACACCCCAGCCCCTACCAGCCTCTTGTGCACTATCAACTCCTGTGGTCATGTCCTGCTGGGCACTACACCTAGCCCCCTCCTTTTTGGCCCGAATGCCACACATGTCAACCAGCCGCTATTGGCCGAAATGCCACAGTGATACCCAGCAGCTGACACATTGGCAGGGCAGCTGACGCCGTGTTGTGCATGCCAAGTGCAGTGGGAGTGGAAGTGGTGCCTGGCCAGCCGGTGGGGGTCCGCCACCCTTGTACCTTCAAAAATTGTGGTGCCTGAACGTGTGCCGGGTGCTGTCTGGTGTGGGGTGATGAACTGCTGCTGTAGATACAATGCAGACGTGTTTGGACGCATCTATGATGTGAACGGGGAGGCCGCTATCGATGACGTGAGTGTCGACTGACTGATCAATGGTGTCAGCAGCAAACAACTTGTGCGAGTAACAAGCTTATGCAGCTGAGGTGCCTGTTTTTGGCTGTCACTCTAAGGACTGAGTACAGCTCTTCATGCACACTGCACGTGGTCATAACGTTGATATGGTGACAGTAAATCCGTTGAGAATCGCTTCTTGCATTTGTGCTGTGCTGTGCTATGCAACAGACATCAGCTTGCATGGGATAACAACCCTCAGAAACAGCCATGTCGCGTGGAGTGGAGTGACAATCTGATTCACATCTGCATCTACCAAACACTGTTGAACAATTGTTGCCTCAGCGTGTGTGCTGTGCTGCGCTACGTGTGTCATGTCACAGACTGAGAACATCCGCATTGCCTACATTGACGAGATCCCTCCAGGCACAAGCAGCGTCAACTTCAGACTCAATGTGGTGCGTGGCTGAGCTTGGCTGAGTCTGTGTGTTGATAAACACGCGCACCTGTACGCATGCATGTACATGGTCAATCTGAATGTATTTTTCGACATGTGCTTGCACCAAGGGTTCAATTTATTTATTTTTATTATTTATTTATATATATATGTATTATTTTTGTTTTTATTTTTTATTTTATTTATTTATTTAT
This sequence comes from Desmodesmus armatus, assembly GCA_007449985.2. Lineage (NCBI taxonomy): Eukaryota > Viridiplantae > Chlorophyta > Chlorophyceae > Sphaeropleales > Scenedesmaceae > Desmodesmus > Desmodesmus armatus. The sequence continues at coordinate 237,109 of VIIQ02000100.1, forward strand.
TGAGGATGGTGCCAGCTTGAAGGGTGGGTGGCATACTGACAGGCAGGACTGCTCAGAGCCAGGCTGTGTGTTGGCGTGAGCACATGATTGCAACTTTATCCGAATGCACAGTTGCAGTCAGAGAGAAGCCAATGACCATACCAGCTTACAGCAAAGCGACCTGCAGGCTGTGGTGTGAGCTCCCACATCGTCTCAGCTTAGTGCATGTTAGGGCGGCCAGTCTTGCTGTAGAGCAGCTCTAGCAATCATGGCTAGAGCTGTCACACACATGGGCTGAGCTGATACACTAGTGTGGGAGCCAACCCCATAGCAAGCTAGTATCCACACCCGGAACCCCAGCAGCCAACCCCCGTGGTGAATCAATGCCTTGACTGCTGCAACTTGGCGCTGCTGCAACTTGATATCAAGTGTCATCGATGCAATTTCAGCGTGCCATTGTGTTCCAATTGTTCGATGAAGATATATCAGAAGGTTGATTGTGGCGTGCACTGCTTTGTGGACCACTGGTTTGTGTTCTGCTGCTGCTGTGCTGCCTGCAGCCTTTGGAGCAGTACAAGCTCGGGCCACTAAGACTCCAAGGCTTCAAGGTAAGGCCACTACTCCTCCAAGCGCCCCCCCCCCCCCCCCGTGCCTCTCGCCCTTGTTTCGCAAAGTGGAAGCTGCCGCTGCACTGTTTGCTGCTGTGTTGCAACAGCATGCTTGTATGTCCGACTGCTAGCAAGGCTGCTGACGTCAGCATGCTTTGAAAGGAGTCACGAGCAGGCTTGCTGCTACAGTCTGACTAGAGTACCAGCAGCACATGCTTGCTGTATGTGTGATCATGGTGTGTACCGCACATTCAAGTCACACAATTGTTTGTGCTGACGTTGTCTGTGCCTGCAGGCTACTGGCTTCCCTGGCAAGATGCTTCCAAAGACTGCAGGTAGTAATATTGCGGCATGTTCTTCCGACGCACCAGCCGTGTTGTCTTGAATTTCACAGTCACTTCAAGGATATGAGCATGTGCTACTGGCGTGTGTGGTGCTTGTCATTCTGTCAATGCTGTTGAGTGGTGTCTGACTGCGGTTGGCTGCTGTTTTCTTGTTTGCTGCAGGGGGTAGCTTGTTGGATGAGCAGTCTCAGCTGGATTGTGAAATTACAGGAGACTGTGACGACATTGCCGCAGCAGCCGCCATCCGGTAACAGCAGCAGCATCAGCAATTTGAGGAATGCCAGAGCGAGTTGCAAACTTCCCTTTGTTTTGTTTTACCAGGCCAGTTTACCAGGCCAGGAACTTTTCCTTGTTTGGCTTGTGTGTGCAGGCAGTTGGGAGCAGTGACTAGTGCTGCATGTACGTCTTGTGCCCATCTGAACGTGTGAGCGCTGTAGGTTGCTGCTGAAAGCTCACGCAGCTGCACAACCAGCAAATACACAAGCTTGGCGCTTGCAAATTCCAGCAGCCCACATTGGCAAGCCAGCGGAGCATGACCTGCACCTGTCATTTATGAAAGGCGCAACCAGACGGATGCAAAGCAACACCAAATGCCACAAAGCAGTGTGTTGGTGGCCTCAATACAGCAGCCCTGCAGTTGATGCTTTCGATGTTTCAACATTCAGACAATACCACACTGATCAACACCAGCACTCATAAGGCACCGGACGCAGCAACACACCCAGAAACAGGGTCACATCCAGACGGCACAGAGAGGCAGGTTCCCTCGAAGGGCTGCCGCCGCAAGACTGGGGCTGGACCACTAAACTGCAGTAACAGCATATGCATGTTCCCCGTGCCATATGAAGCTTTCCTGTGGTGATGCATTATCATAGCAGCAGCCTCAGCGCCAACGCTCGCGAAGCAGCCCCTGTGGTCAGTGACCTTGGCATCTCAGGGGAGGCATTGCATGGTCAGCACACTGCCGCACCGGCCGAGGGGCTGCGGGTTTGTGACCAGTCCACGACAGCTGCAGCAACCACCAACATGCGGACATTGTGCGTCCACATGGCCCCCGCACATGTATGCTACTGCTGCTGCTGCTGCTAAGATGCATGAACAGCCAGCCAATCCTGGTGCAGCAGCCATATGGTCAGCCAGCGCAGCAGCGGTGCACATGCCAAAAACTCAGTCAAACACAATACTGCAGTGCCAGGCAGTAACGAGCTGCTCGATTTCCAGTCAACCCTGCAGCTGCTGTGTGCAGGCAGGCACCAGCGCTCCCTGTCATTGACAGGACAAGGCCTGAAACCACAACGTGGGAGCTAGTGTCCAGTCGACACTGTCCACAACCTGAAAGCAGCTGGTGTCAACACACGTGATACAGCCTGCAGGCTGCAACTGCCAGCTGGCCATGGGTGTGTGCATGTCTGCTGTGCCTTCCCTGCTGCTCCAACACTGGGCATGCGGCTGGCCTGTGGGTAACACTGCCATGCAGTTGCGGAAGCTGCGTTGTTGCGCGCCGGGCATGATGCTGTCAAACACAAACACTGTTGTGGGAACACATAAACACTGATGCAAACAAGAACCCTGCACTGGCTGCGATCCTCAGCTGGCGGCGGTCGGCATGGGGAGTGCTGCTCCTCTGTGGTTCACCAAGACAAAGTCAGATCGGAAGCTGCCCACGTCCATGCTCCTGCAGCAAACACCAACAAACAGCATGCAAGGCATACAAAGGAATGATGAGGAGCCACCTGCTAGAACTCTAGTGCGACAGTGGTCGTGGTTGTGGTGGTGCTGGTGAGGATGATCATGGCTGCTGCTCAAGAACCCTCCAGCTGCGAGGGGTGCAGCAACATGCACCACTGTCGTGCGGTGCACCAGAAGCCGCTGCCCCCTGCTCCTGACACACACCACGCAAGCCATGATAGATTTCCCATGAGCCTCTGGCTCCCTTGCGGGTTGCACGGCTTGCCGTGCCAAATACTGTAACTGTAACTGATACGGTGCTCCCTCAGCTGATGTGCCAGGCTGCATAGGCAGCAAGAGGCACTCACGGGGCGCCTTTGCTTAGGACGATAGGCTTCATGTTGCCTGCAACCAAGTAGCCGCCTGCAGGAAAGACACCGGCAGCAACATCAACAACTTGCTGTAAGGACTGCCAGCACTTGGGCAGCACCTCGGCTACTGCACTGCGTAGCAGCTGCAGTTGAGTGCCCGTCTGTCAACATGCACGGATTGTGGATGGCTGGAACGCAGAGCCTCCAGCAACTCAGGTTAGCTGGCTCGACATCACCCTATTTCCGTACCTGTCAAGCACAGCGCTACACTGGCCAGCAGTTCTAAGTGCAGCTGCTGGGGAAGACCAGTGAACTCCTGCTGCGTGAGCTTCAGCATGTCTCTATCTGCAGCAGCAACAGGCGCACGTCAGGACATGACCCAAACACGGAATGCCCTGCTTCTGTCAGTCGTGCTGCTGTCAGTGACTGTATCCACTGCAGAGACAGATGCTTACAGCTGGACACGCCCCAAGCGCAATGGACGAGGATGACAAACCCCAACAAGGTGAGTATGCTGCCTAGGGACATCACGCCAATTTGATCTGCCAACTGGTGATCTGCTGTGTGTTTGGCAGGGACAGACAGAGGCGTCAAAATTTGTGCGATCAAGTTGTTTTTCAGATAGCTTGCAAGTGTTGTAAGCGACCGTGTTTGTGCTCTTGAGACACTGCCACCTGTTCAAACCTCAACAGCAGTTGCAGTGGCCACTGCATGGTTGCAATTTGCAAGAACGGCCATGACGCCCTACAGAGGAATTTTATCAAGTTGCACACTTGACACACATAATTGCTTATTAAAGTGCTCTTCTGACATTCTTGGCCTTGGCTTGGAGGCATGCTGTCATCCAGAAAGCTGGCAGGAACTCAGACCTGCGTGCCCATGAACACCCTGTGCTCTCATACAAGTCTGTTGTGCCCAGTTTGTTGCAATGCACGCGCTACTGTTCAAGCAGGCCATCTCTGGCTTCTGAGATACTCTGGCAGTTGTTACACAGAAACAGACAAGCGCTTGCTCGCAGCAGCCTGCCACAATGCGTCCTCCCAATACGTCAGCACACATCACATACACATGAGTACTCCTACGTTCCTCATGGACAGTGCCAACCCCTTCACAACAACATATCTCTCCTCCTGACTAGCATGACACACCAGCCTGGCCGCAAGGCCCTGGGGCTGTGTTGATTGTGTCCTGTGCTGGCTGTGGCAGCAAACCCCAGGGTACAAACATGCGATGCACCCATAGCAGACGCCCCACAAAGTTGTGACCTGTCAACAGGACAGTAGGCAGCGCTCAGCAACCATGTCACCTTCTCAGTACATACTCCTGGCGTGGGGGCATGGCTGCAATCCAAGCTGGCCCACAACCACTCTCTCATTGATGCCTTGTGCAGTACCCCTTTCGTGCGCAAATACACCTGATGATCCCTGGTGCCACGCCGCCCTACAACACTCCATGGGCGCGCAGCACCAAACAGTTTCTGTGGTTGTGATGAATGCTCACGATCACAACAGCCAACAGTTTGCAGAGTCTTTGCAACTCTGGTCGGCTCTCAGGGCAGAACGTAGCCTGCAAGAATGATGCACACATGGCACGCACAAATGAACGTCGACATGCCTTGTCTGTCACACAACAATAAGTGGACGGGCAACACAACAACAGCAGACCTCCTGAGTGACTCACTACAACACAACAACCCTAGCAATACTCCGCTCCTGGCCTCTGCCTACAGTAAAGAAATTCGCAGGCAGCATAACAGTGCATGTGGAAGGGACAAGGGCTGTTGCCGTCCGTTCACCACACAATACACACCCTCAACAGCACCCCTGAACCAAAGATAAATACACACTCAACTGCCAGCAGGGAAAGAGGGAAACAGCACCTCTGATAAACAGCCGCACTTGTCTCGCAAGCACAGATCAACACCCCTCCCACTCCTTGTGCTGACGCCCCAACACACGCGCAACGATCTTGTCTCTTGTCGCAGGGAGAGTTTGCGCCCTACCGCACTTGTGATAGCAGGGGCACTTGGGCAAGGGCCTTGGTGCCACCCTTGGTTGTCACACCGTTGATTGTTGACACGGTGTTGGGAACGCCGCGGTGCCACACAAAGCGCAAGCATACTGGGTGTGAAGCCACCTTCGCAGGGTGTTTCACCTGCTTGCAAGCACAATAGCACTGCAGGCTGGTCGACACTCCGCTTGCCAACGTGTATGCATGTTGCCAAGGCACACTAGAGCAAACACCGTCCTGTAGAAACGAAAAAAGTACACCACGGGTGCTCCGAGGCATTTGAAACACCCTCGCAGCAGTCAAGACAGAGAGATGGTCGCTCTGTAGGGCCCTTGAGTGGGGTGACACAGCTGTGTGCCACATGCAGATACACTGAATCTGCACAGCGGGCAACAGCACATGTGTCCATGAATGCCAGGGGCGCATGCAGCCTACCGGCAATGAAAGTGACGCTGATGGCCTAACAGGGCAGCAGCAATTGCTGCCTGGGGCATAGCCAATAGGCAAGTGCCCTCACACTAGCAAGGTCCAGGCTGTGTTGTTCTGCACAACACAAGCGACTGCACAACGCAAGGCACTGGTACTGCACTACTCAATGCTACTGCAGTCATGGTGCAGGCACTCCCTCTGATTGCAGCTGAGGTGGCAATATGCATGCACCTCAGCAGTGGTTGCTACCTGACACGATCTCAAAGATCTCACTGGGTAAAGCATACAGCATACAACATGCAGCACCAGCAACAGCTGGAGAGGGCATGGGCTGCTGAATCAGCCGGATAAGTCCCAGGAGCCAGCTCAGCAGGACTGTGGACCTCATGGGATGACACAGGCTGCGTCACACAAGTGTATGTCCCACTACCTATCCTGCATCACAGCAGGCAGCAGCTCCACCCATGAATACCACAGGGCTGATAAGCATGCTGACTGCATGACATGCACCTGACAGATCGCAGGGCCACTCAGCACACTGCGAGCACTGATCTCGGGGGTGGATGATCCCCACAACTGCCCGCTAATGAGTCCCCAAAGCCATACCGCATCATGACATCAGGAACAGACACACACGCCTGTGTCCCAACACGGAAACTGTGGCACTCGCATGAAGCTATCTGCCTGCATCTCAGAAAAGAACATACCCAGAAAATAAGGACAACGCCCAGCAGCCCCTGCCCATGCCAAAGAAGGACGGCAGGACATGCGAAGCCATACCCAGCTTGTACCCTGGGGGTGTCTGAGCTGCGCTGGCCTTGCGGCAGCTGTTGGGTATCACTACCCCACGCTCCAGGCTCTGCGCAGGTGTCTGCCCGCACCTTACATGACCATACCCCTAGCAACCATACCCATGCCTCCCATTCCATAGGACCCTGCGCCACAAGCAGAGGACGCTGGAACATGCCATTGAAACGATACCAGCCTCTCCCTTGGAAGCCCCGAGCTGTGCTGATCACTCAGAAGCTGCTTAGGCACCACCCACCCACACGCTCAAAGGCTCTGCGGAAGTGTCCCTATACCCTGCATCCCACATGGCAAACGAACATAACCCTAGTGCCGCGCACACCCACACACTGCCAAAAGGCAAGGAGCACGAGGCAGAACGACATGCAGCACCATGCCCGCTCTCTCTCAGCATAGTGCATCCAGTCTGCCTGAACCGCACCTGCCCACATACCCAAAACCCTCCGCTCAAGGCTCACAAAAGAACCTGTGGCAGAGCTAGGTTGGCTGTTGCGTGTAGCCAGCCAAAAAAACAGCAGAGCACATGGAAACCCATGTCAGGGCTGCCAGCCCATGACCGCCTCACCCGCTCATCCACCACCAGCCCCACAAAAATCATACATAACACACCTTCCGTGCAGTCTTTCACAGTGATTAACACGGCCCAGCCCTCCACGTCCCTCCTGTCGACCACACACCAGCCTCGCGGCGAACAGGCACACACACCCCTACGTCGAGCGGAACACAGCAGGCGTTTCATGGTGGCCTCCACGCCAACCTGTCAGCCACATGCTGTGAATACCCGTGCACCCTCGTCACTTTGCGAGACACTAACACAACCCACGACACAAAGACTGCTCTCCACAGCAGCAGCTAGGTGGGACTGTAGGCACCTAGTTCCATGAAAGCACGACACCCATGCATGGAAGCACGCCCATCACACCAACCTGTCATGTTGCAACAGCCACATCAGCCTCAGAGGTTGGCTGTGGTACAAAGCTCTCCAGCCCTCTTGCACACTTTGCGCACTGTCACGTGCACCTTTCAAGCTGGTCAGTGGGGCACCACATGACCAGGCAAGATCACCGGGGTACGACCATCCACATGCAATAAGCAGCGATAGCTTATTGCTAACAAGCAGCAGAACGTGCCACGTAGGATTTAAATAAGTAGTCTGCTGTGGACGGCTGTCTGGAAAAAAAAGTCCGTTCCCCCCCTGTCCAGTATGGTAGAATCAGCAGCCAGACAGCAAGGGTGGGTGCATAGGCGCCAGCAAACATGGGCGCAGCTGCTGGTGTCTATATGGATGTGGCACAGCCGTCTGCATGCGCCATGCACACAACAACCAAGATAGCACATTGTCATGCCAGCCGGCCAGCAATGCTTGTGCACCAGGAGTCTGGGATGGTGGGGCCCTGGTTGGTGCATCCACGTGGCACCCACGATGCAAAGCACAGCTCCGCTGCTGTTGCGCACTGCACAGCACATGCTGGCCATCATGTGTGAACGAACCCATCAACACAACAGGCAACAGCAAGTCGCATCCACGAGGCTACTATGCAGACGACTCGTTCACACAGAACATCTTCACCCCATCAACCCCATCAGCTAGTCACAGTCTGCATGCCGGGACTGCCCGACTAACCATAGGTACACATCTAACCGGCACGTGCTTGCTGCATCTGCAAAAAGCTTTGTCGCTCATTGCACTGCAAACACCAAACCATAAAATGCAACTCAGCGCCACCGAAACTTGTACGAAACACCCAGGCCCCGCCCATATTTAGCAACACCTAGCAGTACATCCCCATTGTTAAGGCAGCTTTTGGCCCTCCCAGCCCACGGTAACGGGCGTACAACAACAGCAAGCACAGAAGGCAGGCCGCCAAAGCTGCCGAGTAACAGTCCCCTTTGCAACACCCAAGCTTGGACACCAGTTGGTACAAACCATGAGAGGCCCGTGCGAGCCTCTCAATGCATGCTTCCGTTGCTTTGCTGCACGAACACTAGCACCCTGTAGTGTTGGCTTGCCGGGTGCAGCTCTGGCCAGGTCAGGGGTCAATGCCGGCCTACAGGCAGCATACTGGACACACAACACTTGAGCAAGGGTAAGTGATACAAGGGGAGGCACACAGGTCGATGTCTCGGCACACACTGACGACCGCCACAAACCATAGCAAGCTGCACCCAGCAAGACCAAGCACACCGTGAGCAGCAGTCGCCACTCCGTTGACGGTCCCATTTCCCAGGCCGCCTCACACAGCAGCAGCATGCACCGAGCAACCCGACTCCAACACCACCACAGACAGCACTGCCTCAGGCGACACGCGAACCACGATAGCCCGTACTGTGCCGGCTGCGGCAGCAGCCGTGATTTTGGACAACTCCACATGCACACACCCACACCGTGCACAGTTAGAGCACAGCAGGCAGGCTTATGTGGCGTCGAGTACGATGCTTGCTGCTGCGCTACATCTGTGCATAAACCAGAGTGCGCAGCACAAGAAGCCTGCTGCATACACACACAGACGTACCCTGATCACCTTGGGCTCTTGTGTCATGCTGAAAAGCCGACATGCTGTACAGCTGGAGGGTGGGCATCGCACGTGCAGCACGAGCCGCCACAGTAGTGTTGGCTCGAACTGCACACCACCACAACCATATTGTGCTCTTACTCCCCAAGCACAAACTGCACTCACTGTACCACCGCACTAGCAGTCAACATGGTAAACCCAAGAAACGCGACCGTGCTCGACCGTAACTTTGTGAACGATAGCAACATCAACATCAACAACAAGGCAGGACGCGTCCGATGCAACAGCCAACACCCACACAGCAGTGCTCCACCCAACAGAGAGAATCAAACAAGGTCAACAGACAAGAGCTGCAAACCAGATGCAACAGTGCAGCCGAGCAGACACTCCCGACTCCCTCAACCACAACAAATACCATAGATCCAGCACTCTCCAGCTCTTGACCTTGCATGCATTGAGACAACTCAGAGTGTGCTGCCTGCAAGGAGGAAGGTCAGCCAGGTCAACAAAGGCACCGCTGCGCGTGCACCCACACCCACACGCACAGAGAGAGAGAGGGAGAACTCGCATGCAGAGTGCTGACATGCACACTCAGAGACACACACGTGCACACCAGTCAACCCCACGCTAGCACCACACAAGCCTTGTGCTGGAGGCTGAAACAGGCCTACGCGCTGATTACTGTCACGTACTGCTTGGAAACTGAAAAGAGAACAGAGAGAGAGAGACACACACAGCAGGGGAGAAGGCCGCGCCAACTGGGGCTGAGAGCCATAGAGAGACCCAACAGAAGATGCTCTTGATGCAATACAACCCCCATGCTAGGGAGAGCAAACAAGAGATGCCAGGCCCAGCACACGAGATGCACAGTGCACAGTGGCAGTTCCCCGCCACAAAAGAAAGACTCCACCAGAAGGGCTCCTTACCATGCAAGGCTGGAAGTCCCAACTTCCTACATCAGCAGGCACACAACCGGCAACAGGGTGCGCGCAAGCAGCAGCTGCAGCTCACAGCAACATACTCACAGGTGTTCCATATGCGCCCGGCCTCCCCAAACATCCGCGGACCACCAGTAACCCAACACACGAATGCCAACGCTCCGATCACATGCCAGCCAACACAACAGCACAGCCACCCATCCAAGCACAGACTCCCCGCCCGGGCGACAGACCTCACACACGTGCTGCGTGTGCAAAATCGTGCATGCAGGACAACCAGCTTTGCATGTTTGTCCACGCACGCCACCTCAGGTCGAGTAACAGTCACTGGCAGCCGCACACCCGCATGCAAGAGTGTGGCTCCTGGGCCCTGCAGCCCCTGGAACCCTACGTTGCCAAGAAGGATGGAGAACTCAACTCCCTAAATCCCAGAATAAGACAAGGCCCCGTCACTGTACACCTAGGGTCTGGTCCTGCAGCAGCTGTACAGCAGGCTGTACAGGCAACTGCACCAGAACACAACTCCGCAACCTGCCGTGTTGGCGCGAGACCAGCACAAGCTCAAGGTGTGCTGCAGGCACGCTGGCACCAGAAGAAAAAGGCAGGACGGCGATACTGCCACCAAGACCCTGCTGAGGAAGGCGGGAAAGCCATACATCGCACATGCATGGCAACCCGAACAGTGTGCGACACAGCATTGGGTGGCCGGAAGGACCCACGCCCTAGCTGGTGTTGTGACATGCCATCTTTGAGGGATGCAACAGAGAGGGGACTCAACCCATTCATCCCGGACACTGGGATGCACACACTCACAGGTAGTACCGCCTGCATATGTAAGCCATATAGTAAGGACTGATGACACAACCAGAGAGCAGAATATGCAGGACTGTTCCATCACCAAATGTCCCTCAAGCACCAACGTGTGAACACATCCAGACACGCTCAACGATCCCTGCGTGCCAAGCGCAGGTCAACTACCAAATGGTCAAGAAAAGGTGAGTGCACCTTTCAACACACCTCAAACCACGCCATGCTTATTGCAGCCAGCTGCTGCCCTGTGCGCTGCTGCTTGTGCTGCAGTACTGCACGGGCGTTGCATGGGTACCACCTCAGCACAGGCTGTTGACTGCTGTGGTGGCTTACGGAGCCCCAGCACTGAGGAGGCCCAGCACAACAAAAGCTGGCGGGGGCAAGGCAGGACACGCCTCGCTGGCGCGGCTTGGCCGGTGTGTAGGCGTGTCGATGGTAGACAAGCTTGCACTGCTGCAGCTGCTGCGCAGGTCAGCACTGCTGTAGCTGCTGCGACTGCAGCAGCTCTTCCTGCTGGACACCTCCATGACACCCAGCCATTGGTGCACGCAGCAACTGCAGGTGGCCTCTTGCTGCTGCTCGGCAATGATCCTGCTGCAGTGGAAAAGGGGGCGCGCTACTGGGGTCAGGCTCCGGAGGACACCAGAGTGGGGCATGACTGCACAGCATTCGTCATCGTCATCAAGGGACGTCTGTGGGATTTTCAGGGGTGCTGGCCGCTTCTGCCCCACCAAGAGCAGGGCATCAGCACCCTGCTGAGGCGTACAAGCTGCAACTGCCATGGACCTTTCAGCAGGACAGCAAGGGCCCCAGGACACCGCGAGCGTGGACTGGTCACAGATACTGCGATCAAACACGATACACAAGCACTTCGCTCAGTACGGGCTGGGAAGAGCTTTCCACGCAGCAACAGCAACAGCAACGGACATTTCAAAAAGCTTTCGCGCCTCGGCCCGTACTTGCTGAGGGACGGCGCATTCGTCAGCTGCTGCTGTTGAACAGAGACTGTTGACTCCTGCATGTCTGAAAACGGTGCCCGTGCCTGCCCTACCTCTGTGTAAGAGAGGCCCCTTCAGCTGAACTGCTATCTATCTGCAGTGCGACGACGCCGTTCGTGGAGCAGGTGTGTGTACTTAGTAGCTATAAGAGACTAACGTCCAAACCCAGCAACGAGCTATGGGCCCACTCCAGAAAGGACTGCAACTCAACCGCTACCCCGAGAACGAGACTTGGAATACAAAAGATCAAACCCTTAGCGTTAGACAATGTGTCTTAGCAGTGGTTGGCGGCGACTGCCGTGCTTCAGTGACTGTTTTCGCTGTAACCACAACCCGCAGGGTCTACGGATGAGATGCAGCTGAGAAGAACCGGAGCATTCGTTGAAGCTGTTATATGGAGGCCTATGCATGCTGTGCTGACTCTTGTCGGCTCTGCACGGGCAGCTAGTACGGACCATGACCTGAGGGACGGTCAGGAGTCAAACCTGCTGCAGCTGGGTGCAGCTGGGTGCCCGATCGGTCCTGTCCTCAAGACTCGGCAAACTTCTACGTTTACAAACCTTCATCCCTAGATAGTTGACGGTGGAAACGCCTCTCGTCACTGGCCAGCCTGTGGGGGAGGGGGTGCAAACCAATTCAGGAAAGTCTGCTGCTGTTTGCTCCTGCTGTGCATTTGCCGAGTATGGGTTGAGTGATTTGACTCTGCGGGCTGCGGGACGGTTCCAGAAGGCGGACTTCAGCCTCAGGCCCAGAAGGGGCCTATGCAAGTGGCGCGGCGGGGGGGGGGGGGGTCGGTGGGCTCTGTGGGCCTGTGGCTGCACCACTCAGGAAAGTGCTCGCTGTACAGCATCGAAATGATCTAGTACGTCCGCCCACCTGCAATATCACAAGATGGGTTATGCATGTTTTGTACTGCCGTGCGTTTCAGTGTTGTACACTTTCCCAGCCAATGCAGCCAACTGCAAACCGAACCATGTTGAGCAGGTTGATTGCACATGCCTTGTTTGACCAAGCCCGTTTGACTCGACCCCACGATAGACCAAATCAATCTTTGTGCTTTCAAGGCTTGATGTTACACTGCATGCTGCAGTAGCCTGGCCACAGTCTACAAACAACCCAGTGCCTAGGCAAGGTGACACTGATCACCTGCTTGCACCACCAGCATCACCCATCACCAGTACACGCAGTGACGTGTGGCGACTGTCATCCCAAACCCTACGCTCACAAACCCTGCGCTCACAATGTCAATACCCCACCCTCCAACCACCCAAAAGTGTGTACTGGTCACTCCAAAAAGCAGACCCCATGTCAGCACTGGCTGATGTGGGGACAGCACATGGGGAATGCTGCACCCCATCATGCCATGACCAATGGCAATGTTACTGCTCACAATCCCACTGCCCGGCCATTCCAATCCCCGGGCACACCAAATGAGTGAAAACCCTCACATGGAGTGTCTCCCATCGACCCACACCCACAGACAGCCTGCATCCTGCATCCAAGGCAAAAGACACGCTTGGAACCCTTTCAAACAGGCTGTGTAGCAGATTTCAACTCTGCCAAGCAGCGTGCTGGCATGCCGTGTCATGCTGTGCTGTGATCACAACCAAGATGCAAGGCACACCTTGGCAGCTGCTGCGCACAACCACAAGCGTCAACAGCTAAAACACGCACAATACACCATGCTGATATGCAGACGGCATGTGCAGACTCTACGACCCAATGAATGAAGGATGGCCACAAAAACAAGGTGGCATGCCCTGATGCAGCAGGCTGCAATTGCAACAACAGCTGCACACAAAATCAGGCAGCTGCCACCACCCAGCACTAGCCACTGTCGCTGGCAGGTGAATGGGTGCACCCACGTACCTGCCAGCAAACACGATCACCAAACCACCCAGGCGAACCGCCCAGCAGCCTGACTTCAGAAAGTAGTGTGACAAAGTCAGCATTGCCAACACATGGGCTGAGCAACACTGGCCCACATCCCCTTCTGACACCACCACCTGATAACAACAGCAGCAGCTTCAGCGGCGACACAACCCCCCTCACACACGTGCCTGCAGCAGCTGCATCATCGCGATCGACCGCTGGCGCGACATATACTCCTGATCATCCCCACCGCTCTGCAGCAAACGCTCCCTCACCCACTGCAGCGGCCGCTGCTGCTGCTGCCGCCGCTGCGCCTGCAGCTGCCGCCACCGCCCCACCGCTGCTGCCACCGACCCCTCCTCCTCTCCCAACCCCACCGCCAGCAGAGACCTCTCCGCTGCAGCAGCTAGCCGCGATTTTGCACTGGTCAGCCCCTGTGTGGCCCACTCCCTGTGCTGCATCTTGAACGCCACCCTCTCCCAAAGGCTAGCAGCCCTATTGGCATTATCTAATGGATCGTAAAGATCCAGCCCTGCGTCCAGCACGGCCTGCTGTTGCTGCTGCTGCTGGAAGGCGTCCAGGGGCACTCCATCCAGCTGTGCCTTGAGCCCTGCCATGTGGCTGCCGATGCGGTTGGCGATGCTGGAGTAGAGCTTGTCATCGGACCAGTTTTGTCGGCTGGCTGCCTGTAGGAGGTCTGACACATCTATGGGCTCACCCACCAACACCTTGACCTGAGGAACACGGCACGAGCGGCGGCAGCAAGGGCATGTGACATTGATGCACACAGCAACATGGTTCTAGTTGCCAACGCATGCGTGACTTGGGGGAGGGGGGGGGGGGGGGCGGGGGGGGGGGGGGGGGGGGGTGGCGGCAGCAAGGGCATGTGTTGCTGATGGACAAGACGACATGATTCCATTCCTCCACCCCAAGTGCAGCAAGTCTGATACGTTGGTGGGCTCACCCACCAACACCTTAGACCTGGGGGGGGGGGGCGGCAGGTACGGCGGCAGCAAGGGAATGTGCGCTTGGCGCACACAGCAACATGATGACAAATGCCGGCCCATAGACACAGCAGCTTTATCAGCTCAACCCTGCAGGAAGCACCCCCACCCCCACCCCCCGTGAGGTGATGTTGATGTATCGGGTGGCAGCAATGATCGTCTTATCTTTTCATCATTACAGTAATAATTACATGCGATGTATGGGTGTGAAGCAGAGGAAATCAGGCAGTTTTGCTGGAGCTGCCACTGCCTAGTCCTCCGCGGCCAAGGTGGCCTTTGCCATCTCAAACACCACCTGATGCCTGCCTGAGCGCAAAGGCATGCACGCCACAAAGCCAACCCCCACCCCACCCCACAAATCCCACCACACCCCACAGCGCACCACAGCATGCTCACCTCCCTGTTGGCCTTCGGCAGCAGCGAGCCCTTAGGCAGCACCTCCTGCATGCCTGAGTGCACAAACGGCACAATCACCGGCCGCGCATCAGCACACGAGGCCACAAGCCGCCCCACACCCTTGCGCACAGGCCCCATCTGCCCGTCCCTGCTGCGTGTGCCCTCAGGAAAGATGTGGACCCAGTCTCCGGCCGCTAGCCGGGCCTCTGCTGCTGCTAGACCCTGTTGAAACATGCCTTGGCCACGCTCTACTGGGAGCACCTTGGCTGCCCTGAAGAAGGGGACAAGGAGGTCTCTGTGAAAGCAGCGGTCGCTGGCACACAGCGTCCACCTGCGGTGGGACAGAAGAGCACAGGACAGGGGACACGCGCACACATGAGAGTCATGAAGGCAAACACGAGTTTAAGTCAAGTGAGCCTGTAGATTGACTCAGAACAACCATTGTTGGGCGGGCATCTGTGAGAACAAAGTGAGAAGGGTACAGTGAAAGCATTCTGGCACCGGGCCGTGAAGCCAGCTCCACTGGCTACTGTGTCAGCACCACCTTGTGCCTACCCATACACGTGCCTTGCCCTTGCCCACCTCAACTTCTGTTGATCCCAACACACTGCAGGCAGCAGTGTATGTGGCGCCCCTGCCAAAGCCTCATGTGCTACTGCTTGCAAATGCTACTGCCGCTGTTAAGTCACTACTGCTGCCCTTTTCAGGTGCTACTGCTGCTCGTTGCAGGTGCTACTGCTGCTGTTTTCAGGTGCTACATATGCTCTTCTCAAGTGCCACTGCTGCTCTTGCCAAGTGCTACTGCTGCTCTTTTCCAAGTACTGCTGCTCTGCTTCACCCACCTCAGCTTCTCTGGCTCCCCGTACACTGCAGGCGGCAGTATGGTGGACATGACCAGGGGGTCATCCATTGAAGCCACGTGGTTGCAGACAGTGATGAGGGGGCGCCCCGGCTCACGCGCCAGCGCTGCCTCAATGTGCTGCCCCCCCTCCACTGTGGTGTTGTTGACGCGCGTCATGAAACCGCGGCTGGCATGAGCCAAGATGTACATTACTGACGTCTGGGGAGGGGGTGCAACAGCAGGAGCAGCAGCAAGGGAGGGGCCATGTCAGCAACTGACGGTTCATGGAGCTGCAGCTGGCATACGCCAAGATGTACATGACAGACGTACGCAAGCCAAGGGGGTGAAGCAGCAGCAGCAGGGTGCAGCAGCGTGCATAGGTCAGCAAGCAGCCTCAGCTGGCTTGAACTATGATCTAGATGACGGCAATCTGTAAGACGTCATGGTATGTGAGCAAAGGGCGGGGGAGGAGTCGACGCGGGGGGGGGGGGGGGGGGCACATGGGGGCCATGTCAGCTACTGCCAGGTCATGCAAGATATACAATACTGTGATTGTGTTGTGATGTGGATTGTGACGGAGCATAATTCACATCATAGTTCAGGGCAGTGGGGGTTGGGGGTGACCAAGGCAGCAGCAGGGCGTCTCATCAAGGTCACAGGCCAGCAAGAATCGGTCAGCAGGATAGACTAGCTCCCTCCGCAGAAAACCTAGCTTCCTCCCACTCATCCTGCAGTCTGGGGTCACGGGGGTGACGACAGCAGCTGCTGCCACAGTGCTGATGTGTCGCTGCTGCTGTAACCCCAGGATGACCCTCTGCGTGACATCACAACCCTAGGTGAACATGGAAGCCCTGGGTGCACTGCAGCTCAAATCCCTGAATCATTGTGCAGCTGCTGCAGGTAGGGTGGCATTGGAAGCAGCAGCGACACGTCAGCACTGTTGCAGCTTTCTGGGGACCAGGACTGCTTCTTTGACTCGGGGGAGGGGGGGGGGATCCACAAAGCCCAGCCATACACATGTCAAAAGGTGTGTAGGTGTGTAGGTATGTAGGTATGTGTGCCATTGGGCAAATCAGATTCAGATTCAGAGTCGAAATCAGGCACCTGCAGTCCCTCAAAGGCAATCTGTCAGCATGTCCACCATCGCAGAGAAGGTGTACTTTGCAACAGAGTGCCTTGATGAGTGCTGGTGCCCGATGCGCCTGTATGCATGCTAGAAGCAACAAACACGTTCATGTGTTGTTGTCCTCCTGATCACGTTCACAAGCGCGCAGATGCCCACAACAACCATGCACCACACAGGGGGGGGGGGGTGCACTAGATGTGGTACACAGTACACACAACAGCGTAGAGAAGAGAAGGGGGGGGGGGGGTCTTCCAGTCAGCCAAACAGTCACCTACCCTGAAGACGCCATTGGTGCCGTACAAGTGCTGCAACTCTGCTGCTGATGCGCGAGCAACTGTCCCGCCTGCTGCTGCTGGCTGCTCTGGCTGCTTATACACACTGTGAGCATCCTGCAGCCTGCGCTTGAGGCGATGCTTGGCCTGCTGCCATAGCTGCCGCAGGTCCCCTTCGATTAGGTACGTATGCAGCTTCGTGATAGCCCTCGTGGGGTCTGTGCTGGGAAGGAGGGTGCTGTAGTATAGCAGATAGCCATCGTTGCTGCTGTTGGGGTCTGATGCCACCCGCTTGCCACCCCTTTGCTCGTGCGAAGGAGCGCTGCTTTGACGCCGTGTGTGCTGCTGGTCAGCATAGGGACTGGCGACTAAGCACTGAGTCGGCCTCTAGCAGAAACAGCAATTTGCCTCGGGTGATCTGCTGTTGTGAGGTGTGTTGTGTGGTAGATGTGCAAGGGCTGAAGAGCAGAACGTAAAGAAGAACGCCAATGGATGCTGAAGCGAACACCAGGACTGCGATATGCGAGACAGTTGAGAATGTTGCGAGGTGTCGACAGGTCAGTGGGGACAGGACGGGAATGCTTTCGCTTGCAGCACCGTTAGTAGCAACAATCCAATTGAAACGAGAGGTAAGGCTGAGAGACAGCGAAGACGACAAGCAGACGGATAGACAAATCTACAATACCCTTGGGGTGCTGTTGCTCTTCCATTTGTGCACAGTTCACGCCATGGTTCTGTTGCGGTGTCGTTCTCTCAGATGTGCTACACTGACGCCACCAGCTGACCCACATGAAGGAGGGGAGATGCAGTCATGACTGGCCCAGTCAGACTGGGGGAGGGGGGGGGGGGCGATGGTAGGGCTGGGTGGGGGGCCAAATGATGTTGCAATGCCCTTCTCTACCTGTGCTCAAACTGAAGCCACCCACCTGACCCACAGGAAGAAGGGGGGGCAGTCACGGGGGTGCTATTGCTGGTTGGTTGGGGGGGGGGGTGCGGGACCTGCTCAACACAACCATATGCAGCAGCCCCTCAGGTTGCCATTGAAGCCCAAAAGGCCCCTTCTTGGCCATGCATGGATGAAAGCTTGCTTGCTGTACTACACTGTAGGCTGGAGATTGGCGCTAGCAACGGTGCAAATGGTGCAGGATCGATGTCGTATTACCAGCACTGGTCGACACGCATGCTGGTATAGCAGCACTGGTCAACAGGCATCCAGTTGTGGTGGCCTCCATGGTTGGTGCTTACTCAGGGACTGCAAGTGGCAAGGCTCATGTACACCTTGGCTTTGCGCTGGAAGCATGCACAAGGGCCCTGGCCTTGTGGGGCGGCCATGCCCGGCTAGCTGGTTTACACAGCTCTGCTGTTGCTATCTCCAACACCCCTTCCCATGTGGGACACATGAGAGCTGCACAGCCTGACACCGCCACATGCCACAGGTGCCGTCAGCACCAACACATACAGAACGGCACGCACCAGCAAGTGAATCATGTAGGCGGCCGGTGTGCCTCTTGGCCTGATCTCTGGAGCCATTTGCACTGCCCAGGCCCTTGCAGGGGCATTATAGGTGGACAGTGCAGCATCCGGGGGGGGGGGGGGGGTGCCAACCCACGGCCCGGGTCGTCCACTTGCAGATTGCTGCAGGCCTCGAAGTGTGGGACTGGAGCTGTTGCAGAGCAGCTCTGCCTGTTGTGTTGTCGCGGCAGCCAGCTTGTAGGGTTGCTGTTGACATGAAGTGCTGCTGGGTAGCCAGGAGTTGGTGTGCAGGTGCAGATCTCCGGCAGCAATGTTGAAGTCACTGAACAGCCCCCGGGCCGGGGGGGGGGGGTGATTTGCCGGCTGTGAGTCTCACACCCTGTGCAACTTGCATATTAGAAATGCGCTGTATCCGATGGTAGGCTACCTCTACCTCTGTCCCTGCCTCCCTGCACACAGCTGGGCCAGCATCCCGGATGCTGGCCCAGCATACGGTATCAAGTTGTATGCTGAAATGACTGTGATTACTTGCCTGTTGTTTGAAGGCCAGGGGGGGTGATCCCAATCACAAGTACATAGCAAATAGTATTAGAGTCAACTTTTTTGCTTTTCCGAAACAGTGTGGCAATGAGACCGCTGACACACAGTGCTCCTTAGTGTCAGGCATGCGTAGTACGGGCACTGCTTGCTGCCAAAGTTGTTAAGAGCTGCCGTTATGACGTATGTTGACTTGTGTGGGTAACCGCCATGAGCCTCCGAGGGCTGCGCTGAAGGCACCACTAGTCGCCAGTACTGGCGACGTGCCAAGCACGGGGTCTTGACTACAATGAATACATATCACAGGTGCTTTGGCAGAGGTGTTGACCTGTGTATTTGCCAGGCTTTGATGGTGAAAAATAGCGCCCTGCCCTCCGAGCCTGACCAGGCCCCTGGAGCGGAGCAGTCTGCACAGCACCAATACCGACAGGCTGGCAGGGCTGTGTGCACTTGGGTTTGAAGGCACACGCGCGCACTCACAAGGCTTGATCTGATGTGCACAGACTTTCAAGGTGGCAAAACTAGACTGTGCATGCAAATCTGTACACTCCATCATGACTGCAGTCATGGCCAAGCTGCCGCGCAAACTGGCATGTCGCTCACTTTCAACCACTGGCCGCTAACACGCATTGCATGTGCACTGGGACCCAACTCGCGCTCAAACTGCATGTGGTAATATGAACCGACTATGCTTGGTAATGTAGACCTGCCAAACACCCTGCCTAGCTGCATGAAACCTGGAGTAGCCCACATGCTTGGTGACCGATCAAATTGCCCACTGCCCCCAGGACAGCCCCTTCAACAGGCTTGCACAGACACTGACAACATCACGGGGGCTCAGCCCGTACACCCAGTAGTGCTGCTGACCCTTGGAACATTTGCCTGCCTGTTGGTGGGGGTGGGTGCACGTTGTGACCGGCTGAAGAGGGAGACACAAGTGGCAGACAACACAAGAGCCCCCCCCCCCTCTTGTGGCAGTGGATGGTGTGGTCAGGTGTGGGAAGGTGGCAGGTGTAGGAAGAGGTTGACAACCTCTGTTGGCAATGCGTGCATCACCACTGCGGTGTCTCGTTTTTGCAACAGCTTTGCTTCCTGCCCCTCTCCACCTGTCAAACTGACTTCAAAACTGTTAATGACTGAAAGGAATGACATGGCCCAAAAACTTGACAGCGAAAGTCAGCGGCGACGGCCAATAGATCGCGTGTTGCATTTGCTGCTGTTCTCGGAATTCAACCCATCTCTCTTCGCTACCTGACGTGCTTCCGCTTGACCACGCCTGGCACCTTGCTCTCCGACACTCCTCGGTTGGTGACACAACTGTGACTTTCTTCTTGAGCACGGTCGTGGGGCTGTTGCTGCGTAGATGTGCATAGACCAGCCCCACAGTGCTTGAGGGAGCAGCACCATGAGCAAGCGGCAGGCAGACGGTGTGGAGGTTAATGGAGCCAAGATCCAGAAAACAGATGCTACCTCAAACGGGTTGCAGCAGGTATGGGTTCCAGTTGCGATGGCTGTCGAACGCCCCTGTCATCACCCATCTGGCACATTTGCAAAAGAACTCCCCAGCGTCCAGTCGTCTCCTGGTATGCCACCATGGTCATCTTGTGTTAGTTGGGCACTTTCTTGCGTCGCCCTGCACTGGCAGACCCAAACTGATAACAGCACCCAGTGCAGCAGTTCAAGCTGGGACCTCAGTTGTGCTGGCCCTAAGCTGCTGCCCGTGCCTCGAGGGCTCGAATGTCAAATACACGATGCATACTGCCTTATGTCTGTGTTCGCAGCTGCCGGAGTTCAAGCCACCCCCAAAGGTAAGGGTCCAGGGTGGCTGCAGCGGCCTACTGCAACACACCTTGCTCCCTGATACACCCTTCAAGGTGTATACCACAACCCCTTGACGCTCTTCATGTTGTCCTTGCAGACATTCCCACCCTCCACTACAAGGAGGGCCGGCTGGCCAGGGACTTTATCAGCTACTTCAGGGCTGGCAAAAGCGCCTCACTCATAGTAAGTCCGCCGTCTAGCAAAGCAGCCATGGTGATTCGTACAGTCTTGCCTTCTGGTGCATCTAGTAATCTAGCTCGCATGCCTCCCTAAGCAGCTGCCCAGCTGTCTTTTTTGGGTGGTTGTTGCAAGCAGCAGTGATGAGAGTGTGCCAGGCTGGAAGCCAGGACTGCCAACAGGCAGAAGCTGCTGGCCCTCGTGAATATGCATCAGGCATGTTGGAGGGCATTTGACAGCAGCAGTGAGCCATACGAGCTTGCAGGCAGCAATACAGAGGCCAGGGAGCTCGACTGGGCACATTGCCAAGTGCAGCATAGACGCTCCCATCTGGATTGGCTGTGTTTGTGTTGGTGGTGGGTGAAAGGGGTGATGGCAACCAACAGGTTTGACAGGTTGGGTAGCTGGTGAGCCACAGCAGCAGTGGCATTACTTCTGCTGTGTGCACTGCAAGCTGGGCAGCAGCTGGCGAAGCAGCCGACAACTACTTTGCCAATGAGCAGTTGGGGGTTGTGATGTAGCAGCACCTGCCCATAGTTTGAGTCAGTCCCGCTTGGCTGATGCTGTCGAATGACGTTTGGCAAAGCAAGTGCTGTGCGGCGCTGCTTACTCCCTGGAAGTGTGCTCAACACGTCCGCACCCACTGCTGCTGCTTCAGGTTGTGATAGATCCAGTGTTCATGGTGGGCACAAACAAGCAGGTCAAGTCGCGGCAGCTGTGGGGTGACGAGGTGTACACAGACGACAGCGACGTGGTTGCTGTGCTGCTGCACCTGGGCTACTACGCCTCCAGCAACGTGGCGGCCAACCCCCTGATCAGCCGCTTCTATGCGCAGCTCACCCTGCTGCCGCCGCAGGACAGTTACCTCAGCGCGACACGCAATGCAGTCCGCAGCAGGTGCTGGTTTGCCAAGACGGAGGGCTGCTCATACCAGGTGGGGTTTTAGGGGGGGGGGCTAGAGAGGGGGGGGGGGGGGCGCTGAAGATTGGTCACGCTCAGCTTGGCTTGGGCTAGGTGCTGTTTATGTGTGGGTGCCTTTTGGTAGTACCACAGCGCGGCATACAAAGCTGTGCGCAGCAGGTGCTGGTTTGCGAAGACGGAGGGCTGCTCATACCAGGTGGGGTGGGGGTGGCATTTGCAACGAAAGTGAGAACGAAAGTGAGAACGGAGCGCGTCTTTGTTCATGTGATTTTGGGGGGCAGGGGGTAGAGGAGCTAGAGAGGTTGGGGGGGGGGGGAGGTTGGTCAAGATCAGCTTGGCTCGGGACGGGTGCTGTTTTGTGTGGGTGCCTGCTGGCAATACCACAGCGCAACATGCAACGCAGTGGGCAGCAGGTGCTGGTTCGCCAAGACGGGCTGCTCATACCAGGCTGCTCATACCAGGTGGGTTACTTGGTTGGCATGTGCAATGGAGATGAGGACGGAGCGTGTGTAGACACAGGGAGTGCATCCAGCCAATGCATCAACCATCCAAGGATGTGACATTCCGAAGTTGTGTGTGCGCAAGACACTGAACTTGAGTCAAGCCGGTACTATCCTTCTGCCAGTCCGCAAAATGGGGCGCAAGGGGGGGGGGGGGGGAGAGGGGCGGAAGGTCTAGAAACAACAACAGCATCAACTCCAAGTCAGGTTCAGCTTGTCTCCTGATGCTGGCCATGTTGATGCATGCCCTGCCAGCATCATCTGGGCCAGCATCAGGAGCCAAGCTGATCTTGGCTCTGAATAGGTGCTGTTTTTGTGTGGGTGCCTGGGAGAGTTGACCTCAGCGCGACATGCAACGCGGTGTGCGCAGCAGGTGCTGGTCGGGATGGACGGAGGGCTGCTCGTAGTAGTGGGCCCGACTGCTGTCGCACAGAATCCATGGGTACTGTACATGCACACAGCCTGACTAGGTGTATTTGGGTGCACCCAGAGAACGGATGTACTCGTATGCTTCAAGGGGGTTGGGTAGCTCCTAGTCCCATCACCTCCTTTGTGCCCCCACATAAACTACAAGCAGCTCTGTTAACACCCGGTCAAGCTGACTACATGACGATCACCCCTCCCACTGCTGATGTACGGCGTTAAACAGTAACTGCTGCCCCCCTCCCCCTCCCCCCCTCAAACCACTCACAGGTTCACGATGTGCAGCAACAAGCACACAGGGGTGCCAACCCTGATGCTGACTTCCTCACTTACACTGTTGTCTTCACTGCCTCCCCCCCCCCCCCCCCCCGCGCCCCGTGCAGGTTGAGCGCTGCTGGTTGATGACCCGCAGCAACAAGCACATAGAGCTGGCCAAGCGCACGGAGGATGGTGCAGTGACCTACCCCACCTACCAGCTCGGCAGCAACGACAGGCAGATGAGCACACGCAGCACAGCGGGAAGCAGCAAGAACAAGCCAACAAACGAGGTGGGGCATGGGGGATGGGGTCGGTGGGAGGCGGTTCTGGGTGGTGGAGGGGGGGTTGGGTAAGGTGTGATATCGCATCTGTGCGAGCATATGTGGTCTAAGAATGCAGCTGAAAACCCCAACACCTAGCAATTCACACCAGGATAGTCAGGTTGAGTGTCAACATGTGCCCTGTCCAACTGCCTGCTCACCCCCCCCCTCGCGCTCTGCTCCCCCCCCCCCTCGTGTCGTGTTGTGTTGTGCAGGTGACTGTGTTGTACAACCTTGTTCAGGAGCCCTGGCTGAAGTACTGCATGAGTGCCATAGCTGACAGGGGGCTCAAGAGCAGCCACTGGACCAGCAGCAGGCTCAGGGACGACGTGCTCTACCTGGAGAGCAGCAGGTGGGTGTGGGTGTGGAACACTTGGAGGGACAGGGGCCGAAGAGCGTCATGCATCTGATGCAATCAAAGCATGGGTGCGAAGCAGCATGAACAGCAGACCTTGCACAGCTCACCATGTTAAGGTTGGCTCCATGTTACCCATACCTCAACCCTAAACTCTAACCCCTGTGTCTTGCTGTTTGTTGTGCTGTAGCACCCGCTACGAGCTGAGCTACAGGGGGGATGACGTCGGACAGCCGGTGAGCAGCAGCAGCAGCAGCCTGGGTGCAGCAGGGGCAGCAGCAGCCTGGGTGTAGGCGCGGGATGACCACCAGCTGCTTACTAGCGCCTGTACTGCGGCGCCCTAGCCTGCCCTTGCACTCCATATGCACAGTGCAATCTTGCCGTGCTAACAGCATAGCATGGCACAGCACAGCTGCTGTCAATGCTCACTGCATCACAGATCCCCTGATGACTCAGCTCCTGCGCTCTCTGCTGATGCTGCTGTCCTGCTCCCGGCCAACACCAACGCTGCTCCCCCCTCTGCAGGAGGTGTACCGGTTTGTGCGCTGTCAGCGTGCGCTGCCGATCAGTCTGATGGAGGCAAAGGGTGTGCCGCTGCCTGCTGGGGATGTGGAGGTGCTGGAAGATGACCTGCGCTGGGACGAACTCGTGGTGAGTGACCGACTTGTACTGACTGCGCTTGTCTGGTCTTGTCTGCATGTGATGCGAGGGAGGGACCACGGAATGGAGGGAGGGAGGGGGTGGATCGGCTCCCGCAAGGCCAAATTGGTAGGGGGAGGAGGGGGTTGGACGGAGGGGGGAGAGGGAGCTGCCTGCTGGTGAGGTGGAGGACGACCTGCGCTGGGACGAACTCGTGGTGAGTGGGGCTTACCTGTATAGACTGTAGAGCAGCCAGAGCGCGCGAGGGGTGTGGGCTTTTGTGCGACTGGGGCTTGTTGGGGTTTTTGCACATTTGGGGGCCAGCTTGATGAGTTGGTGGAATGGGCGGGGGGGGGGGGGGGGGTAGGAGGCACTGGTGATGCTGGGGCTAATCTGGGGTAGAGGGCTGGGGTTGGAAGGTATCCATCTGCTGCTCGTACGCTGCTGCTGCTGCTCTGCTCTGCTGTTGCCGCTGCTGCTGATGTTCTTGTGCAGTGGTCCAACATGCACGTCACTGTGCGTGGCAAGCAGTACAAGATGATGCGCATGCACTTCATGCCTCGCTGCAGCCCAGGCGGCGGCAGCCCGTGAGCACCAGCATGCTTGCAGCAGCGTGCTTGCAGCAGCATGCGCGGCTGCATGCATGCAGCAGCAGCGCGTGAGGAGCAGCAGCAGCAGTATGGATGCAGCAGCCTGTGAACAGTAGCAGCAGCATAAGGCAGCGGCCTGTGAACAGCAGCAGCAGCAGCAGCAGCATGAATGCAGCAGGAGCAGCGCCGGGCAGCAGCTGTGAGCAGTAGCAGCAGCAGCAGCAGCAGCAGCTCAAGGCCAGTTGTGCAGGGCTAGTGCTGTCACCAGGCCAAAAGACGTTCACAGCAGCAGCACCTGGGGCCATGGCAGCAGTTGCGCCTGCGGTACAGGCAGCACAGCAGCAGCAGCAGATGCAGCAACAGCAGTCGTGGCCTGGTGAGCATGCCAGTCCAGTGCTTGCAAAATTACTGGCTTGGTGTTGAGCTGGCGGCAGTGGGTTGTAGTCAGTGTGACATACACCAGCAAGGTGTTGGCGTGGCTGCTGCTGGCAAGCTGACAACCAGCACAGCAGCAGCAGTAGCGGTTGCATGGATGCGCGGGGTGGTGTGTGTGGGGTGAGCAGTGCGCAGGAGTGTAGTGCTGCAGTTGGGTGGTTGTAGCAAATGTGGCAAGCAAGGGCCCTTTCCACAGCAGCCGCTGCAGTAGCAGCAGGAACAGCAACCAGATGCATTGCCAGTCGGTATGGCTGAATTGTGAGCACGTAGGGCCTGGTTGCGGCCTGGTGATGGAGTTGTTGCATGCAGCAGATGGTTCTGCTGCAGGTGCATCCCAGGAGGCTTGTGCTATGTACACTGTGCAGCATGTTGCGGCAGTGCGGCAGCAGCTTCGCTGCATGGGGTTTCAGCGCAGGCGTCTTGTGACGCATCGAATGCAGTGGTGGCTGGCAGTTGGTCCAGTAGCACAGTGCTTGGGAGGACGTCAGCAGTGGTGTTGTTGCTGCCTAGGCATGGTGTGCAGGGCTGCTGGCTGTGCTGCCGCAAGCAGGTTGTAACACATATGTATACACTGCAGTGCTTGTGAGAGGTGTCGAGACCCAGACATAGTTTCAGACAATTCAGATATACTAGAGGGATGGCACAAGCTGCGAGACAGTGCCCGGAACCGGGGAGGTAGCAGCTGTGCTGTTTGTCAAGATGGTTGCTGGGCTTGGTGTTTGGCCTGACCTGATCCTAACAGTGCAGGGTGGTGTGTCTGGTGAAAGCTGGACATCAGTGGACAGATTCTGTCAGGCTTTGCTGTGTTGGCAAGATTCTGTCCATATGTGTTTGCATTGACAGCAACACTCATACATGCAGGTGGTTGGTCACGCACTGGCGTCAACATGCGACTCTCACTGCCTCCTGACTAGTAGCTGCAGCTGTGCGCAGTGCCATGTCTGTTGCAATGCTGTTGGTTTTCTGTTGTGAACAGCCTTTTGACAAATGACGCAGCAGGGCACTGAAACTGGTTGGGTTCTCCATGCGCACTGACAAATTGGTCACCAGGCTGCTGTTGCTGCTGCTGATGCTAACCTAATAGCGACACCCCTCTCATGCAGAAAATCAGCACAACAATCAGCACACCCAGCCGCAGCACAGCACACGTCATGTTACACTCCCTGCCAACCCAGGTCAAAAACCTGTGCATCTGTCAGGCACAGGTATTGCAGTGCCCAATCGAGCCACAGCCGCTGTACAAAGTAGGTTTCTGGTATCACAAAACTGTGGCAGGTGCTGCCTGGAACAAAACAGGTGCAGCTGCTCAACTGCAATGCTGCAGCGCCTGCAATGCTGCAGCAGCAGGACACCAAGACACCTCCTGCAGTTTCGTGGCTGCCAGAACTGTCCGGGTGACACAGACACACTCACAGACACAGATCATTCACACATAGTGCTGCACAGCAACGTAATAATTACGTAATTACTGCACAATGACCTTGCCCTGCATGCCAGCACCCTGGTGGGGCTCGCAGTAGTAGCTGTACTCGCCGGCAGTGGCGAACTTGGTGGTGGCCTTCTCCCCGGGGGCGTTCAGGTAGTCCTCGTGGCTCAGGGCCTCGGCGTTCTCGCCGGACTGTTAAGAGAGAGCAAATGCAGAAGCACAGGGGCAGCAGCAACAGCAGACAAGAGGTCAGCATTTTGGATGATCTGTGTGACAGCAGCACTGCTGCCCACCATCACTGCTGCCAGCAACATGAGTACGTAAGTGAGGTATTATAAGCATAAACAAAGCGTGTGAGCGTTGCCGAGAACATATGCATGCACGAAGCGTGTGGTGCCCAGATCACGTATGTGTGTTGCTTGTGGCTGGCATTGGCGTCTCGCTGGGCACAGGAAGGCAATTGCTGCATAATGTACCCAATTGCGACCTTCCGGAGCACCAATTGATGTCCATGCAAGACCACATCACTGCTGCTGCTGCGATCGCGGACTGGAAACAGCTCTGCAGGCCACTTACGGGGATGGCGTCCTCGTCGAAGACGATGTTGTGGGGGAAGCCAGCGTTGTTGACCCAGGTGACGGTCTCACCGGCCTTGATGGTGACGCTGGAGGGCTCGAACACCAGAGCACCGCTGTCAGCGCCCAGCTTCACTGTGGCATCTGCGTGGGCAGACAGGGCCAGGGCCAGGCTGCTGATGCCAACAGCTGCGGCCTGAGCGACCTTCTGCACGGCAGGGGCCTTGCGGGTGGCCTGAGCCTTGACCTGGGGGCGGACAGCGCTGGCACGCACGCACAGGGCCATTGTGATAGATTTGCTGAAGGAAGGTGTAAAGGACGTGGTTGTGCGTGGGCTGGACGTGGGTGGAGTGGGATCGGGCTCTGTACCTATTTACCGCTGGTTCCTTCCACTTGGGGAACCCTTAAGCCCTCAATGGCGAGAGATCATTCTTGTTTGACCACGCGCAGCTTGCAGGGTACTGCTATTGGTTGAACTTCATCTTTGAGAGTCCGCTCTGCGCTTGGGAGCCACAAAGTACGGCAACTGAGCTGCTTTACGGGTGATTCACTCCAGCAGCAGAACCATGTGGACCGGAGGGCTGTCGGTGGTGCTGCACACCTTGAAGTACCGATGCTCAATATTATGAGCGGCTGCATGGATACCTGCTGAGCACTTTGCTGGTGTGCAAGGTTGATCCATGGATGGCATGTGCAGTTCATCATGTGCACTTGTATTGAGTAACCGGCACCTGATATATGTTACCAGGCAGAACGTGGCGCTTGGGAACAAATGATGGGGACTAGATGGGTTGGTGCAGGGGCATGGTGTCCGGCAAAGTGTTCATGGTGTGGTGCCACAGCGGTATGCGCACCGTGATGGGAATCTGGCTACCACCCAGTAAGCATGACTGGGCCAAACTCAATAGACAGAAGCAGGCTGCCAATCAAGCACACGTGCAGCAGGCTGCCAATCAAGCACACGCACATGGACATGGCAGCCAGCCAGATGTGAAAATCAGCAGTGACCATCAGGCAAGCCACACAGCCGCAGCAGTGTTAGCCCACCTTCCCACACCCGTATGCCTTGCCTGCAGCAAAGCTCCATTGTGCCTTCACACCACGTTCACACCATGAGGACTGTTACCAACCAATCAACCAGATGATTCAAGGTCATTCAACCTCAGTCAAACACATGGTCAAGCTCTATGTCAGGGTCCAACAGGCTGGGCCCGTACTGGCTCAAATCCAGGCCATCCAATATCAAATTCTCAAACGTCTCTTCCAGCTCAGTCTCCCCAATCAACACAGCACCCTGCATCCTCCCCCGCAGCAGCAGCACCCGCACAAAGGTTGCCTCCGGACTGCCTGCATCCAAAACCCTGCTGTACATGATTACGTCACCCTCCGGCTGCTGCTGCAGCTTCTGGCCGTTGTAGAGACCCAGCAGGACCACCTTCCTGCCTAGGAAGCGAGTGACGTGGGTGAACTGCATGCAGCATGCAGGAAGGGCAGCACAGCGTGGGTAAAGTCAACACTGGAGTTTTGGAAACAATGCACAGCCAGCTGGCCCAGCTAGTGGGCGAAATCCGTTCACATGCGCAAGCAGAAGCTTTCTGGCAGCAGACTGCAGCAGGTATGCAGCCCCAGCGCCACACGGCACACCACCGCACGCAACGTCCCCCCTGCTGCCCTCAAGCAATACATTGAACCAATGCTGAGTGCCGCAGCCCCCCCCCCCCCCCCCCCACACACACACACACTGGCTGGATGCACTCCCTGTGTCTACACACACACACACACACACGTTCTACCCTATATTTACGTCTAGAGGCTCTCTATGTATCAAAGTTCGCGCCCTCCTGCGTACTCACGATACATCCTGACTGTCCTTCTGAGTGGAACTGGCTGGTTGCAAATCAAGTCTCAACACACACCGCAGGCCCTATCACAGTGCTCTGAAAGCCTCCCAGCATGCACACGTGCGCGCACACACGCACACGCATGCAGGGGCAGCAACACAACCCAAAGTCTCACCAGTTCAAAGCTGAAGTTGAACACACCTGCCCCATCTGCTCTAGCCATGCTGCCCTCAAACAAGACATTCAACCAATGCCGAGTACCACAGCCCACCCCCCCAACACACACACACACACACACACACACACCACACACACACACACACACACACACACACACACACACACACACACACACACGCACGCACGCACGCACGCACGCACGCACGCACACACCGCAGGCCCTGTCACAGTGCTTCAACAGCCACCCAGCATTCGCGTACACGCATGCAGTGGCAGCAGCAAGACCAAAAGCCTCACCATTTCAAAGCTGAAGTTGAACACTTCCACCTCGTCGGCCCCAGCCATGCTTGCTGCTGCGTGTGTCCACAGCCGCATGCGGAGCCAGTCAGCCCTGTTGCCTTCAAGATAACGTTGAACCAATGCCGAGTGCCGCACCCCCCCCCCCCCCACACACACACACTGATTGCACACACAGCGCATGCCCTATCACAGTGCTCTGAAAGCCCTCAGCATTCACGCACGCTCGTGCCTGCGCACACACACGCTGTGGCAGCAGCAAAAACGAAAGCCTCACCAGTTCAAAGCTGAAGTTGAGAACTTCCTTCTTGTCTGCCCTAGCCCTGCTTCCCTAAAGCAATACAGTGGACCAATGCTGAGATCCCCCCCCTCCCCGCACACACACGCACACACACCGCAGGCCCTGTGACAGTGCTCTGAAAGCCACCCAGCATTAAGCACGCACGCACGCAGTGGCAGCAACAAAACCTCAGGTCTCACCAGTTCGAAGCTGAAGTTGAAGACTTCCGCCTCATCTGCCCCCGCCATGCTTGCTGCTGCGTGGCTACCCATGAGTCGTGCCTGCGTCCACAGCCGCATCTGAAACCAGTGGGCCGACTGCTGGCTGGGCTCCACCCTGCAGCACAGCAACACACGCACCATGTCACCATTTTTTTGTTCTGTTTGCAAGTGTCCAAGGGGGGCCGCACCCCCCACCGGCTGGGCTCCACCCTGCAGAACAGCAACACACGCTTCCCTTGTAGGACTTCCTTTTATGGGATGTTGTAGAACCACATGCATGTCTGTCATGTAGTACAACTGTTCAAAACACCAGCCTGTCAACATGTCGACTGGTCATCATGACATTGACATGTACCTGGTGGAGGCAACCCATGTGTCAACACACATCAAGACCTCGTCTGATCTGGATGAAAGCTGAATATGAGAGACAATTCTTCTTCACCCTGCTATCCCCACTGCAGGGTAGTTACTTCAGGACCCACATCCCACAAGGCCTGCATGCCACCTGACAGTCTCCGCAGACATGTGTGTCTGCGTGCACCCACTCAAGCCACCTCAGCGTGTTGCTTACGTGCAGCAGTCTCCAGCAGCAAACACCCCAGGCGTTGATACGCTCTCAAGGTTGGCGCCCACTGATATACCCCCGTCAGGAGCCCTCTTCAGTTCCGCTGCAGCACACCAGCAGCAGAGCAGCAGGCGGCACTGTCACTGACTAGACCAGTACTAGACCTGCAGCTTGACTTGTTGGGAATTGGGGCCACACCATGCCTGCTCCCTCACCTGGCAGTCAGACGAGGCTGGGCTCCACCCCTGTGGCCTGCACCAGCCATTCGTTGCATCCACTAAGTCATACAGCATTCTGGCGGCAAAGGGGGTGGTTGGGGAACAGAGAGGGGTGGTGGGGCAGGGAGGGGTGGGGGCGGGGGGGATGGAAGGGGGGAGCGAGGGGGGAGGCAGGAAGGGGGGGGGGTCAGATCCGGGGAGCGGGGGGCACACCATGCATGACGCATGCTCCCTCACCTGGCAGCCAATCAGTGCTTGGCTCCACCCCAATGGCCTGCACCAGCAGGTCCACCCCCACCTCATCACCAGTGCTCAGCTGCAGGTACAGCGGCCACTTGCTACTGCTGCTGCTGCTGGCTGAGGGTGCGGTGTCGGCGTGCTGCTGCTGGGTGTGCTGCGGTGTGCTGCTGGCTCCTATGACCTGCATACAAGCGGCACACAAACTTCGCCTGAGGCTGCATGGTTCAAAGGACTCAGGGGATTCATGAATTGAATTCAATGTGTGTATTGACTGCACGCAGGCATTGTTCGAAGGGCCTCACTTATGCAGGACTTTGCAATGAGTTGCTGTCCCCGCCCTCTCGCTGTCCCCCCCTTCCTGCACACATGAGTGCACACACCTCAAGTCATGTGCTAAACACACACAAACACACACTCTATGCTAGCACACCATGTTGATCAGAACCGCCATCCAAGCTCACCAGTGCGTGCCTCTCCAGTCGCACATTGGCCGGTAGCTGGCCCCTAGGCAGGCGGTCCACCCACTTGAGCCCCGCTGCATGGCCGCCCCCCCCCCCCCTCTCTCGGCTCAAGGGAGGGCATTACTGAGACCCTTGTCCACTATTTTCCGCCTTCTTACTCCCTTACTTCCCCCTCCCCACAGAACCACTTATCAACTCAACAGTGCATGCCTCTCCAGTCACATGGCCAGCTGGCCCCTAGGGAGGCGGTTGCCACAGCAGCATGCCCCCCCTCCCCCTCAGCCACAAACCCACCAGTGCATGCCTCTCCAGCCGCACATTGGCCGGCAGCTGTCCCCTAGGCAGGCGGTCCACCCACTTGGGCCCAGCTGCATGGCCGTCCACACCAGACACCCCTGGTTTTTCTTGCTGCTGCTGCTGCTGCTGCCGTTGCTGCTCTTGCTGCTGTTGGACTGTTGGGTCAAGCTGCTGGCCAAGGTTGCTGGTGGGCTGCTGCTGCTGCTGCTGCTGCTGCTGCTGCTGCTGCTGCTGTTCGTGCTGCAGCTCTCCCAGCAGGAACTCTGCTGCATCCACATCGAAGAATGCATCCCCTATGTGCTGGTGCTTCATGACCCACACCACCTCAACATCACGCACAGAACCACTGCGAAAACAAGGCAGGGGGCAGGCAGGGGGGCAGGGGGGCAGGCAGGCAGGCAGGCAGGCAGGCAGGCAGGCAGGCAGGCAGGCAGGCAGGCAGGCAGGCAGGCAGGCAAGGTCGGCAGCAAGGCAGGCAGGCAGGCAGACCTGCTCTTCAGTGCAGGTGGATGGCGTTGCGTTGACATCAACGGGGAAGGTGCACATTCACCCCAGCTGGTTGCTGCAGCTGCCCCTGACACAGCAGCAGGCCCTGGCAAAGAGCTGGGATCAAGTGGTGGCAAGGCATCAAAGCTCCCCCTCCTCTCTTGAGGGGGTGGGAAGGTTGGGGTGGATGTTTACTACGACGGCATGGCTCCCTACCCCTCAATACACATTGTTGCCGCCAACCACTGGTCTCTTACGGATTCGAGGCATTAGGACAACTCGGTGGGGCCTATACGCCCTCCAGTGCAAGTGTCTTGCTCTCTCCCCTCCGGCCCCTGGCCCCCTCCTGCCCCACTTCCAGCTGTCACCATACCTCATGACCCCGACACAATGAACTCGCACCAGCTGTCCAGTGCAGTGTTCCCCCCCCCCCCCCGCTTCCTCCTGCCCTTCATCCTCAGGCCATGCCCTGTGAAGGCACAGCATGTGCAGTGCAAGCACTTCACGAGCTGTTAATTGCTGTCATCCTCTCTCCTCCCCCATCCCCCGCCTTCCTTTCCCTCCCCCTCCCCCCCCCCCCCCCCCCCGCTGTGCCCCATCGATGCAGCAGCTATGAAGCTTGAGAGTTCATGCCAGCCATGGAATTCACGCCAGCCTGGGTACTCACACAAGCTCCAGTGCAATGCCACCGTTGCCCACGACAGCAATGCGCCTGGCGGCTGTGAGCTTGCGAGCAAAGTCCTGCAGGGCCAACACACACAGCAGACACACAGCAGATCCCAATGAATATGCATGAGTACGCATGCACTCCCTCTGCTGACACACAAACACGTCTCACATGCTGCCCTTATGCCCTGCCACCCAGGCACTACAGAGCAGCGTGTAAAACAGCCAGTCAAGCATAGTTAGGGGTACAGCCCACCCTGCAGTTGTGTGCCACCCCCATTGGGTTTTCGGGGGCCACTGGCAGATGCTGCACAGGCAGTCACAAGTTCGGGGCTTGAACCCTCAGCCCCACCCTGCCAACATGTTGACCAAACCGCCCCCCTCAAGCAATGTGCACCCCCTTTCTAGCGTCAAGACACCCCCACCAACCCCTCGGGACCCAAGCAATGCCCTTTGCCCCCTGCTTGTCAAAGACACCCGCCCCCCCAAAAAGGAATGCGCACCCCTTCCACGCCTACGGATCCAGGCTTCCTCCCTCACCTCCACAGACTGTGTGTCTCTGAGTGTGACGATGCATTCATGCTGGAAGCCAAGCACCTGAGCAACAGCAGCACCAAAAGATACCAGACATGCAGTGCAACTGAGCCACGCAAGGCCCTTGCAAAACTATTTTGCTGGATCATGGACTCTCCTGATCGCCCTTTCAGGGGCCAAACAAGGCTCATAGCAGGCATGGCAACAAAATGACGCAATGCATAACATGTCATCCAGTTTGGTTCGAGTGGTTGCGCTGTGTGTGGTCAGCCGGTGGGAGTCTCCTCCGTGTCAGTCAGTCAACACACCTCTAGCCTTATCCCCTGTCACCCGACATTGTCACCCCCCTGCCAGCTGAGCCTCCCCCCCCCCCCCCCCCCCCCGCGGGGCCACCGCCGCACCTTTGGCCTTGCCCCGCATGCGATGCACAGCCTGTCATAGCTGAGGGGCCCTCCAGGCTGGATGTGCACCACCTGCGCAGCGTGTGCTTGTGTAAGCAGAGAGCGCACATGTGTAGCTGGCACATAGCGTACATGCGATACATAGCGTACATGCAAAGTAACATGCAGGTGGGTCTGGCAGGCATACAAAACTCGATCATAGAAGAATAGTAGGAAAGTAGTTTGTTTGAAGACAATGACATCACACCTTGACTGCACTAGGTAACCCCCACTGCATCAAAGCATCTCACACCTGGGCTGCGCCACATGACACCCCAATGCATCAAAATCATCACAGCAGGACATCCAAACAACGACACTTCCTGTGTCTACACACACGTGTGTGCGCCTGTCCAGCAGCAAGCTAAAGGATGGGGGAGGCACAGGGGCTGGCCAGAAGCAACACCCATCCGTTCCGTGAGGCTTTGTGTCCGGCCCCCGACAGTCAGGTTTGACTTGGTTGTGTGTGGCCAGCGGGTGGGGTGTGTGCTCTCCCCCCCCCCCCCCCAAGACAAGAACCTACCCGTTGTTGTGTGTCGATTGATGTGACTACTGCCTGGATGACGGTAAGGTTGGGGTGAGCGAGTGACTGCAGGTCCCGCTCCCTGACTGCACAAGTATGCAGCAGCAGCAGCAGCAGCAGCAGCACGTGTGGACACGGGAGGTGCAGGTGTAGGGCGAGTGTCGTGTGGGTCACATAACAAGAATGTGTTCTAGCAGGCTAGGTGGAGGCAGCTGCTGGCAGCTAGATAAGCATGTGCTGGGTGGGGTGCGTGCTTGTGCTGGGGTGCTGCTGCTGCTGCTGCTGCTGCTGCTGCTGCTGCGCGGGGTAGCGTGGGGGCACAGCAAGGTACGCAATAACAGACAGACATGGCACTTGGCCACCACTGTAGGCAGCTCACAACTACTATGGTGCTGCTTGTGCTGGCCGCAGCTGGCTTGTGCTGCTCCTGCAGGGCGTGTTAGCTGAGATGCAAGGTCTGCAGTGTGTAGCTGAGTTCCTAGTGCAGCCCAATTGGGAGGTAGGCTCCCCCTGGGCATGCAGCTACTGCATCAGAGAGGGAGCAGCGTGCCACACGTACTTGACACCTCCTCGATGGTTTTGGTGATCCTGATCACACTGTCAATGCCCTGGATGCAGACAACACGTTCGTTTGAATCGTTAAGCAGCATCAAAGGCAGTTTGCGTGGCTTGCAGCTTGGCCTGTTGTTTGAGTGCACAACAGGTGACAGGCTGGACAGCTGTGCAAGCAGGAATGAAGAAGTGAGACACTGTGCTCGGCAGTGCTTGTGCGTGACTGTACCTTGAGTACTGTAGAAGACGATAACAGGGTGACAGAGTCATCAGGGCGCAGGCGACACAGGTCCTCCACACAGCACACGCCAGCTATGCCACCCCCTATCACGACGTGCTTCATGATTCAGCGGCTGGGGTCAGGGGGGGAGGGGGTTAGGAAAGCACCCTGAGCTTTTGGTAAATGATCAGTATAACATTCACTCCTGATTCGACCCTCAAGCAAAATCACAACATAACCGTCATTGCTGTCAAAATCAGTCAGAGGGATGTGATGTGCAGTGCATTCCCTGTAGTATACTATTCATACTGTACACCACAACCTCTGACCACCCTAAGTACACCCCAAGCTTCTGTATATCCTCTCCTGCTCTCTCAACTCCTTGATCCTCTCCAACTCATCCCAACCAACCATGTTTCCAGAGCGGCACATGAGTTTGGATAGTTGCGGGAGTATCACTACCTTCAGCAAAAAACATTCGTATCAGACGAAACCGCACTATACGCCGTACCCGCATCCGCAGGCTTGAGCAGTAGCATCTGTGCAACACACCCATGGGATCCAACAGGCAGCTACCTGAGCTGCAGCACAGCAACTCGACTGGCTTAACAGTCAACACAGTCACACAGAAGCAGTCTGCCGCTCAGTGCAGTCAGCTATGGACACAGCTGCAGGCTTTGATGCAGCAGAGGTGGGTGCACCCGACCGATCACTGCGCTCTCCTGCCAAGCAGCCTGCTGCTGCGTACTGGGAACCGCCAAATGCTGAACTATATGTGCTACGTTGGCTGCTGGGTGACCCTTTGGCATTGTGCTTGGTCATGCAGGGAGCAGGAGGTGGTCCAACAAACTACTGCAGTGGCAACCAGGGAACAGGCCGTGCAGCAGCAAGAAGCCAAATATGCCCAGCTGCAGCAGCTTGTCGAGGCGCTGGGACAACATGTGCAGCACCTCATTCCACAGGTACGCCACCAGCTCGCCCCTTGGCGCGTCACCCGTCACCTAGTTCTTGCAACTGCCAGGCTAGCCAGAGTTGCTCTGGTCAGTTGCAAGCCACGATGGCAGTATTCCTGCACAACGGCAACGTGAGCATCATTTGAAGCTCTTAGTCAACGGCACCAGCATTCTTTTGTGCTGGTGATCGCCCCGTGGGTGGACCTGCGCACCTGCACAACCACCAACATATGGCTGCCCTACATCTTGTCCTGCAGGTCCCCATGCAGCCACCTGCTGCCCCCCAGCACCACCAACAGCTGCAGCAGCCACACCAGCTCGCAGACCAGCAGTCTGCGGCACTGCAGGTGATCCAGCAGCTGCTGCAGCAGACCGCGGCCTTGTGCAGCAACACAGTGAACAGCACCTGCCCAAGCCCTGCCAGCACAGACCACCTTGCGCTCACAACTGCAGCAGCTGCAGGACAGATCCTCAGCACAGACCGCACCCCAGCACAGCAGCAGCATGCGATGGCTCAGCTGCAGGAGCTTGCAGGAGAGCTGCAGGCTCAGCACGCACACCTACAGCAGCTGCAGGCATCTATGGAGGCCGATGTGCGGCAGATGCAGCTGTTTGCAGAGTATATGGCAGCGGACCCCTCGGTTGCTACTGCCTTCCAGACATGGCAGCAGTGGCGGCAGAGGCAAGGGCATGACCCCATGCAGTCACATGCGCCCCCACCACCACCACCACCACCACAGCAGCAGCGGCAGCATGCAGGCATGAATGGTTGCGCACCGCATGAAATTGAGGCGCAGGTGCAATGCTCCATGCAGCCAGCACAGCCAGTACAGTTGCAGCAGCATGGCTGGCAGTCCACCAGTGACACAGCGCGTGGCCAGCACGGCCGTGCGCATGCCCAGCACGCAGGTGCACATCAGGTGCAGGACACCTTCATGCAGGAGGATGTCGCTATGCAGGAGGACCCCGCCATGCAGGCACAGCCCCAGCACAGGGGTGAGGCCGGCGCTGCGGCAGGGCAGGGTTCTGGTGGTGCTGGGGCCACCGTGCGCAGCAGCGGTGACGGGGGCCTGACAGCTGTGCAGATGGCAGCGTACAGGCTGGCTGGCGGCAGGTCGCGCTCCTGCTCTGCTACCCCACAGCCCTACCAGCAGCAGCAAGGGTGGTCTCAGCAGCAGCAGCAGCAGCAGCAGCAAGAGGGCGTAGAGCAGCTGCAGCAGCACGAAGGCCGGCAGCAGCAGCAGCAGCAGCAGCAGCGGCAGCAGGGGCCTGCAGCTCTCAGCTCAGGGGGTGCGGTAACTGGCCGCAAGCGGCCGCAGGAGACCGACGCTGTGGGGGATGTGCAGGACGGTGGCATCAGCAGCAATGCTGACAATCACTGCCATCCCCACAAAGCTGCTCATGGCAGCAAGCGCCAGCGGCTGCAGAAGACGGCTGGTGACGTGCAGGACGGTGGTGGCAGCAGTACTGTTACCAGCCAGCAACCTCGCGGGCACACTCCTGGCGGCAAGCGCCAGCGGCTGGCAGCGCAGCAGGGTGGGGATGAAGAACAGCTGGGGATGGATGGGGAGGCTGCTGCAGATGCTGCTACAGGAGCTGAAGCTGCAGCTGCAGCTGCAGGCTTGGGCAGGAGTACTGTTGAGACAGGGGTTGAGGCAGGGCACAGTGCTGGGGACAGCCCGGGGGCTTCACCAAAGGCGCCAGCACCCGCCCCAGCACCACCAGCAGCGACGCCAGCAGCAGCAGCAACAGACCCTAGTGCTGCTGTTGAGGACCAGGGTGCCATGGGGGCATCATCACAGATGCCGTTGCCACCAGCGCAATGCCCAGCAGCAGCAGCAGCAGCAGCAGCAGCAGCAGCAGCAGCAGCAGCAGCAGAGCCTGGTGGGGACCAGGGCGACCCTGCGGCATCACCACAGGGGCGGCCGCCCCCAGCACACACCTCAGCAGCAGCAGCACCAACACCAGCGGATCCTGGCGCTGCTGGTCGGGACCAGGACCGCCAAGAGCACACAGCAGCAGCAGCAGCAGCAGGTGGTATGGCCCCGGGTGATGCTGGTGCCAGTCTCGCTGCCAGCACCCGGCCTTCCTCCCCCGCAGCTGGCGGCACTGCTGCTGCCACAGACAGAGAGGCAGGGCCAGCAGCTGCTGCCAGGCTGTGCCCTGATCTGCACCACCTGGGCACAGCCCTGCCGGAGGGTTTGGGCACACCCGTAGCTGATGGTGTTGCTGCAGATGCAGATGCTGCTGCGGCTGAGGCTGAGGATATACCTGCTGTAGACCCAGAAAAGGTCACAACAGAAGGGGGCCAAGGTGCTGCAGGGGCAGCAGCAGCAGCAGCAGCACAGGTGACAGATGTTGCAGATAAGGCAGGCACACCTTCAGCTTCAGCTTCAGCTTCAGCAGCAGCGGCACCTGCAGCAGAGGCCGCTGCTGCTACTGTAGGTCACACCACACCAGCAGCCGTCAGTGCGGGCTCAGACCCAGCTGTAGGGGCGGGAGCAGACGCAGCAGCGAAGGCAGCAGCAGCAGCAGCAGCGGCTGCTGCTGCTGGTGCGGGACCTCAAGCAGCAGAGCCAGAGAAAGCCGATGCCCATGCGGGTCCAGACCCAGCAGCAGCACTGCTGGAGTCAGGGCCAGTGTCAGCAAGGGAGCCTGTTGCCATCGCAGGCTCGCATGCAGCAGCTACACCAGAGCCAGAGGCACCTCCACCTCCACCACTCCCACCGCCTCCGCCACCCCCGTCGTCATCATCAGGGGATCTGGTTGGCGTGGGTGTGTGCTGCCCAGCAGCGGCTGCGGCAGACCCAGCAGGGCAAGCCGCAGTTGCTGCGGTTCTCACCGCAGCGACGAGAGCAGACAGTGTTGTGGTGCTGCCAGCAGTGGACACGGCAGCACTTGCGCCGCAGGCACCTGCTGTCGCTGCTGCTGCTGCTGCTGCTGGTTTGCCCACCTCATCACCTGCCATGCCTCCAGGGGCAGGGCCAGGGGGAGAGTCAGCAGCGGCGGTGGCAGAAGCAGCAGAAGCAGCAGAAGGCCATGCTGTCCAGACAGGGGCAGGGGCAGGAGCTGAGCCTGCAGCAGCTGCAAATCATCGTGATCAGGCAGAGGCAGCAGCAACAGCAGGCCATGTTGATGGGGCAGAGGCAGGGGCTGGAACAGGGCCAGAGGCAGCAGCAACCGCAGCAGCAGCGGCAACATGCCCTGCTGATGAGGCGGGAGCAGATGCACCAGTGCAGGCAGAGGCGGCAGGAGCAGAGGCAGCCGGTGGCGGCGCTGCGCCTAGCACCCACCCTGCTGCTGATGCTGCTGCTGATGCACCTGCTGGCACCGGTGCTGCTGATGACAGTGCTGCATCTGGTGCTGGTGCTGCTGCATTCAATGCTGCCAGTGCTGCCGGCACGGCCCCAAAGCCCCACATGTTCAGGCCCACTGTCACCTCCCGCCCAAAGCGCAACATGGTCAACATTGCCGCTTCAGATGGCAGTGCAGAGGTGGTGCTGCTGGATGCAGAGGCTGCCGCTGCAGCACGGGGGGACAGGGGACAGCAGCCATCAGCAGAGGCAGCCAAAGCCTTCCGCAGCCAGCACCACCCACGCTTTGCCGGCCCGCGGCGCGGTGGCAGCAGCGCTGCTGCTGCTGGGGGTGTTGTTGGCGGTGGTGGCGCCGCTGCTGCTGCCGGTAGTAGTAGTGGCGGTGCGCCTGGTGCTGCTGCTGGTGGTGGTGCTGGTAGTGGGGCTGGTGGGAGCCAGCAGGGTGGTGAAGTGGCGCTCAGCACACTGCAGCAGCAGCACAGGCTCCTGCAGGATGTGTTCCAGTCCACCCCACCAGGGTCAGCCACTCCACCTCCGCCTCCACCACCCCCACCTCCGCCACCACCTGCACAGCAGCAGCAGCAGCAGCAGGAAGAGGGTGCCCCACCACCCCCACCTCCGCCACCGCCTGCGCAACAGCAGCAGCAGCATACAGAGGATGCTCCGCCACCACCCCCACCTCCGCCACCACCTGGCCAACAGCAGCAGCAGCAGCAGGAGGCAGCGGCGGGGGCGGAGGGGCCAAGTGCAGAGCAAAGGGCTGTCAGCATGGACTTGGATGAGGACCTGGACGGCTTGTACGAGCAGGAGCAGCAGCAGCAGCAGCAGGCCCCACAGCCTAATCGTCAGCTCAGCTGGCAGCAGCAGGGGAGCCTTGTGCTGCAGGGCATATTCCCTCTCACTGCTGGCGTGGGAGGTGATGCTGCTGCAGGTGGGTACGCAGGGACTCTAGAGATCGTGAATGCGAATGGCAACGGCCAGGCCTGCCAGCAGCAAGAGCAGGGCAGTAGTGCTGAGGAGGCCAGTCCACAAGGCAAGCAGCTTAGTCGCAAGCGGGAGGAGTACCAGCGGGAGCGCAAGCAGAAGCAAAAGAAACGAAAAAAGAAGCAGCAGCAGGAGCAACAGGAGCAGGAGGAGCAGCAGGAGCAGCAGCAGCAGGAAGTGGAGCTTGGCAAGAAGTCCAAAAAAGACAAGAAGAAAAAGAAGCAGAAGCAGGAGGGTGCTGCTGCCGATGGACCAGCCTCTCCCTCAGCTGCTGCTGCTGTTGTTGGCCCTAACCCGGCGGCTGCCGTTGCAGTAGCAGGGACTGCTAGTGTGGGGCTGAACGGCACGGCTGGCAGCAGTGGCAGCATCGGCCACCTACCTGGCCCCTACACAGGGCCACCCCGCCGGCAGAGCGGCCGCTTCCTGCAGCCGCCACCACCCCCACCCCCGCACCCGCAGCACAAGCAGCAGCAGGGGAGGTACGGCCCGCCCCCACCCTTCTCTCGCCAGCAGCAGCAGCAGCATGCGCCACACCACCCATACCCTCACAACCACCATCAGCAGCAGCAGCGGGGGCCGGGGCTGCGGCCGCGGGCTGGTGGGATGGGGGGCAGGCATGCACCACACCACCAGCAGCAGCGGGGCGCGGGGCGGCGTGCGGATGAGCAGGATGCCAGCGATCAGGACCTGGCTCGTATGGTGGCGGAGTTGAAGGCAGCTGCTGGGGGAGGGAGTGCAGCTGCCGGGGCTGACGCACCTGCTGCTGCTGCTGCAAAGTGAGTGTGCTCCACAGGCTGCAACAAGCTGTGTGGTGCTGCATGTGTTTTGATGCGTCACATCTGATGCTGTCACACAGTGGTGACGTCACACCCTGCGGCTTGCATGCTGGCCGAGTTGAAGGCAGCTGCAGCCGGAGGTGGGGTGTCAGTGATGGTGCACTAGTGCGTACTGCTGCTGGTGCGGCTGACGAAGCTCATTGATGGGTTGGTGGGGTGGTTGTGGGGCTATTTGCATCTTGTTGTGGTATCAGTACGGGTGTTCCTAGCGAATGTGGCGTATACCGTATCATTGTTGGTATCACTGTGGTGGTGGGCTGGAGTCCGATTGAGGATTTGCTCACCTTGTTTCTCTGTACCAACAGTACCAGTATGTGAGTCTTTCTGGGGTCCCAGGTGGCACTGTTTGTTGTGCTTGCACACTCTGACGCCACACCGTGTGACATAGTGACACAGACACTATGTGCAATATCGTCAGGCGGCAGTCTTGGGACGGAAGGATAGACATGGGTGTTTAGCACCACTGCTGAATGTTACTGTATGCACGCCGGGAGACACAGCAGCTTGTGCAGCAGCATGCCAACTGCCAGGTTGGTACATGGCTGTCCAAGTGGCCTATGCATGTGTATTGAGCGTGTGACACGTGACCCTGTACAGCCCAAGTTGGGTCAAGCCACATGCTTCTGTTCTGTGCACTGCTGTGTACTGCTTGCCACCAGCAGCGAGCTGTATTTAGGACCAGTCCGTGTCAAACGTGGGCTTGCAACCGCTGATACCAGCCCCTTTTTTCCCTTGGACCCCAGGCGACACCAGTCGCCTGACTGAAGACGTGTGATGTG
The DNA here is from genome assembly GCA_007449985.2 of Desmodesmus armatus. NCBI lineage: Eukaryota > Viridiplantae > Chlorophyta > Chlorophyceae > Sphaeropleales > Scenedesmaceae > Desmodesmus > Desmodesmus armatus. The sequence continues at coordinate 279,432 of VIIQ02000100.1, forward strand.
CATGGGCAGCTGGCAGTCGCAAGTTTGTGTTCAGGCAAGGAACTGGGTGCACTCCACAGCACTAGCACGACATGCCTTTGTCATCAGGGTGCCACCTTACAAAGGGTGGTGTGTGAGAGGGTGTGATCAAGCTGTTGAGAGTCTGGCGTGCTGTTGGTGGACAGGTACTGTGCCCCAACGGCAGCCTAGAGTGCAGACATGGATGTGTTGTGGTGTGCTGGTTTTGGACAGGACTAGGTGTGTTTGGACTGTTTGAATGGCAGGTTTTGGCTCACTGGCTGGTCTGTAAGTATTTGTAGCATCTTGACAGAAGGCCCTCATCATGCAGTACAGAGTAGTTTTCGTGGCGAGGCACTTGCCCACATCCCCTATCGCATGCTGCACAAATGTGCAAGCAATGGTGTCTTACTATAATTGCTCATGCAAGGGTGTCATGTCAAGGTGAGGACCTGCTGTTGTTTTGGCATGAGGCCGAGCTGCACTATGCAGCAGTCCAAATGAGACACCCTCTCAGTTTGTAGGAGTAGCAGCAGTGATGGCAAGGCCCCACTTGTGCAAGGGCCAGTGCAACTCAGTACAGGCTGCACTGGGCTGGGATATGGTGCTGGATATGAGGGTGGTAGCAGGCAGGCTGTGAAGAGTGGGTGGTTTTGATGGTTCGTGGTTTTTTTTTTGTTGCGCTGGTTGGGTGAATTCTCTTGTGTTGATGTACCCTGTGTGGCTGGCTGGCCTAGGGTTGCGATATTGCATGGCTTGCTGTGGATGACTGCGAGCTGCCTCGGCTCCTTCCCATCTTCAGGTACACAAGGCGACTGAGTTTTTAGCGCTGGTTGTGTGAATTCTCTGGTGCATGGTAATGTGCCTGTGTGGATGAGCCTGTGTGGATGATTGGCACAGGGTTGCATTGTTTTGCATGGATTGCTGTAGATGATGGTGGGCTGCATCAGCTCTCTCTGATCTGTCAGGTACTGTAGTCAGTTGTTGGCAGTGTCTGTGTTGTGTGCTTTCAGGGCTGGTGTGATTGCTTCTAGTGTCACCCGGGGTCACCTGTGTCAAACCTGTAAGGGGACAGAGAGGATGACGTTTGAGAGTTTGGCAGTTACTGCACCCTGGAAGCCACATGCCACACCAAAGCCCACCCGCTTGTCGCTGTTTCAAAGGCCTGACACTCAACAGCAGGGTGCACAGTGGCTTGCAAACTGTCAACAACACCCCACTGTAGCTGCAGCGGCACGAGATTACTGGAGAAAGGTTGGCGCAAGAGAAAACGGCGATGGTGACGGCACATCAGCAGCTCATTGAATGCCAGAGCAGAAGTACAGTTGTAGGTGGAGGTCCAAGGTTTCCACTCCATCATACTGCAGCAGCGGTGGAGCACACATGAACAGTGTTGCAACAGGGTGCTCTATCAGTGGGGAAATCCGGCGCAGCTGTCACCCCCTTCGTCCTGCTTGTTTCGCGAGGCTTCTGATCAAATGACAGACATCTTACCTTGCACTTCTCGATGCAGCTTCAGGCTTTGTAGTGATGGTGAGAGCTGTACTTTGTGCTTGCGCAACGTGGTGTTACGCAAACACCCATCTCTCACTAGCACAGTAGATCAGACGCGGCAGTCAGAACAGAGACAAGAGACGTCACAGCAGACACCAATCCGAGATGGCTGATGCCCTCAAGGTATATCTAAACCATGCCGCGAGCTACAACAGAGCACTGCTTCCGGAGCACAGCTGGGCACTCTTGGCAGTAGCAGCATCTGGAAGCCCCTACCCCTTCTGACATATGCAGCTGACTTATGCGCTGTAGGCAAAGGGCAATGCCGCCTTCTCGGCTGGAAACTACGAGGAGGCGATCAAGTTCTTTAGTGAAGCCATTGAGCTGGATCCACTGAACCATGTCCTGTTCAGCAACAGGAGTGCAGCAGAGGTGCGCAAGCCTCATCACCACCACCAACCACCAGCCTGCCTGCCTGCATCTTGCTGACAGCCTTCCGCCTCCCGGGTTGTTCAGTGCTTCATATAGTGTTTTGCGGGTCACTTGTCAACGGCTCACATGCTGTTCTGCTGTGGTGTGTCATGTGTGCTGTGTACGACAGGCGAGCCTGCAGAGGTACAGCAAAGCCCTCAAGGATGCACGCAAGGTATGGTGACAGGGCAGCAGCGGCAGCAGCGGCAGCAGCGGCAGCAGTAGCAGCAGCAGCAGCAGCAGCAGCAGCAGTAGAGGTACCTGCGCTGAGGCCCCAGCAGCATCAAAATGCAGCACAGCAGGACAAGAGCGACACAGGGCCTTCATGTTCTGATCATTGAAACCTGGCAGCAGGGTTTGCGGCAACAGCTCAAGCAGCAACACTGCATGTTACTTGCCCTGTCATGCACATGCACACCATCTCTAACAGCTCTCCCGGCTGACCGCTGCTGCTGCTTCATCTGCACCATGCTGCCTTGCACACACCTACTTTTTTTGCATCCCTCACATTTGCACTGCTGCCTTGCTCATTTTGTATCCAACTGTACTGCCGTCTGTGCTGCTGTGCTGTCACCTGTGCTGGCCCTGTCCTGCAGTGTGGCGATCTCAAGCCTGACTGGGCCAAGGGCTACTGCCTTGCTCACATTAGCACTGCTGTACAACTCACATCTGCATTGAACTGCACTGCCGTCTGTTCTGCTGTGCTGTCACCTGTGCTGGCCCTGTCCTGCAGTGTGTCGATCTCAAGCCTGACTGGGCCAAGGGCTATAGCAGGTTGGGTGCAGCTTACTACGGCCTGCAGGAGTGGGAGAACGCTATCAAGGCGTATGAGGACGGTGAGCAGCTGCATTTTGACCCAACACAGCACAGCACAGCGCAGCATGGGCCAGCACAGCACAGCGTATGTCAGGACACACACCTGTGCAGTATCTCCAGCAGCCGAGCATGCATACCCCGTTATCCTACAGATAGTGTGCTGCTAGCAGGATTGTGCACAAGCGGCCGAGCTTGCAAAGGATAGTTTGATGCTAGCAGCAGGATTGTGCACAAGCGGCAGTACTAGCACACAACCTCATTGCCAACCCACCCCCACCCCACCCACACCGGTGTCTACCACATCGTTCCGCAGGTCTGCACATTGACCCCAACAACCAGCAGATGAAGTCAGCAGCAGCGGTCCCCTCAATCACAACTCATTCACACCTTTCTGATACCCTGTTCACACCTGTCTCCCTCAGGTCTGCACATCGACCCCAACCATTAGCAGATGAAGTCAGCAGCAGCAGCGGTGCCGTCACTCTCAACTCATTCAGACCCCTCTCATACTTTTTCACACCTGTCTCCCTCATTCCCCGCAGGTCTGCACATCGACCCCAACAACCAGCAGATGAAGTCAGCCCTGAGTGACGCCCTGTCAGCATTCAAAGGACGGATGCTGTGGTGTTAGTTGTAGAAACACAAGCAGCAGTAGCAGCCTCAAGCACCACCCACCCAACCCATCCACACCCAACCCATTCCATTGCGTCGATCTGTAGGTCTGCACAATGACCCCTTTAACACTCATTTGCATTGCGTTGTTCTGCAGGTCTGCACAAGGATCCCAACAACCAGCAGATGAAGTCAGCGCTGAGTGACGCCCTGTCAGCCAAGAACAGGCCGCCAGCGGGTGGGGGCCTGTTTGGCCCCGATGCTCTCATGAGGCTGGCCATGGACTCACGCACACGACACCTCATGGATGACAAGGTGTGTTGAGCAGAGAGGACGTGTGAGGGGGGGGGGGGCTGCTGGGTTGTGCACATGGTGGACATGGTGGCTAGTCAGCACTTGTGGCCACATGACTGGTAGCCATCGTGATGTGTGGGGCTGGTGGGGACGGGCGTTGCTGGTTTTGCACATGCTTTGCATAAGACATGTAGCTTTCTGTGTGGGGGTTTTTGGTTGGGGAGGAGGGGTTAGGTTGGGGAGCAGGTGTTCACTATCACACAGAGGTACACATCATGAATGACTAGGTGGCTGGCCCTGGACCCACACACACGACACCTCGTGCACGGCATGGTGGGGAAAATGGCTAAAGAGTTCAATTTTACATACTATCTTGTAGAGGATACATGCATGACTGAGTGAATTAGAAAGAGGTTACATGCGTGCAAAGGCAAGCTTGAAAACCACCCTGACGATCAAGTGTGTGGGGGCTGGAGCAGAGCGGTTGCCTGCTCCAGCCCCCACACACTTGATTATCAGGGTGGTTTTCAAGCTTGCTTTTGCACGCATGTAACCTCTTTCTAATTCACTCAGTCATGCATATATCCTCTACAAGAATCCTCTACAAGATAGTATGTGAACCTGCAGGTCAGCACACGCAGCACAACCCCTCAGCCCCAGCAGAGCTCACTCCCAAGGAGTAAGCAGTTGCTGTGCTCCAGCACCCACACACTCTGGCCAGCACACGCAGCACAACCCCTCAGTTGGACAGCTCCCAGAGCGCCTGCAAGGGCACCTGGCCTTCCCTCGAGAGGGCTCACATGCTGGGGCGGAGTACATTAAGGCAGAGGAGAGAGAAGGCCCTGCAGAGGAGGATGTGTGTTAGGCACGGAGAATACATGTGTAGCTAGCATGAAAGCAGTGTGTGTTGGGGGGGGGGGGTGCTGGTGTTGCACTGCTTTTGAAACAGGACAAGAAGCATACTATCTGTAAGACACTGCGCCTCTATTGAACCAATGCATTGCTTCTGAGGGAGTTTCGTGGATGATTGTGTGTGTGGGGGGGGGGGGTCAAGGGGTGTGACATGCAGGGGTCGAGCCTCACAATCATGCATGGCACGAGGTCTCACAGAGTGTATTGGCATTGTGAGGGACTCTGCAGCGTGGTACACAAGTGTGTGTGTAACATAGTTTTTCTTGGTCTTTGCCCAAGAGCAAGGAGAACTCTGAGACCCACACCCTTGTGCACCAACGCTGTGGCGCCTGCCCATTGCCGGTTCACTTGACAGACATATTGAGGCAATGCATATGCATGCGTGAGGGTTTATGTCTTGAGCACACAGGTTGCATGGGTGTGTACGAGAGGGGGTACAGCTGAGGAGGGGTCGTAGGGTGTTTATGTGTGTGTGTGTGGGGGGGGGGGGCTGCCAGAGGCGTGAAGGGGCGGGGGGCGATTGTGGTTGACAAGCGGGGTGTGGGCGCCACACAGTATGACATGTCATGAATGGCATAAGGTCCAGTGGAGTGTGTCTCAGAGTTCTTGTCATTCTTGCTGGCATGAACAAGAGAGAGGAGAACTATGAGACACACACCCTTGCGCACCAATGCTGTGAAGTCCTCGCTTGCCAGGCAAGGGTTCTGGTTGTCTTGTCTTGTCTGTCTTGGTGCAAGGGATCCGGATGAGTTCTGGTGTGTGGGTGTGGGTGGGTGTGGAGGGCAAATTGGGGTGGCAAGCCGGGGTGGGTCCTCACACGCAACGACACATGGATGGCACGAGTCCCAATGGCGTGCGTCTCAGCGTTCTTTTTGGTCTTTTGCTTGTGAGAAAGAGCAAGGAGAACTCTGAGACACACATCCTTGTGCACCAACGCTGTGGCGCCTTCCCATTGCCAATGCGCTTGACCGACATGTTGCGGCAATGCATGCTCGAGGGTTGCTGTCTTGACCATACAGCTTGCATGGGTGTGTGGGAGAGAGGGGGACACAGCTAACATTGGCGGGGTCATAGGTTGGCTGAGTCATAGGGTGTGTATGTGTGTGTGGGGGGGCTGGTGCAAGGGGCGTGAGGAGGCGGCGCAAATGGGGTTGACATAACGGGGGTTGGGCCTCACACAGAACAACACGTCATGGATGGCACGAGGTCCAATTGGAGTGCGTCTCAGAGTTGACACACATGTTGACACACTTACACAGTTCACTGCCCACCATCATGCTGTGGTGATGTTTGTTGCTGCTGCAGGAGTTCACCACCATGCTGAATGGCTTGACGGCAAACCCCAGCATGATTGGGGCCTACATGAACGACCCTCGCATGCAGCTGGTGAGTCAGCAGGCAGGCAGGCATGCAAGCAGGCACGCATACATGCAGGCAGGCATGCATGCAGGGAGGCAGGCAGGGAGGCACGCAGGCACCCAGGCAAACAGAGAGGTTACCAGGCAGCAGCGGCTGTGATGCACCGCTATGATGTACTCCCCCCAAAAGCACACAACACTCTTCCAAGACTGACTGGCCATCTTGACAATATGTGTCTGTTGCAGTTGCAGCATGTCTCAGCACACTGCTGGTGGTTATCGGGCATGCTGCAGTACCGCAGTACACCTTTGGATTACTGTGTCATGTGACAAACTGTAATGTCACAACAAACTGTGTTACGCCATATCAAAAAATTCGAAATTTGAATCTGCCTGCAGGCGCTGGAGGTCATGCTGGGCCTGAAAATGCAGAAGGGCCCAGGGGGTGATGAGGACATGGCTCAGGCAGCAGCAGCAGCAGCAGCAGCACCAGAGGCCAGCACAGCAGACTCAAGGGCACAAGCCTCAGCAGCAGCAGCAGCCAGCAGCGGCGGCGGCGCACAGCAGCGGCAGGAGCAGCAGCAACAGCAGCAGGCAAATGGAGCAGCCAAGGTGCGTAGCTTTGTTTGTAGGCATGCGAGCAGCAGTGTGCAGACAAGGATTGGTTTGCAGCCTGCCAGGACTGTGAAACCTGTACGGAGGCTTGGCTGTCTGTCTGTCTGTCTGTGGCGTGCTGGCGGCTGGCTGAGTGACACTGATGTGTCAGCAGAGGGAGTTGTTGAGGCGCGCAGTGGCCGCCCTACGAGCATAGTTTTACTAAAACATTCAATACACGATGTATGTTTTTGTTCTGTGTGGCTGCCGCCTGGCTGTCTCCCTGCTGCAGGCGTCAGCCGAGGCGTCAGCAGCCCCCCCTGCAGCTGATGCAGAGATGGAAGACAGCGAAGAGGCAGCACAGAAAAAGCAGGTGAGCGTTGTGTTGCGGGATTTTTTGTACCGGCATGCTGAGTGTGTGACGCCAGTACACATGCGGAGTCTGCACCACATGCTTGATGTACCACAGCATGATGTGCTGTGGCCTGGTGTGACATGGGGGGTCTTGTATGCAAGGCACATGTGTCTGCAGGGTTGCTGGGGTACTGACAGGCACTGCACAGGCTCTGGTAGGGCAATCATCACAAGCCGGCCAAGATAAATGATGTGACAAAGAGGGCATCACTCCTGCGTGTTGTGCGGCATGCTGTGGTGCTCAGATCAGCCATAAGCACTGACAGCATACTCAGATGTTTCATCAGTAGTGAAACCAACTTTCAAGCGCTTTGTGTGCAAGCTGTGTTTGCTGTTGCTGGTTCATTCCCACAGGCGCTTGAGGCCAAAGCTCGTGGCAATGAGCTCATATGTCGATCAAGTGTAGAGAGTACCGCTTTGCGGTGAAAGTATCTACTTGTAACACCCTCCCCCCCCCCCCCCTCAAAAAATATCACCCAAGAAGACTGACAAATTGCTGAAACCTTCACTCAAGCCCCCTGATGAAACCCCCAAGAAAACCTTCACTCAAGCAGACTTTCTGTGTGGCACGCTGTTGCTGGTGCTTTCCCCCAGGCGCTTGAGGCGAAGGCTCGCGGCAATGAGTTGTACAAGGCGCGCAAGTTTGACGAGGCGCTGGAGGAGTATGGCAAGGCCATTGAACTGTACGACAAGGACGTGTCATTCCTCACTAACAGGTGGGTGATGCATACAACTACTTGCACACCTCGCATGTTGATTGCCAGAGGCCGCCTGAGGAGCATGCTGCTGATGCCCAGGGTTTAATCGAGGGACGTTGTGCTGCATGCTTGGTGAAATGCATGCATGTCACATTTCTGTACAGTGGCCAGGACCGTTGACAGGAGCGACAGGGTTGTGAAGAACGAGTGCCGTTGGCCTTGCCTGGAAGGCCTGCCGCATGTACAGACAGCGCGTGTGGGCGCCGCAACATGTTCAGCAAGAAAGGCACGACCGACTCAACTCACAACAGTGCCGCAAGGCTCTCAATTGCATCATGGTGCATGTGCTGTGTACTCCTGGAACCTGTATGGCTGCCGTCCACTTTGAGATGGGCGACTACGATGCAGCCATGCTTAGCAAAAAGTGCACGATCAATTCAACCTACGAAAGTGCGGCAAGGCTCTCACCTACGTCACGTTGCGTGTGTTGCGTGCAGGGCTGCCGTCCACTTTGAGAAGGGCGACTATGATGCCGCCATCGCAGACTGCGACAAGGCTGTCGAGCGAGGCCGGGAGCTGCGGGCTGATTACGCACTGGTTGCCCGTGCCCTGGCTCGTAAGGGCAATGCACTGGCTAAGCAGGGCAAGCTGGAGGATGCTGTTGCTGCCTACAACAAGAGTTTGATGGAGCATCGCACGGCAGACACACTCAAACGGCTCAATGAGACGGAGAAGAGACTCAAGGTGTGTGGACCCCAAAACCTCAGCCCCCTAAACCCCCACTACCCCACCCCAACCCCCCTAAAATCCTTAACCGTTGGACAGCATGAAGAAAAGAAGATGATGGATGTTGCAATGCAGTACGCCAGTAGCTACACTGCAGCAGCATGCTGGGGCCTTTGGTTGCCTCCCAGTAGCACTTGGTTGGTGGTTGTGGCGCCTGGTTGCTGTAAAGGACACGTGTTTGCTCTGGATGTAAGGCAGACAGTGGTGTGCGATGCAAACGATGGCATGTGAATGGTGCGCTAGATGTGGGGACATCCCTGTGTTTTGTTGTGCATCATTCAGTGGCACAGTGCGGCAGTAGCACACCGCCCATGTTCCACATGTTCCACACCGGTGTGGATCACGTGGGTCATGGGCGGCGTGCTACTGCCGCACTGTGCCACTGACTAATGCCTCCGTACGCTGCTGTCTGTGCACACTCAGCTCAGTTCAGTGAAAACCTGCATCTTACATAGTTTCAAGATGCAGGTGTATATGTAAGAACGCATCATATGGCGGGTGCGTTAACAAAGAGGGTGTGTGTCTTTGTGTGTTCGCAGAGCGGGAGCGTGTTGACAGATAGATTGTGTGTTGAACACGTGAAATACATGATAGACATGCATGCGGTCCTAGATGGTGCAACAGCTACCACAAAATTCAGTAATGAGGGAATGACAGCACAGTGGCAGCATATGCAGCGGCAGTTCCATCTCCCCTTCCTTCCTTTAGTAAAATTACTTTTGTGTATGTCATTGTGTGTGTGCAGGAGGAGCGTGAGGCTGCATATGTTGACATGGAGAAGGCAACAGAGGAGAAGGATGCTGGAAACACAGGTGAGCTGCGTGTACTTCACACACATATGCATGCGCAGACTGTGAGGCCACACGTGACTCACCCCCCCCCTAATCTGCAAACTGACTGCTCTGCAACCCTCAATGACCCCACCTGGCTGCCATGCTGCATGTCCTCCACCTTGACGTCAACCTGCATCATACGTACACACTCCCACCACACACTTGCCACTTTCACCTTTGTTTGCTCTCGTCGTCCTTTCTTGGTTGTATCTCCAAATCCAATCCAATCAAGCCATATCACTCCACAGCCTTCAAGGAGGGTCGCTTCTCCTTCCTGAGGCTGCCAAGCACTACCAGGAGGCCCTCAAGCACGTCGCCCCCGAAATGCCTTATTGCACCGTGCCAGTGCCTGCAAACAGCTCATGCCCCCCCCCCCCCTAGTAACCTCCACGACCACTGCTGTATCAGTCAATCTGTATCTATTGGTTGTCTGCATGTTTTTTCTGCATTCCCATCCACCCCACCCCATGTGTCGATCCACAGCGTTCAAGGAGGGCCGTTTCCCTGAGGCTGCCAAGCACTACCAGGAGGCACTCAAGCACGACCTCCCCCAAAAAACACCCCCAAAAGCTCCAAATGCACTGTGCGACTGCAAACGATCGACCCCACCCCCCTTGGTAATTCCCACTACCACTGCTGTATCTCTGTTGGTCTGTCTTCATTGTTTGCCTGCCTGCCTGTTTCAATCCCCCCCCCCATGTGTCGATTCACAGCTTTCAAGGAGGGGCGCTTCCCTGAGGCCGGCAAGCACTACCAGGAGGCACTCAAGCGTGGCCCTCCCCCCCCCCCCCCCCCCCCGCGCGCGCGCGCGCCCCTCAAATGCACCAATCGCACCTTGACAGCGGCTGCAGACGCCCCCCTCCCCCCCCCCCACACACACATCAACCTCCACGACGACTGCTGTATCTCCGTTAATCTGATCCCTGTCCCGGTCCTTTTCGATCCACTCCACTCCAATCAACAGCGTTCAAGGAGGGGCGTTTCCCTGAGGCAGCCAAGCACTACCAGGAGGCGCTCAAGCGTGGCCCCCCCGCGGTCAACCCTGAGGCCCACAAGCTGTACAGCAACCTGGCAGCATGCTACACCAAGCTGGGGGCATACCCTGAGGGACTCAAGGCAGCTGACAAGTAAGCCCTGGGGGCTTAGGGTTTGTAGGGGGCATTTCCTGCATCTGCACAGATCAGCAAGCGATGCCTGTCTCTCTGCCCCCCCAAGTCTGTATTGTCAGATGTACAGCCTAGGCACATAGATGCAATACAATGACATGTTGCATCCCCCCACTCCCACCCCCCGCGCCCCACCCCCCCCCCCCCACCCACCCCAGGTGCATTGAGCTACCCCCTGATTTCATCAAGGGCTACAGCCGCATGTTCAAGCGTATACTTGCAGCGTCAGGCCCTTCGCTCAGGCACATAGCTGCATTGAACATCACCCCCCCCCCCTCACCCCCCCCCCCCAGGTGCATTGAGCTTGCCCCTGAGTTCATCAAGGGCTACAGCCGCAAGGGCACACTGCAGTACTTCATGAAGGAGTACGACAAGGGCCTGGCTACATACGAGGCAGGGCTCAAGCACGAACCTGACAACCAGGAGCTCAAGGATGGACTCATGCGCTGCCTGGAGGCTATCGACAGGCTGGCACACGGTGAGGGTGGTGTTGTGTGTGTATGGGGGGGGGGGGTGAGGGGGTCACCTCCTCACGGTGTTGTGTGTGTGTACTGGGTGGGGGGGTGTTGTGTGTGTACTGGGGGGGGGGGGAGTGTGGGTGGAAGTTGGAGGCTGGCTCATGACAAGCGAGTGTGGTGTGTGTGTAAGGGGCGGGGTGCAGTGTGGATGGAGGTGTTGGAGGCAGGGCTCAAGCACGAACCTGACAACCAGGAGCTCAAGGATGGACTCATGCGCTGCTTGGAGGCCATCGACAGGCTGGCACACGGTGAGGGGGTGCTGTCTTTCAGGTCTCCAAAGCACAGGGGTGGAGCAATTGCAGTGATCCCCCCCCCCCGACCCCAGCCCACCCCCTTCAATCTCAAAGCACACAGCCACAACTCTTGGGGTGATACTCTCCCTGGAAGGCTCTCTTTGATAGGGACAGGGAAAGGGTGTGGGTGTCAGGGGCGATACTCCTGGAGGCAAGGCATGAAGTCATGCGCCAGGGGCCCACATTAATGCCCACATCAATATTGAAGGGCCAGGCACATGCCCCGTGTCACCTGAGTGTTCAAGTATGCTGTGCTGTTGTGACTGTTGTCCCCCATAAGCCTCTGGCTCCCTTGCGGGTTGCACGGCTTGCCGTGCCAAATGCTGTAACTGTGTGCTGTTGTGACTGTTGTCTTTGTCTGAATTTGCAGGCGAGGGGACTGAGGATGAGTTGAAGGAGCGTCAGGCCAAGGCCATGGCTGACCCTGACGTGCAGAATATACTCATGGACCCTATCATGAGACAGGTGCGGGCGCTGACACCAGCAACAGCAACAGCAACAGCGACATCAGCCAGCAATGGTCGTCATCATCTTCATCGTGTCCTCACAACACCCAGCCAGCCAGGCTTGAGATGAGTGTGCTGTGCGCATGAGTGTGGTGCAAGGGACATCTCGGTCACCTGATTCGCCTTCAAGTGACAGCATGGCAACAGCGAGCGGAAGAGAAAGCTTCTTGCCTGTGCTACCTTTGGAGTATGTACTTCATGCTGACCCTCAACTGCTGCTGCTGCTGTTTTGTTTATGTCCCTATTCGCTGTGTCTCAGGTGCTTGATGACTTCCAGACTGACCCCCGTGCAGCCCGCAAGCACCTGCAGAACCCTGACATCCACAAAAAGATCAGCAAGCTAGTATCTGCAGGCATCATCCAGCTGCGCTGAGCTGAGGGAACCTGGACACAACGCTGGCCACATTGCTGCTCCTGTAGGGTTCTGTTGTCGTGGTTGTGTTTTTGCGTGTAGAGATTTGTCCAGCTGAGGGGTTTCATCAGGAGCAGCACGCGTTTCTCCAGCAGGTGTTACGTACGGTTCAAGCTGGTAGCAGCATCCGGCTGTGCTGAGCTGTGTTGTGTGCAAGGACCTGAGGTGCCTTGGTTGGCCTGGCAAGGCTTGACTGGAATCCAAGCAGGGCTTGGTGCCACCTGCACACTCGGTGCCTTCTGGGGCCCATTGCCACATGTGCGTGTTGTCCGTTGTTTCGGTTGTGCTTGTGCCATGTAAGATGCCATCTTCACAGTGTGTATGTGCAGTCACAGTGTGTATGTGCAGTCACGCTCGGGTAGGCAGGCATGCATTGGTATGTGCACCCCTCTGTGCAGTGCACCACCCGCTGGGACAGCATGTGATGAAGGTAGCACGAGATTTTGATGCTGAGCAGCCAGGGTACTTGCTGGTTCTTGGTGTAACTCTGCATCAAATGGCATTGTACAAGCCTTGCATCCCTCCAAGGAAGGTGCATCTCTGAATGAGAGCAACACAGACGGATGATCGGTACGGTTCAGTACGGCCCAGTACAGTACATGCTGTACTGCTGTACATCACAGGCAACACACCAGTTGCATGTGTCAGCCACTCATCTCAGGCTGGTGAAGCAGTATTCCTTGCCCACCTTGCCTGGGTCCTGATCCACCTATGGCTGCTCAGGGAGTCATTCTGCATTGATGCTTTCAGGCTGAGGAGTGCCGGCCACACGTAACATGAAACACCACACAACCTCTGTTTGACACCCCTCACTGGGACTGAACCCAGTATGTTACAACCACCACCAAGGGCTGCTTGATTCACCATGTCAGCAAGCGGCACAAGTGGTGCGGCAACTGCTCGTGTCAACCGATGTATTCCTTTCTTTGCCACCCACCGACAAGTTGCAAGAGCAACCGTTCTCCACTGAATGAGAATGCAGCCGATATCTGTTTGAATGCACAGCGTACACGTACTGCACAGCCGACACTGGATGGCGGCGCAGCACTGGATCGCATCACTTTCAACAAGAATCTCTGAGATCTGAGATCAGAATCTGAGATCAAGATCTGAGTTCAAAAAAATCTCAGTAGGCTGCCACCAGCCACACGTGAAGCAACTGCACCACAAGTGATTGAGCCATGCCGCAGGATGTTGTGCGGCAGCAGACTTTCGGGCAACTCCATTACCACTGCATCCCTTCAGTGCAGACATGTCAAACTGCCGCTTACTCTCACAGTGTCATTCAAGCCGCGCTATCACTCTCAACATGGCTCTGCCAACAGAAAAACAAACTGCATGTGCTGTCTTGTCTTACAACTTCAAGTTAGGCAGTGAAGGCAGCTTGCAGGATACCACCTACCCCAACCACTCCATCAAAGCAGCAACTGCTATGACTCAACCGTCAGACAAACAAATTAGTCACAGAAAGGAATGCAGTCACTTCTCCCGACCGCGTACGCAGTGCAGTCTACCACAAGCACACCTGCACCAACACAATTCACCTCTCTGCCAATGCTGGCCCTACGTAACCACCACCAACAGGCCACCTAGGTGCACACCACCATGAGCACAGCCCTCGCCTACAACAGGGAAGGAGCTCTGCCAACCGCACACCCTGCGCCTTGGACAGTTCCCAGCAAAGCTGGTGCAGGCATACCTCATTGGTGAGGCTCTGCCTCGGGCCCCCGGCAGTTGGGTCTGGTTGCGCTGTGCGCGGTTCGCCGCCCCCCCCCCCCCACCCCCTCTCCGCGGGGTCAAACCAATACGAAAGCTGGTGCAGGCGCCACCAAAAAGGTGCATGCGCAAGTGAGGTCATTTACAGGCACCGCACAACCCCCGGCCCCATTCAAGAACAGCACCCAGATCCCCTTCCCCTCCTTGACAGTGCTGGGTCCAGCAGTTAACCACCCGCCCCTTGTTGTTCACACAGCCTCTGATACAGCCTCTGATAAAAAGTTAGATCAGAGAATCCAGGGGGAAAAGAGAGACAAAAAGAGGTCCCTGCTTGCAACTATCAAGCACTGTCAAAAAGACCCCTACAGCTGGTAGGTACATTGAGTGCCAGCCCCCCCCCCCCCGCCCTTTCTCCATGGAAGGATCACGGTCTGGGACTCTGCAAAGCGATGGTGCTGCACTATACCTGGCAATGACATGGTGCACCGATACTTGGCATGGCATTGAAGGTGCACAAGAGATGACAAGAAAGGCAGAGCAGCTCAATCAAAAGAGGCCACCCCAGTAGTGCAATCCAAACAGAGAATGGTACAATGCTTAGGACAACTCAAACCCAGCCACCCCATGTGTAAGCTGAAACATCAACATATACACACACAAAGCCAATTGACACACAGAGCCACACCAAACACGATACACCAGGGCATACGTCGTACTGCAAAGTGGCATCCCACAGGCCGCAGCCACTGTCAGACCTCCCCAAAGCACACCCACCAGTAGCTGCAGCATACAGCGACAGGTCCAACCACCACCACCACCACCACCATGATCAATCTGGGCTCGTGCTCTTGCCAGGTCACAGTACTGGCTTACTCAAGTCTGCTGTAAGGCCCTAGGGCTGCATGCGCATAGCCAACTCCCAGGAACGTGCAAACCCCAAGCATGGCGTCCCACATGCTGCATAGCATAACACACCCTGTCGAGTGCATCCACACGCATCCACTACAGGGGCTGCTTGATTGCAGCATTTGTGTATGGGTAGGGCTAGAGAAATAGCTTCAGCCTCTGGCTGTATGCTTGCGCAGGCCGTTGCATGCTTGTTCAGGCGAGTATCTCGTCAGTGCTGCATGTAGATTGCAGCCAGCAACACCTGCAAGGCACGAAAACATGCAGTACAGCATGAGACGAACCAGCGGTTTTGTTGTGAAAGTGGTGGGGTCTTACACCATGCATCGCGTACTATAGGCCGTTGTTTTTTTGGGCGGGCCTTTGTTCAGCTGTGTGGGGTGATGGTCACAGCGCCACAGCGTCACAGCAACACAACAATTGTGCTTCACAACCGCCTTGCTGACCACAGGTTGGGACCAAGCACTGGCGCTACACCTGACGGCACCCACTACTAAAAACTCAACCAGGTTGTTCAGTTGAGGTTTTTGAGGCCGCCAACATGATTGAACGCTGCAGTTCAAAGGCGAAAGGAAAGGACGTCAACCTGCGACGTTGCTCGCCGCTGGGTGAAGCTGCCGCTGCTGCAGCGCTTGAATAGCGTCGGACCGACCCCACTCTACTTCTGTCATCATCATCATTACACGTGTTTCCAGCCAGGTTCATCGCGCAGCATGCTGCTAGCAGCGAGTCGACCTTGGTGCAAGACAAGCAATACACCACCAGGCGACCAGTGACGTAGGGCACTAGAAAGCCTGGGCCAGTTACGGCCCTCAAAGCCAACAGCACAAGAAAAAGAACTAATATAGGTAGTATGTTGTACATATACTATACAAGCAACTCAGTTGGACATGACCCCTGGTCCAGTTGCAGACCATGCTGCCTGGAACGGCAGGGTCTCAGCGCGCTGCCGCATCCTGCTGCTGTAGCGTGTGGCATTGAGTGGTCGCCGGAAAGGCACCCCATTAGCGCGTGGGTGTGTCAGTCTGTAGAGCATGCTCCGCCAAGAACCGCGCAATGCACATGCATCCGTAAGGTCGTGCATGTTCGTTGGCTGCCCCAAGGCCTGCAGATCCCTCGTGACACATTTTTCCCAGCTCATAGGCGGTCCCCCCCGCGGTGCTGCACCAGCGTCGTGCATAAGTGAGAAGAGCACCTGTCGAGGGTAACGCTCCTCCCCCATACGCAAGACGTGCCCCAGCCACCGCAGCCTGTGGGCTGTGAGGTGGCTGGCTAGGCTGACTGTGTCACACTGAGACCATAAATGTTGCCTGCTGTGCCGATCAGCGCGACGCACATTCAAAATATGCCGGAGGCAATCAGAGTGCACCACTTCCAACCGGTCAGCCTGCTTCTGAGTAATAGCCCAGGTCTCACTGCCAAACAGTACTTATATACATATATGTGAGGTGGCTGGCTAGGCTGACTGTGTCACACTGAGACCATAAATGTTGCCTGCTGTGCCGATCAGCGCGACGCACATTCAAAATATGCCGGAGGCAATATATATATATATATATATATATATATATTCTGTGTGCTGACCAATTGGCAGCCAGCACAGTGTTTGACAGCGTCTCTTACACACTCACATCGTTTAGTGCTGGGCGTGGTGCTGGGCCAATCATTGGCATGCCACCTGGCGTGGGAACAGCAGCTGCTGCCTGGTCGTTCTGGCGCGTGATATACTCACGCACAGGCACACAGATGGGGCACCGCGGGTTCTGGCTGCTGTCCTGCATGCCAGTAGGACAGCAATAAAGAGTCACGTGCAGGCTTTGAACTTGGCCCCTACACCAACAAATCCCGCGCTGCTGACAGCTCTGCAAGTGGATGGCTGCCAGCACAAGCTGGAGCACCCACATGGCAAAAACACATCATTTACCACTATGTGCGAGTCGGAACGCACTTTTTGAGCCTGATGACATGCACTTGATGGTTGTATATCATGTGTTAAACATCACAGCCCAGCTTGCACAGCCCCTTCCAATGTGCCCTTACAACTTCTGCAAGCGCTGCGTCTGTTGTGCTGAGCATGTGCTGGCTCAGCAGCCAGCATGTAGATCCAGTCCTGCACTGGCCTGGCAGTGCTGGTGGTGCTGCAGTTGGTCCTTGCTCAAGATGCAGCGTGGGAAGGGGCACTGTGGCGACTTGCAGCGCAGCATATGGCCCCACAGCTCCTTGCCCACCACACACGTGTGCAGGAACCGGCACTGACCGTCCTTCCGTGGGCACTTGGCACAGTGCAGCAGGAACAACAGCCAGCGCTGCTGCTTCTTGACAAACTCCTCTTCGTTTGGTGCTTTCTGCCACTGCTCGTAGAGTCCAGTTTTGAGGCGGGCTGTTCTCTGTACCCTGGAAGCTGTGGTGGTTGTGCTGGGGCCTGTTGTGCTGCGGGTGGCACAGCTGCTGCTGCTGGAAATAGTGCTGGTGCAGCAACAGCCACAGGGTGCGCAACTGCTGCTGTTGGTGGGTGGACTATGTCCTGCTGGCTCGGTGGTGGCTGAGGGACAGCAGCTGTGCCATGGTTCGATGTGACACTGCCTTGATCACCTCGAGAGAACAACGGAGATTCAGACATGCCTGGTGCAGGACGTTTTGCTAGAGTCACCAAGGTCACTGGACAAAATTGGAGCTGGACAGCTTCGTAAGACGTTTCGGGGATGTGGCGACACAATTGGTGCTCGGTTTCTGGGGCAAGAAACCGACCTTGAAATGCACAGTGTTAGGCTTTATGTTTCCAACGGCAGGAAGTCGTCAGGGCCTTCAAGACCTATTGGGGCTTTTGGGAGTTGCGGTTACCCACCAATTATCTTTGTAAAACAAGAAAAATTGTAGTTGGCTAGTCGGTGGTCAATCTATGCGCACAGACGCGGGCGGACATCCCAGGTCCTCGCAGATCTGCAGATCACATGTCAAAGGTTGACCTCACATTCTCGAACATCAACGTGATCTGCACCTCAAACTGCACAAGTGCACAAAGCAGGGCACCTGACGGCCAAATTTGCGTTAGCTGTGCAGGTGCAAATCTGACTTACTATCCAGGGGGGGGGGGCAGTCTATCAGCTGGACAGCACCATCCTACACTTTGGCCTGCCAACTTCAGGATATGTTATATATACCAACAGCTTTCATTTGACTCAATTAGAAGGAAATGTGAGGGGGTTTAGGGAGGGGGGGAGGGGGGGTGGTCTTGGGCCAGTTGAACTTTCTTCACAGGGTTCAGTAACTTTTTTATTTGCAGCCCGTTTGACCTCGTAAGCTGCTCATTTTGAAGCTTACATCACATGCTATCGATTGCAAGCCTTTGTGTAGCCTCACAATACATATTAGGCAACCTCCAGGCTGAGAAAGGCAGCAGCACAGCGGTGGTTGACTGGCGGTTGAGGGCAGTGGCCCCGTATGTTGGTTGGGCTTGATGTAAAGCATTTCTGAGTCATGTCAATGTATTGTGGTAACATAAGGATGTCTTTACAATGCTGTTGAGCACTCTGGGGTCGATTCAGGATGCAAAGCACCATTGATCGATCTTGAGATCACTGTTCCGAAACCAGGCCTCAGGGGAGGTTGGAGCACGGTTCTGAGGGTGCAGAAACAATGTTACATATGTAAACATGCATATCAACCATCGTGGGGCCCTGAAACGCAGCTTTACGGGGTAAGTGGGGGGTGTCTGGGGCCGTTTGAACTTTCTCGGGATGGTGTCCCCAACTTTATTTTCTGCCCCCCCCCCCCCCCCCTGTACTATCTCATCTTTGTCCCCAGCCCCAGTTCTTGGTCTCAGCAGCTCACTACTGACCATGGGGGCCTGGAGTCATCAACCCACTACTATCCCTGAAGAACAGTTGTGTTTTGATGGTAGCCTGCTGATGTCAGCACCACAGTTGAAAAGCTCCTTGACATGAGGCTGTTTCCAGGCGGTCTGCCATGACACTGAGGTCAACTGATGCAAGGGCGGCGCTACAAAGCCAGCACCACAATGGTGCCGTGATGTGTCAGCACAGCACAACCTGTAGCACATGAGTGTAGATTGCTGCAGGCTGTGAATGCTACAGCTGGAAGGGGGGCAAGGGAGCTGTCTGGGCTGTTTGATTATAGTGTGATCAGGTTGCACCTCTCGTTGTTGTAATGCAGTCGTTGCTGTCATGCCCAACATGCCACTCAGTGGTCCAGTGGCCCAGTGACTGGGCGTGCTTTGTTGATGGTCAGACATCTCCTCTCAGGCATTCCATCGGCAGGCATGCCCGTTGCTTCCAAGTATATATGCGTCCCTCCTGAATCGTCCCATCAGCAATGCCAATGGGATGTGCAGGTGCTACAACGCCTTCAGTCCCTGCGCAAGGCCTCCATGGTATCAGCAGCAGTCCCCGAAGACCACAGCACTCATTACAACATCACTGTTCCAACTCACAATTACGACAACGCGCTGGCATGCATGCCAGCATTTGCTGTCTG
Source organism: Desmodesmus armatus (assembly GCA_007449985.2). Taxonomy (NCBI): domain Eukaryota; kingdom Viridiplantae; phylum Chlorophyta; class Chlorophyceae; order Sphaeropleales; family Scenedesmaceae; genus Desmodesmus; species Desmodesmus armatus. Next base: position 298,722 of record VIIQ02000100.1, read on the forward strand.
CTGACCAACACAACAGTCAACCACTAGTACCACTCCTACTGTATGTCCATTTTTCAGTGGCACTGCTAGTCTGGCCACGCCCGACCGGCCAATCCACACAAGGGCATGCAAGCAGCAATGGCAACACCATGCTCTGCAGATATCATCCTGCACAGCAGTACTGCCTTGGTGCATTGGCTGATGCACCAGCATGGGCTGGGCTCTGGGGGTGCACTGTGTCCTGTAGCGCACTGTGCGCCAGCATATGCATCTCACCATTCAGCCCCTGCAGAGTGCACAAGCTGCCATGTCGCTGATGCATCGTATGCACACTCATCATGGTGATGGCGCACAGTCGTAAGACGTGGCACATTGCAGTGCACTTGCTCAGTGAGAGCTAGTCTGAGCCTCGCAATGCTAGGAAGCGTTTATAGACCATCTGCAGCTCGCTCTTCCAGACAACCTACAACTCACACTGCTCCACAACATGCAGCTCGCACTGCTCCACACTGTGGACTTATCATAAGCAGCTCACACTGCTAGACATGATGGCAGTTTCTGTGCCACTGACCCCCAACATCAACGCATGCATGTGCCGGCCTTGCAGAGCGCGACACCTGTGGAAGATCAGTCGATAGCGTGAGTGTGTGTGCGGAAAATTTCCTCAAGGCACTGCAGCAATGCACGTGACATGCCCGCCAACAATTGTGCCTAGTCAGGACTGGCTCTTGCAGAAGATGTGGGACACACTGTGTTGATATCATATTCTGAGTCAGAATCCAGGAGGGGACAGGGCGTACACATGTGTACGCCCCATCTGTACAGATGGGGCGCCCTCACAAGCAAACAACTCCCCAAATGTCGCACCATGCCATCACAGGGTGCAATGCAATCATATCGCACTCTGCGGCAACACAGGGAATCAGCCTTGCACACAAGTGCCACGCATACTTCAACTAAGTTAGGGATGTGAGGGAAGGGCCCTGAAGGTTGGCAGAGTGGGGGGCACTGCCAGCACTGGCAGTTTCAAGGTGCTTCATCGGCCATGCACCCTAATTTCAAATAGGCCCAAAGAGCTGCAAATTGGGGCCATGCAACCAACAAAACCTCAAGTTGGGGTGCAAAGATGTGGCTGCCAGTACCGTTGCCTCACCCCACTGGTGGCACCTAAACTGCATGTAGTGCTCGCAACCGGGCACAGTAACAATGCACACTGTTTGCATTGTGTCATGCAGGGCGCCACAGGACACCCACTCTCCAAGAGCTATGCCAAGTCCGACTTGGTTGAACCAACTAGTCACCTGCAGGCCTTGGGGGTCCTATAACTTTCTACCCCCCCCCCCCCCCCCCTGCCCTGATTGCACACATAATGATATACGGTGTGACAACCAAACAGCACTGCAGGCCGTGTCCACTTTCAACATCAAGACATACAATTTGAAGGTACTCCATCATATCTAGTCTAGACTACAGCGACGGCTAGATGACCAAGCACGACATGTGGTGTACACCAGCAAATGGAACTGCACTTGCGGCAATTGCTGACATTCGCCGTGCAGTAATGAACCCTCCCCAGGCCTCACACTCCACTGTCCTGGCAAGACAGCCTCACCATCTGGTCTTAAACGAGTCAGGGTTACTTGCTGGTGATTAGAGTCAGCATTAACCCTGACTCTGATCACCATAAAAAGCCTGGACTTGCCATGTCGGCATGCAACGCCGACAATAGCTTGCTTCCCGCACTGTGCACAACGTGGGTCACAACCCCTGATCAGCATGCACGCCGCCGCTCACATGACTCATCCCCCTGACAACCAACACTCAGTCAATGCGCTGCAGTGCATTAATGCACTGCAGGTACTGTGCCATTGACATCAGCTGTTCCGTTGCTCCTCATGCCGCCAGCATCGGGGTTGGTGGTGACGGGCCTGTTGGCAAAGTGTGGGTGCTGCTGTGATGCAGGCTTCCTTGTGCCACCCAGCAATGTGGTCAGACCGTCGACATAGGTATCTGTGAGGGCGACCACATCCCCAGCGAGGTTACTCAGGTCCGATTGAAGCTGGCCCATGATGGCTGCAATCTGACTGATCTGGGTGGCGTCCAGGTTTGGGAGGGATTGCAGCTGGGCACTGGCTTGTGCAATAAGTGGCGTAGTGTCTCCCAGCAAGGTTTCGACGTCACCGCTCATCTGTTCAGCGTCAGCTATGGCCTGTAGATTTGTGGCAGTCGTCTGAGCATTTCAGGCTGACAGCTCGCCTTCCAGTCGGCGGATTGTTGCTTGCTGCTGTGCAATGGTGCTGTCATATGCCCCTGCAGACATTGGTACAAGGCAGGGCAGGCAGGCAGGCAGGCAAGAGATTATGAGCCAAGGCATGTGCCATAGTGCGGCGGCCATGTTTATTTGCGGCTACATGTGCGGTGCAATAAATAAACAGTTGGAGTCCAACAACCATCTGTAGTGGTCCTGTGCTGTTGGTAGATGTTTGTGCCCTGAGACCTTTCATGCTACGACAGTGTGCGGTGCCAGGAGGAAGCATGGAATGCTATCGACCGTCAACCAGTCCCTTTTGGCTAATTACTGTTGCACAATTGCTGTGGCTGCATGCTGAGGAACCCTTTTGCAGCACCACAGCAGCACTGGCAGCGGCAGCAACAGAATTGGGGACCCACCAAAGTAGCAGCCGCTGCCCAGAGTGTCCCAAAGGAAGCTGTGTTTGTCATCATGGTGCTTCCGATGACTGTAGGAATGGTCACCGTGCTTGTTAAAAGGGTGCTTGCCGGTGTCCTGCAGCATACAAACGGATTTTGTGCACGATGGACAGCAGAATATTAAGAGTCTTATGCTGAGTGTGGCAGGCATATGGTTGGTGTTGATGTCTGGCAGCTACGGCTCAGCTCACTGGCTGATCACTTCCGCAGTCATGGACTGCATGCATGGCAGGCAAACACTGTGCACACCCCTTGTCAGCTCCAGAGGTCCATGGCCTGGCTGGCAGCACCTACTGTTGATAATGAATTGACCCCGATAATTCTGATGTCTCACCCTGCCATACTCTTCATCTGACTGACGGTAGAAATCTGCATGTGCGTCCTGCTGGGATCTTGCCTGCGCGAGAGGACAATCCGGGGGCAGCATTGAGATGAGCAAACAGCCCTGAATTCATGATTGGGCCGTGTAATACATACCGTGCATCGCACATGTACTGTACATGCAATGTGCTGCCCAGTGCATTGACAAGCTGGATTGGCAATACATGTGACGGAAGACGATACTTTTATATGTTTGTCAAGGAAGTTTGCAACACATATGCAGTCGGACACACTCTCCCTGGAACTAGGGGTGATGATAGCTTAGCTGCGTAATGATTACCACTGCCTGGAACCAGAACACCTCGGCTGCCTGCAACTATGCTGATGCTGCGACCGTCGTATTACCTCTGTTTCGCACACGCCAAGCGAAAATACGGCGCACAAGAAAAGCAACCACTTGGCTATAGCTAGCATCGCAGGCCGTTGCCGAGTCTGCCTCATGGAGTGCAGGTCTGTATGATGATTGTCGAGCTTGGATGCTGAAACCCTTTGCCTGAGTGGATGTACTGCCAGGCCTGGGCTCGGAAAGCGGATTTCTGAAGGTGGACTTTGTGCTCCTAGCTCTGAAGAACAGACGGGTGGAGGTGATGCGCTGAACGAGTTTTCAGACCAACAGGGCGCTTGATATAGGCTTAAGATGCCTGCAACTAGCTGTACTGCATTTTCCGTACAATCCGATACCCCTATCATCCGTACGATACCCCTCAGGCGATTCAGATATTTCTCCCTTCCACATCACCACCACAAGTAGATTGGTCTTGATGAAAAAACGTGGGGCGCTCCAAAATCTGAGAGATTTTCAAACCGGATGGTACCAGGAGGCACCACTGCACGGCAGCAGCAAAGGGCGTCTGCAGCTCAGCAGCAATAACCATCAATGCATCTCAGGACCACCCAACATGAGTGCAGCCGATCCAGTGCCGTGCGTGACGATGTCAGACAGCACATGTACAGCGCACTGCAGCAGCCCCAGCAGCCTGAGGTTCTTCGGGCATCAGAAATAGCTGGGCGGCTTAGCAGTAGGCGATTCTGAGCCACTGCTGCGTTGTAGTAAATCGCAGAGGCTGAAGCTGCCGTGCCTGTCAACAAAAAGAAGTGGTTGGTGATGCATATGCATGTGCAGCTGAAGCTAGATGAGCTTCGGGGCCCCCCAACCCTTGGCTCACTGTGACATGATGGTGCCTGCCCAGTCGCTGCCACTGCTGCGGAGCTGTAGGGATATTGCAGCTGCCATACTGTTGTAGTAAGATCGCAGAGGCCCATACTGTTGCCAGTTGTTGGGGGCTGCAGCCGCATCAGGGAAGCCTTCCACTGAGTGCCTCTTCCAGCAAAGCTGTCCGACAGCCAGTGGCTGCAGCTTCAGCCCCTTTGCCTACTGGTTGCTGAGCTTGCTTGGCATGAGTGCTGTTGCACGACTGTTGTCCAAACGTGTCGAGTGATTTAAAGGACTTGGTGCAGATATCTGTCATTGGTGGCCCGGATGCATAGAATGTAGTACAGAGAAACATGGGAGCAAGGAACATGATGAAGCAACCGGGCTTACACGCTCTGTCAAGCTTGGTATTACATGTATGACGGGCATAAGCGCCAGCCGCCTGACAATCACATCACTACTATTCAAATCAATGAATGGTAAGCACTCACACACAGGGGCGCAACAGCCTGATTGCTGGTGAACCAACATCGGACATGACCAACCTCAGAGGGAACACTAATGTGTTTCGAGGGCTCAGTCACACACATATACAGACAGCCACAGAACATGAGATGCAGGCAAACCTTTTGCACACTGCACACATGGCACGCGTACATGTCCAACAAACACAAACCAGGCAGATCGACAGGGGATCAGGTGTGGCTGCGACCACACCACTAAGAGGAGTGGTGGGTAGTGCTTTACAGCGATGCAAGGTCAACAACTTTCTTACCAACACCGGCACACACAACACAACAACCTGTGCAAAAACAACTGCACAACAACAGGCACAAAAGATGCCAAGCTGTGTTGCCCTGCAACACATACAGCACTCCTTGCCATGTCTGCCTGAGGATGCACAACCCAGGTGTGACACAGTACAGAGCACAGCCACAGCATCTGATTGCCGTGGCTTGCAGGCGCACAACCAGCAGCAATCCTTTCTTGCAGCAACATCCTAAAAAAAACCAGCAAGATCCCATCAGAAGCCCAACCAGCCCAGCAGGCGCGCCCAGGAAAGGTTCCACCACCAAAAACTCGGCCCAACTTTGGTGCACGCCCAGATGTGTATTCACAGGCTGAACGCAATGGCAGACAATTATGCACGCGTGTGTGCACCAAAGACAAGCAGCTGGACAACCTCAAAACCTGGAACCAAACGCCCGGTCCCCCACCAAAGCACCGTGACATGTTGGTCAGTACAGTTGCTGTGTACAGCTACGATCAGAATGGATGGCAAACCCACTCCGGCAATAAGCCCCAAGGGTGTAAAACCCTGCCCTCCTCAAGCGCTCTCCCACTCCCCTCGGCCTGTCCTCACACAGTATCAAAATCAGTATCTGCTGGGCCATGTCGCACGTCAACTCCCCTGGTCAATCGCATGCTGGTGCCTGCATGCTCACACCCCTCGAAAAGCGGCTGCCCCTCTTCATAATGGCACAAGGGTTCTAACACAGGTCACAGCGATATACATTCCCACACACACTCTGCACGTGATGTGCGCTCATGCGCCAGTGCGGCCACAACCGCTCTCCCCTAAAAGAGTGAGAGCCAACCCAGCTGAACGGCCAAAACTCTGAAACCTTCACCACCAGCAGCATGGTATTGGGCCTACACAAAACTGAACAAGACAGAACCTGCTGAGCCGTTCACAGCACGTGCCCATGCACAACCCAAAAGGATGAGTGGGTCTCGCTCTTTCTGCATGTAAGTGAAAGCCCAGTGCTGCCAAGCTCGTCTCACTCCACAGTGTGCTTGAGCTGGATAGCGCTGGGGCATTGCTGAAAACATACACCAATGGCACAAGGCCAGCCAAGACGGCCAGGCAACCCTACTAGGGTGCAGTACACCCTCTACCAGAGCATATCTTCGCTGCATGCTGTCGCCAACACAGATAGCGACCGACAGGGGTACCCCATGCACCTGCACTGCCAACATACTACTAGTAGCCAGCTGTGCTGATTGGTGTGCCGCGCGCCAATAACACAACGACACCAGCACGCAGCCAAAACCCTCAAATCAACGACCCTCCTCTGCACTGCCTACTGACGCAGCAGCACCGCACTTGTCCCACCAACTTGTGGGTGATCTGTAACAAGCACATGTGTGCTGGGGACTCAACATACAGCTGCCACTCCACACTCAACAGCAGCAGGCTAGCTCCTGGAGTGCATCCTGGTGTTGGACAGCCGCTGTAACAGCATGCCCCAAGCACTGCAACAACTCCCAGTCGTCTCCCCGCCCCTCAGTCAGTCCCCGCCCCTCAGTCAGTCATATGCAGACCCCGTTGAAGCACAACGAGTAAACACACAGCCACAGAGCCCTGCGACTGCTATCATACAACCCCGATACTGTTGACACTGCTCTCTGCCTGTCACAGCTGTTGCTGGCGCTGGAAAGCTGTCAGCGTAACTCCCTTGGCCATACTCACAGCATCGCATCAGCACCCTCATCAGCTGTCCTCAAATCTGCTGCTGCGGCTGGGTTGCTGTCCTGAAGGACCGTCCTGTAGGGACTCATATGCATCGTCAACATAGCAGCTGCTGCAGTCATCTGCATTTCCATCCTCGCTGTCTGTAGGCAGCATACGGGAGCCGCCTGCTGCTGCCTGCTGCAGCCTTGCTGTGGCCTCCCGCAAGTCCCGCTGCTCGACCTCTGACACTATGTCTGACACGCGCGCATGGTCGCCTGCAGTACAAGTGTCAGCACAGTAAGGACGGCACGTGCAAGTGCATGGAGTCAAGTGTGCCGCACAGGAACAAGATCTCATGGGTTGATCTGTTGCACACAGCTTATCTGAGAAACCAGCACAGCGGTGCTTGTCTGCAAGCTGCTGCACCTTCTGCTTGAGGAAAACCCCCCTCACTGACAGCTGTACTGTTGCAAGAGCCCTCTACCTCTGCTGTGTAAGAAACTTTGGAGCTAAGCTGGCTGCACCACCAGCACCAGCACACCCGCCCTCCAGCGGCCCCCAAGCACAGCATCTCACACAAGCACCAACCACCATGCACCCTGCTCATCCCTCTCACCTCCCATAACCTGCAGGATGGCATGCCACATCGCACCCCCGTTGCTGAGCTCCTGGTTGAGTGTCAGCGAAGGGCTTGCTGCTGTGCAGAACCACACACCCGACTTGCACTCCTCCTCAAGCTGCCCTGGGGCCCAGCCAGCATACTGGGCAAAGAATCGGAAGTCTTCTGGCTCTGCTAGGCCAGCAGCCACAGCAGCACCAGCACCGTGAACGTTGTGGTGGTAGATGCCTTGCGTCACCTGCACACACACCCGGCACGCAGGCCACCAGAGAGGGTGTCGGGTTCAGCTTGCAGCACAGGGAGAACTGTTGCAGCAAGAACTAGAGCAAATGTCTGCTGCGGTTGGTGAAAAGGAGCTGGGGTTTGCAGCGACCAGGTTTTGCTGTTGCTGTGTTGGAACGTCCTGCGGTGTGAAAAAGCATGTGGCTGCATGCTGCCAGCAGAAGCAAGTGCACCATATGCACCACTGACATGGTGGCGAACCACAAGACATGGCCGCTGTCCTGTGCTGACCACCCCTTCCATGCAGCTAGGTGCAGCAGTGCTGCAAGCGTACCTCTGTGACTCCCTGGATGTCTGACCGCTGTGTCAGCACCACCATTGCTGTGTCGCCACAGTCGCCCCCCATGTACAGCCTGTTGTCCTTGAACAGCGCCAGCAGCTCGTGCACAGTCGACTTGATCTGAGACACCTGCACAGTGATGACGACAAGGTGGGTCTGATAAGGTCTTGTAGACCCCTACCAAAGCTGTAAACTGCCACCCAAAAATTGGGGAAATGATGGCAACCAGCAAAGCTCCATCCGGCATACACGGCCAACTGAGCCCAGGACCAGCAGAGCTGGTTGGTTGTGGCTGGCAGTGGGGCTTGGGTGCTGTCTGTGACCCATATCCAGTTCACAGACAAATGATAGCATCAGCAGGTGGTGTGCTGACATCCCAGCAGGGTGACCCAACAGAGGCAGCGCCAGCAAGGATACTGACCTTATACTGTGTGGGCCTGTTGAGGATAATGCCATAGCTGCCCTCAGGCCCATGGTCCAACAGCAGGATGACAGCCTGGTAGAAATAGCGCTGGCGCTCCCTGAACATGTAGGGGTGTGCCAGCAGTAGGCAGCCTGGCTCTGGGCGAGACAGCTCGTGCGCCCACTCAATCTGATTGAACTGGCTGCGCTCAGCTGCTGCTGAACCAACGCTGGTGCTGGTGCTGGCTACTGGCTCCTCGCTGCTGCTGCCTGATCTGCTGCTGGCAACCAGACGTGCCCTGCACGGTTTGAAGGGCAGCATTCATTGGGTTGGATCGCGTCAGGCCGCACACACAGGATTGCGGTCAACTGTGACTAATCAGGGTCAACACTGAAGACGGGTGGCCCACGATGACTGAGGCTAGGGCAAGCAGACAGGACAAGCTACTGCGAGGTATCAGCACTGTGAAGTGTGATAGCGGGGGCTGGCATCGTTATGCACCTAACTAGGCTGTAGCTTGTCAGACGCTTCCAACCCAGACCACAAGCACACCTGAACTCCCTCCAGTCTGCGCCTGACTCTGCTACAGGCAGGCTGTCAGGGATGGCTGAAGCCTTTTGGTATGTCTGATCTCCAGAACGGTCATCGGCCTCACTGCAAGGCACACACACCACACACCCCAGGTCAGAAGGGGGTCACCCAGCAGGCTGGTAAACAACCACCCCAGTCACCCGTCGCACCTCAGTGCTGCCCGAATGACTCGCCGACATGTCCTCTTGTTGAGTGCCTGCGCACACAGCAGGGTGGATGAGCAGAGGCCCTCGGACGAAAGCCATCTAACATCATACAATGCAACGCCAGCAGAAAGACTCACAGGACTACGCACAGGGCCTCGGACAGGCAAGCAGCGCCCCGATGTGCTGCATTCTGCCGCTGAGACGCGGCTGCTGCTGTGCATCGCTGATTGTGTGTTCGAGGCAAGAGCAGGCTGGTGGAGGGGAGACCACAGCAACGAATAACAGCGATATGGCCTGCCGGAAGTGAACTGCAGCAGTTCCGCCGGTCCGATACCAACACCCACCCCATTTCACCAACAGGGTTTTGGTCCTATCAGCCTTCGAGGCAGTGGCACAGGCTCCAATGCAGCGCAAAACATTGATTAGTCGTTGACGAAACTTTTGCAACGTGCTGACTGGCGCCATGGTGGTGTTGCTACAGCCCGTCATGAACGCCATGTACATGAAAACTTGACGTCAGCTGATTGAATCTATCCACCTGCCAAACAGTGTGGAAACTTCTGAATCAGAAGCATATTGTGTTGCAATGTCGTTCACCCACACAGCACCGAGTTTTGTGCCTGGTGCTAGCTCCTCCCAGCAACACAACACTCAGTGCAGTGATGTGACTGCAGGTGCAGCATACAGACTGACAGCACCTACTCCACCTCCACATTCGCCTCCCCACCCGCAAGCGCCCCGACTGGCGACTTCAGCACCACCCCAAAGCTGCTGTACCACGACCCAAAGCTCAACTCCTCCGTCGCTTCCGCCCGTGCCAGCCTGGCGCCTCCTGCCCTCACAACAGCAGCACCACTGCTGCCGCTAGCAGCAGCAGCCGCTGTTGCCACCCCGGCCCAGTGCTTATGCCAGTCGAGCAGGTACCCGTGCTGCATTGGGCTGATGTCATTCAGATGCGGCAACAACAGCAGCTGCAGGGCAACGGGGTCCTCATGCAGGGGGACTAGCCGCCGAGTCAAGTTGACCATCCCCGCTGTATCCTCCACAAAGTGTATGGCAGGCACCGGCACGCGGCCGCGCACCAGCGCCTGCGCACAGCGCACGGCAGGCGCGGCAGCCTCTGCCATGTCTGGCACCGCGGCTAGCTGACTCGGCCTGCCCCCTGCTGCCTCACCACCACTCCCAGCAGGGATGGCTGCCGGCCCGTTGGTCGCTGCTGCTGCTGCTGGTGGTACTGCTGGCGGCAAGGGCGGTGCTCCTGCCGCCTGCTGCCCCTGCTGACTGACCCTGCGTGGGTCTTCAGCTGCCGAGGGAGTAGGCAGGCCCTCTACAAGTGCCATCAGCACCTTCCCCACATATATGATGACCTCAGAGCCGCAGTCTAGCACAGCTAGGGCATCTGGCTCCAGGGCTAAGTTGAGTGGTGGAAGCACATCAAACTGGCTGCTGCTGGGGTCATACACATACAGCCAAGGTGCCACCATGCGCAGCGCAGTGCTAGGGGCGCACTGCATGAACTGCTGCATCAGCACACGCCAGCTGCCGGACATGAGGCTACCTGGGCCCTGTAGTGATGTAGACCTGGCTGCTGCTGCTGCTTGGGAGCCGTCAGTGCTGCTGCTGCTGGTGCTGGTGGTGCTGTGCCACTCGTCGTCGGCTGCTGCTGCAGCAGCTATGCTGAGCAGGGGGCCGCGCTGGAGCTGGTAGAAGGAGAGAGCCAGAGGGATGAGCTCGTCTGGTAGCTGCCAAACCTGAAACAGCAACAGCAGCAGCAGCAGGGGCAGTGGGTGTAGGTGTCATGCAGCTGTATCAAAGCTGGGTGCAGGTGATCAAACAGCCCAGACGACAAGTCGGCGATAGTTAGGCATGTCACCACAAGAATCGTGATGCAGTGTTTGTCCCTGCATTCCACCCAGCGCGCCACGCCACGCCACGCCACGCCACGCCACGCCACGCCACACCAACCGCAGCCACTGCCCTCACCTGCTGTGACCCAAACTCAAACAGCCCCCTTCGGCTCAAGTGCGCATGGCCCAACGCTGGGCCACATGTGCCAATGCCATCCCCACCAACAGGCGGGCCTCCTCAACAACAAGCTTGCCCGGCTCAACCGCCAACGCCACCCCCCAAAACCAACCCCATCCCACCGCACCCCGCCCCACCCCACCACACACAAGCAACCCCTGTGCTAACACACCACACCACACCAACCGCACTCACTGGCCTCACCTGCTGTGACCCAAACCCAAACAGCCCCCTGCGACTCAAGTGCGCATGGCCCAACCGCTGCGCCACATGTGCCAATGCCATCCCCACCGATAGCCTGGCTTCCTCAACCGCTCGCTTGCCCGGCTCAACCGCCAACGCAACCCCGCTGCTGCTGCTGCCTGCAGCGCCGTGCAAGTGACAGCTGCTGCTGCAGTGGCCACCAGGCGCTGTGAGGTCAGTAGGACCACTGCCGGTACGTCTAGGCCCTCCATGAAGGGACCCAGGCGGTCTGACACCTGCACAGTTTGGCTCACGACCTGCGAGGTGTAAGCAGTGCATACCAGCACCCCAGCACAGCACAGCACGCACATGCAGATCAGGCAGTGTCAATAGCATGGCGCAAGCCTGACATCTGCAGCATGGAAGCGTGTGCGATACGCAAGGGCTCACTCATAGGCCGCTCGTAGGTGCAACTCGCATGTACTCTGCCTCTGCTGCCATACAGCAGCATGGGTCTGTGCTTCAACATTTATGCAACTCCCAGCCGGTGGGAGGTAGTCTGAGCAGAGCGGCCAGGGCAGCATGAATCTGTAAGCACTTCCTGCTGGCACCTCACGCTCACCTGCCGCACCCGCCTGCCATCCACTGCTGTCCACTCACACACCACCTGCACCTCAAAGCTGCTGCCCATCGGCCAGTCCCGCGACAGCTCCAGATTCGCCACAAACCGGCTGCTGCTGCTCAGCACCGGCACCGACACTGCATTGCTACTCCAGTGCATGGGCCCAGCACTGCTGCCAACACTGCCCTCGCCTGCTGCTGCTGTTGCGCTGCCAGCAGCAGCTGGGTCAGTACCTGCTGTACCCCCTGCTGTACCTTCAGCCCCTGCTGCTGCTTTGCTGGCAGCGGCTGCTGCCGCCGCCGCCGCTGCTCCCCTGCCAGGGCTGATCAGAGTGACTGGCATCTGCGAGGTTCCTGAGGAATATGCTGCTGCTGGTAAGTGCTGGCCCTTGGCTGTAGGGCCGCTGAGCCCCAAGAGCTTTACTCCTGCAGGAAGCTTCAGGTCCAGCACACCCTCCCAGCCAAACCTGCTCTGGGCTATGGCTGTGATGTTGGCAGCGAGGGGCGGCTGTAGCTGCGGCTGGTGCAGCAGCCGGCCTTGGCTGGTGTCTACTGTCGCCTGGAACAGCAGGGCTGCTGGGGCTGCTGTGCTGCCAGTGATGACATCTGCAGGCATGATGCAGAAGTGGGGATGCAGCATTACCAGCAGGGTTTGTCCTGCTTTGCTCGACAGCTCCTAGCGTTGGTGTGCTAGCTGTTGTGTTCTGTTGACAGACTCTGTCAAGTCACCTCGAAGATTGGTTGACAAGCCATGGACACTAGACTTTGTGGGCTGACTTCTGAGATCAGCACATCCCTGACATGCAGTGGTGTGCGTGGAGGAAATCAAACAGGGCGCAGAAAACACACAGCAGAAGCAGAAGCAAAGTAAACATGCAGTAGTGTGTAACCCCTACCTCGTTTTTCACTCACCTATTGGCACGTCAAGTGACGCTGCTTTCTTGGCCAAGGCATGGTACATCGTCCTGATCTGCTGCGCTGACTGATCATCCAGCTGCCTCAACTGCTCTGCCGCCTGTCCAGGACTGCTGCTGCTGTTGTTGGGCAGGCCCGTTAGGACCATCACCCGCGTGTTGTGCAGCGGCTGCTGTAGCTGCTGCTCCTGCGCACCGCCCGGCTGCTGCTGCTGCATCTGTGGCTTGTGCTGAGCGTCCCATGCAGCCATGCTGGCGGTCAGCAGGAACAGGGCAATGTCTGCCGCTGACACCATGATCCGCAGGTGATGCTGCAGGCTTTGCTGCCTTGGGTAGTGCCTCAGCGCTGCCAAAGTTGCTGCCAGGTAAGGCTGGCAGTGTGCCAGGGGTGTGGCCCGAATGTCCGCTGCTTGCACTAGCTGCGGCAACACTGAAGGGCCCTGCCCACTAAGGCTGTGAACTACCCATGACTGGGGCCGAGGGGTCTTCAGGTCAACTGTGCTGACCACGGTATCAACCACAAGCAGCAGCAGCCGCGTCTGGGGTTTAGCTGCCCCAGGGCCTGTGAGAGGCCCTGCACAGCAGACTGGAGCTGGTCTTGGCCCATGGATGCGTCCAGCACAACTGCCAGCATGGGTGGCGGTTGCAGCAGGTGGGATGGGCAGAGGGGCCACGTGCCAGCTGCGCTGCTGAGGGTGCTACTGGGCTGTATGCCAAGCTAAGGCCGATGCCATTGTAGTTGTTGAAGGCACGCTGTCCAACCACTACTGACGTGGTGCAGCACAGAGGCTGTTCTGCTGCCATGGCCTCTGAAGCTGAGTTTGATGTATGGGCTTTGGAAATTCAAGCTTGTAACATTGCAGACAGGTGAACAAGGCGCACCCCAGCAGAAGCTCGACAGAGTCCCGAGAGAGAACACTTGTCAGATCAGATCAGTTGATCATTGGGGCTTTGTCTACGTCACTCCAGCGCACTGTTACACCTTGTACGCACACTGTCATGCTGGTTGGTTGCAAATGCACAAGCTTCGCCAACACACCCCGAAACGGTCGCGGTTCTACAACTGCTTGACAACATCCACGCCTGACAGCACAAATCACTCTAATTCAGTGTTACTAGCTCGTGGACGCTCTGCGACCGGACTGTTTCACCGTACAATTGAGAAAGGGTGTTTGTGGTTTCCACCTGGACAGCAGTATGCTTGCTCATAAGCTGACAGCAAGGCCTCGTCCATGCTTAGCAGCAGCACCAACCACCAGCAAAAGGTTGCTGCATAGGCCACTTGTGACAGTGCGGGCAGGCGATTCAGAGGCTTTGCCTGCTGGTCTCACCGCAGCAGAGGTGAGTGTGACTTGGGGGTGGGGGGTGGGGGACACTGTGGTACTGTGATCGTCATGGGCCAGGCAGCAGGGTGTGGTTGTTAATATATACAACAATGTAACAGTGTGACCAATGTGCTGCTCTTGGTGCAGGCTTACGAGGTGCTAGGGCTTCCAAATGCAGACCACACCTTTGAGCAGGTGACTTGTCCACAGCAGGAGATCAGTCTGCTTGTCTTCCGCACCCGTTGATCATTGATCTAGTAACAGTGTTGCCGCATTGATCCAGCAGCAGTGTTCCCTTTTCCAGCGCAGAAGCTCAGCCTGCTAGCAGGGCTACTCAAATGCCAACACACTATCTTGGCCCATGTCGCGCTTCTACGAAGATTTTGCTTTGCTGTCACTGCAGATATTGACGGCAAAGAACAAGCAGTTGGGGGCAAACCCCAATGACCAGGACCAGCAACTGCAGGTGCAGTGGGCTTGTGCTGTGTTGTGCATTATGCACCACTTAGCAAGGTGTTCAACCCGTCATAGGCCTGCCATCTCGCTGTTAAACTGCAGGCACCTAGCTATCCAGTGCACTCTTGTGTCAGCCCAGACAGCAACAGTTCTACAGCAGCCTCCATCCTGCCTGGTTTGGGTTGGACACTGTGATCAAGGGCTGTAGCCGAGGCCTTGCATCTTGTGTGATGTGAAGCACTGACTGGTTGACCTGCTGTCCTGATGCAGATTGAGGCCGCCTATGATGTGCTGTTCATGCAAAGCATGAAGAAGCGCATCTCTGGCGAGCTGGAGGTGTCCAGCAGTGTGCGGTATGCAGACGTGCCAACCAGGAAGCGCTCCAGCTCGGTGAGTGGCCTTTGGTTTGTCTTGGGTTTGGGTTGACTCGGCTTGGGCTGACTTGGTTTTGGCTGGGTTCATACCAAGGGGGTGGCTGTACAGGTGTGAGGTGACTGCCTGGTACATAGGTATCATCATTTCGTGACATGTAGGTTTGGTTCGGTTCTCCGTACAGTCATGTGATGGCAGCAACCTGGTTGCACCCCCATGCAAGTCCACTGTTCATGAGACAAGCCTCCTGCACACCCTGTATATGTTACCGCCTTTCGCTGTTGTGTCCCGCCGCCCCTCCCCTGATCGCAGCGCTCTTCCAAATCTCAGCCTCAGACTTTGCTGCAGAAGCTGCCAGGGGGCGGTGTCTCTGTCCAGGCCCCCAAGCAGAACATAGCAGCAGGGCAGGCAGCAGTGTTTGCAGGCCTGGGCACGTGGGCTATCCTGCAGGTGGGTTTGAATATGTGTGCTGGAATGGCAACCTGCAGGACAGCTCAGCGCATTGTGGATTGTGGAGTGTTTTAGCACAGAGTTGTGTGCTGAGGCAGGGTTGACCTGACAGCATCTGTGATCAGATCATGTGCTGTATCTTGGTGGTTGGGGTGGTTGACTAGTGGTCAAACTGGCTGAGTCACTTCATAATAACACACACTCAAAACGGCTGTGTTGTATGATGAACTGGCACTGACAGTTTGACCGCTGGTCAACCGCCTTGTTTCCAAAGATATGAGCCCTGTGACCTGACTCGTGCTGGTGCGGCAGTCACTGCATGCCTTTATGTGTGTATCTCCACCATCAACAGCACAACTAGATTGGGTCAGGGCCCTGCATGGTTATGACAACCGCTTTTTGACAGGAGAGGAGCAGGCACACCCCAACAACAACACTGATGCAAACTCTGCTCATGATGTTGAAGGTCCGACCGCATGCTACCCTGGCCTGCATGCTGTCTCTGCCTGCATGCCACCTCTGCCTGCAGGCGCTGCTGGAGAATCCCGATGCTCAGGCTGCTGACACAGCCGGCCTGCAGCTGGCTGCTGCACTGGGCTTTGCAGTGTACGGCTTCAAGGAGTGGAAACGGCTGCCACTGGGTGAGCACACCTTGCTGTCCATGGCAGCAGGCTGAGCAAGGGCATTGAAACCCTGCGTACAGCATAGCACAGCATGCAGTTCCTGCAGGCGCAGATGCAGCTGGCTTTGCAGTTTTGGGTGTGGATTGTACGCGAATTTGCTGGTCTTCATCATCATGGGGGTTGCTCACCTACACCTGAGAATCCACGGCAACTTGCCAGCCTGGCTGCGTGACCCTCCCAAACAGTGTCACAGGTATTGGCACCTCAGTTGCGTGCTGAGGGGTGTTTCTGCAACTGCTGTCGCCTTGTGCAGGACGTGCTGTGGGTTTGTCTGTGGCTGCACTAGTGGCGGGCATCCTGTTGGGTGCTGGCCTGGAAGCATGGCTTCGTGTTGACATTGTGCCCATTGGGGTGAGTAAGACATTGTCCCGCAGTCAAAGAATGGCTTCGCCTGATTGCTGTGTCTGTGGCCAGCCGGTGGGAGTCCCCCCCCCCCTCTGGTAAAACCCAAAAACAAAGCATGGCTTCTAACAATGCATTTCACTAGTTGTGACAAACTATTATAGTAGCAAGCAGACCTGGTGTGTGTAGACACACACCTCAGCACCACATGAAGCTGACTTTTGGCTGCATTCTGATCTCAGTAATGCGCAGCAGATTGGCCAGCCAGGCAAAACAGGCCTGCTGTGCCACAGCACACAGTGCGTGCTGAACCTGGAAGTGCAGCATTGTGCATCACGTGCTGCAAGTGCCCCCATGTGTGGTTCATGTCAGCACATGTGCTGCTACCGCTTGTTCCTGGTGGCCTCTTGACTCACAGGTGGCCTTGTGACTGACAGGATGTCGCTGTCTGCTTGCTGTTGTCTGCTTGTTTACAGAGCTTCGGCTCCCCAGGCGTGCTGGTCTCCACCTTCGGCATCATCGCCCTTGGAGTGGCTTCTGCCTTCCTGGCATGAGGCAGCTAGCGCTGCCAGTGGCTGCTATGCATGCTGCGTGCGCTACATGCAGCCAGCAGCATGCATGCTGAGCAGCAGCAGCAGACCCCTCACATCCTGTCAATGTGTTTGTACATTGCAAGAAAGAGTGCAACCCATGCTGGCAGCTGTGCAAGCTTGCCGGCTAGGGGGTAAAGTAGAGGGCGTTGAGTTTTGGTTGAGGCACTGGCTGCGTGCGCACCGATGTACATTACAGAGAGTTTTGGTGCCAGTTGCGTGGGCGGGCAGTAAGAGCTGAACGCACTGCCGAGAGCGTGTGTGGTAGGCCCCTGACCCGTCCAACAGCAGCGCAGTTGTGCAGTTGTGCAGAGAGTTGGGGGGCTGGTTGACAGCAGGCTGTCTGGGCAGTGTTGGCAATATGATGTTCTTACAGGCTGTGATTAGTGTTGCGTCACGATCGACCTCATGAGCAATGCTTTCACCCCATCCTACCAAACGTTGTGCTGTTTTGTTCTTGGAATGCTGACGTCACCGGGGTTGGTTGAGTGATTGCCGGTGACGGGGTGTAACGTTCAAATTGCAAGTGTTTGAACTGGCTGTCACTCACTGACGGGAGATGAAGTGGGGGGCAATACGGGTGCATCACACACAGCAAACCTTTGCATCGTCACACAACAGCGACACGAGAATAGTGATATTGCCGGGACCATCGCAGCCCACTTGTTGACTGGGATGCAGCACACTCTCCGGGCAGCAGGCAAACCAGTCTGTCACTGAATCATTGCTGAATTTATTATTGCGCCACATGGACCATGTGCGAGAAAATGTCTGGGCAAGAGATGATTGCTGGGATGGTCCTACTAGTAACACAAGGCAGCCGCCGGGCCGGCAAGCAACACAAAGCTCACAGGAGCAGAGTGCACTGCTATAAGGCAACAAACACAGCAACAGCTGACGCTGTAGTAGCATACACCATGCAAGGCTGACACTGACACTAGCTAGTTATGTGACTACTACTAGTAGTAAATGTAATACAGGGCCCTGGGCGCCCAGGCATGGATGCACACTAGGATTGGCCAACAAACACTTGCATGCCATGGCAATGGCATTGAGCACGCTGCTGATACACGCACATGTGGGGCCCTGTATATGTACCAGCCACCGGATCGGTCCACCCACCTCACCAGTCGCCTCTGCATGGTCCACCCCCCTCCCCACCCCCTCCCCACCTTGTGTTACACTGCCTTGCTCCCCTCCCCTTGTCTTGTGCCTGTTGCAGGAACACTGGGCCACGCTGGGGGTGGGGACCGCTGCGGCGCCCGCCCCGCATCTTCTTCCTACCCTCTCTTCCCCTTGTGCCCACTCACTTACATGAAACCTCTGCTGTCACTCATACACATATGCATATCTCTTCAACCTGTCTCTCTTCGGGCTGCGCCCGGTGTGTTCCTGTAGCAGTGTCAGTACCACCGTTTAGCAACGGCGGGGCTTCTTGCCCCGTTGGTGGTTAACTTCACACCGTGCTGTGTTAAGTTTTTGGGTGGCAGGGTGGTTTTTCTTGTGCCTTGTGCTCTTTGCCGCCCGGCTGTCTGTTTTTTTGTGTGCCCGCCTGTCCTGTGTTATTTCTGTCTGCTGTGCCTGTTCAGGTCCCACGGTGACGGCCTACTTGGTGCTGCCAGCCTACGCTGGGGGTGGGGGAGGACCCCCACCCTCCCCCCTTGTGCCTGCATGCTCCTTCCTGGCATCCTGGTGGGCTGAGCCTGACGCTCGCTGCGCGGTGGTGGTGCTGCTTGCAGGTAATCCTACTAGGCTTGATGGGGCTGCTGGACTCGCAGCTTTGGTCTGGACGCCTTCTATTGTACTGTGAGGTTGCTTTGTTAGGCTTTCGTTGCCTGGGGTGGCGGTGGGGGACCCAGTGCTAGTTACATTGTGTTCTGTTCTGTGTTCCCATCTTTGTGTGTTCCCAGTGTCTCCACAGGAAATATTGCTACCTCCCCGGTTCCGGGCACTGTCTCACGCACATGTGGGGCCCTGGGCGGGCTGCAACCCGTCAGGCTAACACCTGTATTGTCCAGGTTGCAAGTACAATTGCAGACAGTGCAGGACAGGGCCTCGGATGCAGGGCAGTCAGGGCACAGTGCTGCCTGCTGGTGCCCTTGTATGCCGCACAGGAAGGCGTACATGCACTTGGCTTGACAGCATTAGAGCTGGCAAGCACTTTCAAAACATGCAACACACCGACCGCTTGCAACAATCTCAGCAGTGGTGGGCAGTACTTGCTACTTCAGCAAGACTCTGCCGTATGCCCTGACACACACTTGCATGTTGATAGTATGCTAGCTACACATGCATCCTCAATGCCATTGTTTGGCAAACATACCAGCCTGGGACACGAACAAGGTCTAGCCTTCTGGTAGTTCTGCAGTACGACAAAAGGGATCAATGCGCGACTAATGAAGAGCTCCAACCTTGCAGGCAGCCACAGGGGTGCCGACAAGTGCTCAGGCGCTTGTGCCAGCGCAGTGACGACACACACACCAATATCAATTCAAGCAAGGCCAGCTTGGTGGCTGAAACTTTGAGGCCTCCGAGCAGCTGGGTGCCCGGACCAGAAGCACTCTCTCCCTCTGACACCACAGCCTTGCCGTACAGCGTGACAAGCACACACAAAGTGACAAGAGCTCCTTTGAATCTCTGATGCTGATGCTGATGACCAAGGTCGATTTGCTGCTAGCAGCATGCTGCATGCGCAATGAACCTGGCCGGAAACACGTGTAATGATGCTGATGCTGATGACCGCCACACAAGCTTTATTGTGTGTTTTTGGCAAACAACCCTTCAGTGCATGTACACATGTTGGTGTGCCAATCCTTGCTGCACAGACGCCATTGGCACCTGTTGGACCAAAAAAGTTGCACAGACAGCGCCAATGACACCTGTTGGACCAGAAAACTTGCCTCACGCCGCCTGAAGGTGACACATTTGTACGCAGCTCACAGGAGCTGTCCTTTTCAAAGCAACATGGCCCAGGCTGCCAAGAGCAGACTCTGAGAGGCTCTTAGCGACTGCCAAGACCAGACCTCTCAGGGACACCAGCAGCATGCTGAATATTTTGAGCAGCAAGCGATGCAAACAACCAATGCGCTGGAAACAGTGAGTGCCAAACGGCGGCAACAGGACAACGTGAAATGGCTCCCAGTGTGTAATGCACACAAGTTATTCCAAGCTGAGAGAAAGCTCTCAGTGTACAAGCAGCCGTACTCACCGTGAGTAGAGGGGCAGCCATTTGCGGGAGGAGTTTGAGCACTGCTGGCAGTCTGTTGCTCCATGTCATTGCTTCTGAATGAAGTGATGCTTGCCTGTGCTTTATCAGCCTGGGTGGGACACCAACGCACTACCTCGGGCAACACAGTTGTCTGACATGTCAGGGCCTGTACAGGCTGTTACAGCAGGGTTGCAGGATGGTTGCACATGCCCAAGCGACTCACTGAACGGGGTGACGTGGGTGTATAGCACCGGGTAATCACTTGTAGCATTTACACACTAGAGTGTGCTCAATCGCAGTTGAGGGCACATAAGCTGCATTTCTGGTACCTTTCAACGCCTGGCTACTGCCACTCCAGCAGTCCTGCACTTGTGTAGTCTGCGATGTGTACCTCTGCGTACCTCCGCGTACTGTCCCCCACAACTGCAGACATCTGCAGAGCCCTGCACATCAGCCAGTAGTAATTGCAATAAGCATTGCTTGATGGTGCCGGTGCAATCACAGCAGTCACCCAGGGCTCATTGTTATACGAAGCAGCAGGCAGGTGTACCTGTACCTCCCTGTACCATTTTGGACAACCTGTTAATGTGACAGTCTGGCCTGAGTGTGCTTGTTTTATGTTTGCAGATTATAACCAGTGCAAATAGTTTGAAATGCGCAACTGCTGTTGCCTGTCAAGTCTTCTTGCCCCCCTTCCCCCCTCCATCTCTCCCCAGAGAGTCTGTATTACATTGCACTTGATACATCTAAAGGCTGGCCTTGAACCAGCAGTGCAAACAATGTTGTAACCATGTGAACATGCTTTTTCAAGCTACAACTAAACATATACTACACTATACATCACCTCGCATATATGACTCCCCAAGTTTGGGTGAGGTAGTCTGCCATTGCCTGCATACATAACAAGCACACCCCCAGCTCGCTCTTATTTAATCAGTCGTAGACCTCACATACCTGGACTGCATTGTAGGCATACGATGACCGTGGCTTTGCTGCCTGTACATTCTTGCACCCCCATGTGCTGTGCCCCGGTAGTGCTTGCTTCACGCACATCAAGGCCGCAGCCAGTGGGTAAACAACAAAACACACCCCACTAAAAGGGTAGCACCGTCATCTGGGATGTTTACAGAGAACAAAAGGTCGTTGTGCAGTGTGGATCGCGGGGAGGCAATCGCAGTACATGATCGTGAATTACTTACAAACGAAGCCAGATCATGGAACGCAATCAATGTAACTTTATTGTTTCCTTCATCCCCCTTCTCCCTGTCTGTTCCGGGTTTGTGGTTCCCTGTTAGACAAGTTGGCATTGCCGGGATGGCCTCGAACGTGATCTTTCGGTATCCAACACTCCTGTTTTACTACGTTTGTTTCCGTTCGTTTTGACGTCCGGACTCACCGTGTGTTTGGTTGCTCAGCAGTGACGTTCCTCTCTCTGCTGTTCCCATTCTTTTGTGCCCTGTTGACCTACACCCACTGACAAGTCCTCATCTGTGACACGGTAGCTCCTTCTTAATGATCCCTCGGTCATCACGCAGCATGTAGCCCATGCACTGACCCTCTCCAACAGCAAATGGGAGACCAGGCAGCAGGGCTTGTAGTAGCCCACCCCTGGCACTCTGACCCTGACACAGCGGAAATCAGGAATCATGTGCACTCCCAGATGTGAGTTTTGACCCACAGCAGGGGTGGTGCAGCAGGTGGCCCCCCATCTCCTCGTGACAAGCATAGTCTGGCACACGTGTGCAAGAGGGCGTTGTCTGTGCTGACAGCTGCTGACCCCCGCCCTTGGTTGTTTCTGGTGTGGTTGGCAGCTTCCAATTGTTCCAGAAGCGCAAGCCTGGTGGCCAGAACCAGTGGAGTGAAAAGTTGCCCGACTTTGTGAAGAGACTGGAAGCGGCCCTCTTCAACTCTGCAGCGACAAAGGTAAGCGTGTGTGTGTGAGCTTTGGGCACTCAATAGCATGATATATGCAGCCATAGTCCCCACCCCTTCCTGCAGCAGGGTGTTTTCTGGCAGGCCATGACTACACGGCCCCCCCCTTCACACCCCCACCAACCCACAGCAGGGAATTCGCTGCTGCTCTCACCCACTCTGACGTCCGTGTCCCCCACCGTCGTTTCATTACAACAGGAGGAATACAGTGATTTCAGAACACTTGAATCCAGGCTGCAGGAGGTGGCTCGTCGCTTGGTGCACAGACCTGGTGCACAGGCCCCGAGCTCGTCGCAGGGCACGCCCGGGCTGCTGCCGAATGGCGTGTTTGATCCTGGTAGCTCTCAGCAACAGCAGCAGGGCGCGCAGCAGTTTGCAGTCCAGCCAGGGACTGCCAACTCGCAGGTGATGCTCAGCGCGTATCCGGGCGCGCAGGGCATGCAGGCAGCCTCCGGCATGATCCCTACCCCTAACCTAGGGGCTGGGGATGGCACCGACCTGGTTTTTGTCAAGCCTGAGCCAGACAGCAGTGCCAACGGGGTGCCTGCAGAGGGAGCAGCAGACCCCAGCAGCAGCTATCAGAGGAGCAGCTTGCCAGGCGTCATGGCAGCCTCCCCAGGCCTGGGCGGCAGCAACGGCATGGGAACAGCTCTCATGAGCAACGGAGCCCCTGTGCTTATCAAGCAGGATGCCTGGTCAATGCCGTCGCCCAGCATGGTCCCGGTGCGTGTGCTGTTGAGGCTGACCTTTCGCGCAATGCTCAGCAGCGGCACTTCTCCCTGTGTCCCTTTGAAGAAGGCTGCAGCTAGCACAGTACAACTTGTCAGCAAAGCTGCAGCTTGACACCTGCCTGCTTGTCGTGTCTGTTCCTTGTCCTCATGCAGACTGCTGGTGGCGGGGGCGGCAGCGGTGGTCGCATAGGTGAGCAGCATGGACGCAGCAGTTGCCAAGGCTGATGCTGGAAGCATGTTGCAGTCATCAAGGCTGTAACAAGGCTGCGGCTGTTCCCGCCTTCAAGGAACTGCAGTCTGTGATTGTTTGCAAACGCCGTCATGTGGCATGTTTCGCACACCGCCATGCTGCCTCACGCATCCCCTGATGCAACTCTGTATATCTGTGGTCTTGCCCGCAGGTGACCCCAGCACAGCGCTGGTCAGCAGCAGTGCTCCCTCGGGCTTCATGCCCACTAGTGCAGCAGGCGGCGGCATGATGCCCAACCCAGGAGCCAGCAGCATGGGAGGCATGATGATGCCCACCCCCATGCTGGGGTCCGGCATGGTGCCAACCCCCAGCAGCGGCTTGGGAGCAGCAGCAGGCGGCATGGTGCCCACTGGCATGGTCCCCAACAGCATGGGCATGGTGCCTACTGTCAGCCCCACCATGATCCCCAACCCTGGGAGCAGCATGCCGTCTGGCATGGTCCCAGCCAGCATGGGCATGGTGCCTACCACCATGGTGCCGAGCAGTATGGGCATGCCTAGCCCAGCCACTGCCGCAGCAGCCGGGGCGGCTGCTGCCAACGGCATGTACCCGCTGGGCGGGGGCATGGGGGGCTTGTCGAGTCCGCCTCTCCAAGCAGGGCAGCAGCCAGCGCAGCAGCAGGATGTGTTGCAGTTGCCGCCGCAGGAGCAGCTTCTCCAGCAGCAGCAGCAGCAGCCAGCGCAGCAGCCAGATCTGCTGCAGCAGCTGGGTGGACAGCAGCAAGCAGGGATGCTGCAGCAACAGCAGCCACCGGGGGCCAGTAATACAGGTAAGCCTGATGTGGTGTGGCGTGGGGTATGGGCATGTCGTGATGTTGGCTTCGCTGCACACATGGTTAGGACTTCGTCTGCATCTGCAGTCTCTGGCGTGTTGGTGGCGTGGTTGTCTGCATTCGCAGTCGGTGGCATGTTGACGGCGGGAAAGGCAAGACCGCTGGGCAGTACAGGCCGCCACTTCTGCACTTGTGTGTACGGACGTTTGCAGTTTGTTGCCTGTGCGTCAGTAGACTGTATTCGCAGCTTATGATGTTACCAGTGCGATATGCTCACGATTGCCACTGCTGTGTGCTATCGTGTGCTGTGCTGCGCTGTGCAGGCGCCCTGGCAGCCAGTGGGCCCATGACCATGGTGCCTGTGTCAGCTCCTGCAGCCCGCAGCAGCTCACCGGGCATGGGTGGGGGCCTCACCCTAGCAGCGGCTATGGAGAACCTCCCAGCGGACTCTGCAGCACCTGCAGCAGCAGGCGGCGCAGCCGCGCAGCAGCAGCAGGGCGCGGACGATCCCCTCGCGCAGCAGCAGTTCCTCAGCGGTAATGACAACGCCAACAGGAGCATGGCGGAGCGGCAGCAGTACATTCAGAAGCAGCAGCGGTGGCTGCTGTTCTTGCGGCACTGCGCCAAGTGTCAGCAGGACGAGGCGGAGTGTCAGTTCAGCCGCAGCTGCAAGGTGGGGAAGGAGCTGTGGACGCACATACTGCAGTGCAACAACCCGGCGTGTACGTATCCGCGCTGCACCAGCAGCAAGGACCTTCTGAAGCACCACCAGAAGTGCCAGAATGTGCAGTGCCCCATCTGCACGCCTGTAAAGGAGTACGTGCGGCGCACGCGCAACCAGGGCGGGGGTGGGTCTGGCATGGGGCCGGGCTCTGTGGCCCCGTCCCCTGCGCAGCCTTCCAGCAGCGTCACCAGCGCCCCGCCGCCTGGCGCGGGAGACATGGCGGCGCAGTACCAGCAGCAGCAGGCTGCTGCAGTGGCAGCGAGCCAGCAGATGCAGATGCAGCAGCAGCAGGGGTTGTCAGGCATGAAGCGGTCTGCCAGCTCGATGATGGACCCAGCAGCAGCAGCAGCAGCCATGCCTGCACCCGCAGGGTACCCCCAGGGCATGATGCCCGTGCCTGGGGGTGGCATGATGGGCATGGTGCCCCAGCAGCAGCAGCAGCAACAGCAGCGGCAGCAGCAGCAGCAGCAGCAAATGCCGTACGGGCAGCAGGCGTACATGCAGCAGCAGCCGTACGGGGCGATGCAGCAGGGGTACCCCCAGCAGATGCAGTACCCGCAGCAGCAGATGCAGGCCATGCAGCAGCAGTATGGTCAGCAGCAGATGCAGTACCCTCAGCAGCAGTTGCCGTACGGGCAGCAGCAGGCGTACATGCAGCAGCAGCAGCAGCAGCAGATGGGCTACGGGAATGCTGCTGCTGGTATGGGTGCGGCAGGGCAGGCCGGCATGATGGGTGGCATGATGCCGGTGGCTAATGGGATGCCTCCCAACGGCATGGTCAACGGGGCTCAGGAGGAGCAGGCGGGGAAGAAGCAGAAGACGGCGCAGGACCGGCGGCAGCTGCTGGCAACGGTCAGTGAGGGTTTCTGGGGGGGCGGGGCGCTGTGGAGCCGGGGCATGGGGGTGTTGTTCGTGCCTGCATGCCTTGGCTCTCCATGCAACATGCGGTTGCCGCTGGTTGCAGTATGCTGCCATTGAGAACCTTGCTGGCAGGTCGCTGCTTGTGTCGTGCTATTTGTTCAGTGCTTGCAGTGCTCATGTCATGTGTGGCTGTCATTGTCTGGTACCCGCCTGTGAATCTCTCGTTGGCTTCGCCAGGGGTGTGGACTCTTGTACCTACACCTGTACTGGCCTGCATGCTCTGCTCTGTACCAAACAACTAGCACATGGCATTGTACTGCTTTGTGCTCAACTGCTTGTGCTGTACGGGACGGCTGCTCACTGTTGTCTGCGCAGAACACCGGCACGTCGCTGCTGGAGTGCTTCGACGCCCTGTCGATCAGCACGCATGTGCAGACCACGTATGACCAAGCGCAGGCCGCCAAAACCCCGGTGCAGCTGCCGGTAAACCCTGGTGATGACTGCAAGGTCTGTGGCCTCACAAAGCTCACCTTTGAGCCGCCCTGCATCTACTGCACCACCTGTGGCCAGCGCATCAAGCGGGGGCAGACGTACCACTGCACTGCGATGGAGCCTGGCTGCGAGTTCAGGGGCTTCTGGTGCCACACCTGCCTCAACGAGCAGAAGGGGGACAAGATCCCCTGGGAGGGCAACCAGGTGCGATCATACGGCGGGAGTGGGGGGCAGCGTGCAGGGGGAGTGGGGTGGCAGGGTGCGGACGATGTGTAGGGCAGCAGTGGGCGTTGTTGCCGGTTGGGAGTTCAACTGCGTGTGACTGGCAGCCGCCAGGTTTGGGCAGCGGGCATGGTGGTGTGGTGGTTGAGGAGTGCAGCGTATGGCCAGACCTTAGCAGCAGCACGGGCAAGCCTGTGGAAGCACTCGTCCACACGCCGGTTGTTCACAGTGTCGGTGTCCCCCGCTGTCCCTAATGTGTGTGGTGCGGTTCCTTCCAGGTGGGTTATGTGATCAAGAAGGACCTGCAGAAGAAGAAGAATGATGACGAGGTGGAGGAGGGCTGGGTGCAATGCGATTGCTGCGACAACTGGGTGCACATGATCTGCGGCCTCTTCAACAAGGGACGCAACGACCAGAACGTGCACTACCTGTGCCCATACTGCCTGTCGGAGGTGAGTCATGTGTGCTTTGCTTTTTGGTCCTGGCGTGAAATGCATTTCAGGCGCAGAGGAGGCTCCTGAAGGGTGCCGTCAGCTGAGGCTTAGGCAACAAGCTGTCTGACTGAGTCACATCGGACAGTTTCCCACAGGAGGCACTCTTTGTCGCTTTTTTTGTGTGTACCTTTGTGTAAGATTCACTGAGCTGTTGTTGTGTCCTCCTGTATGCGCGCAGGGCCTGAACAACGGCGTGCGTGAGCTTATCACGTCGCGGCCTCAGGCCATGCTTGAGGCGCGTGAGCTGCCCACCAACCACCTCAGCAACCTGCTGGAGCAGAAGGTGGCCAACGCACTGACGGCAGACAGGCAGCAGCGCGCAGCCATGCAGGTGCGTGCGCATACGCATGATTTGCAACCAGCGTGTGCATGTCAGGGACCGTTGAGGGTGTATTGCAAGAGGATGGTGGTTTTGGGGGCCGGGGTATCGGGGTGTGCTGACTGTGTTGGTTGGCTGTGGGTTCAGGCCCCCGTTCCAGCCTTGGCTGCTCACGCATGGCCGGCTGCAGTGGATATTGTGGAAGTCAGCATGGCGGCGCACTAGTCGTCAGGGCGGCTTTGCCGTCACATCAAAGCATAGCCAGCATCAGTTGGCAGTCATGCATTCATATGCGGGTATCAGCCTGCTGATGCTGATGCATGCATGTCTGTGCTGGTGTGCTGCTGCTCCTAGGGGTGCTTGCCTGAGCAGGTGCCGACAGCTGAGGGCCTGACCATACGCGTCATCAACAACGTCACCAAGAAGTGCGAGGTGCGTAGCTTCCCATGTTTGCCTCGTTGCGGTCCCTGCCAGAGCACCTTGTGAGGTCAGGGTGGGCCTGGGGTTGCATTGTGTTGCTAGTGCTGCTCAGAGCAGATGTACAAGGTGTCTCTGCGAGCAGCAGCAGCAAACTGGTGCTGTTGTCCCCTTTCCACACGACCCGCGTGTTACACCGACTTTGCTAATGCTGTGTGGAATTGCAACGTCCCTGTTACCCACAACAAAATCACCAAGTGTGTCCCGGGTCTCCTGCGCTGGTTGTTGTTCCCTGCAGGTGAAGCAGAAGTTCTACGACGCCTTCAAGGGTGACGGCTACCCAGAGGCCTTCATCTACAGGCAGCGGGTGATCGTGCTGTTCCAGAAGATCGACGGCGTGGACGTCGCGCTGTACTGCATGTATGTGCAGGAGTACGGCGCAGACTGCTCGCTGCCCAACAAGAACGTGGTCTACCTCTCGTACATCGACAGGTGCGCCTGTGCTTTCGCGCATGGATTGTAGCAAGCTCACAACAAAACAATTCACAATTGGTGGGCTGGTCACAGTCTGCATGTGCCAAACCAGTGTTTGTTTTGTTGCCGGCTGCAGTTGGCGCGTTTAGCAATCGTCGTTGCGTCTTGCATTGGCCTGTCTTGCTTTGGTCTGTTGGTGCCAACACTTGCGCCTGTGTCTGTCCGTGGTAGTGTGCGTCATGCTCTGCCAAGCCACGGTGCTGACCAGAACAGCACCAAGCATCAGTGTGGGTGTTGAACGTGATGTATTGACAAGACACCTGCTGTCCTGCCACATCCTGCCCCACTGGCACCCCACCCACACACTCACCCACCCACCACACCCCCCCCCCCCACCTGCAGCGTCAAGTACTTCCGGCCTGAGATTGCGTGCGCCAGCGGCACTAGCCTGCGCACGTTTGTGTACCACCAGATCCTGCTGGGCTACCTGGCGTACGTCAAGGCGCTAGGGTTTGAGCAGATGTACATCTGGGCCTGCCCCCGCTCGCGGTAAGTGGTTGCAAACGCTGGCTTGGCCCAATATCTTCTTCTTGTGTGGTGTTTGTTGTTGTTGCTGCTGCTGGAGGGGGTGCCAGCCCTCTTGTTGCAGTCGTTTGGTTGCCTGCAAGCTTCCCTGCACTGGCAAGGCAGGTAGTTCCTTCGCTTGGTCGGTCACTGGGGTGCTGAAGTTGATGGGTGCGAACATGGTGTGTGCCGATGGCAGGAATGCGTCCTTGCGTGAACATGCGTTTGTTTGCCGCCTGACTGCCTTATGTATTGTGTGCTGCTCATATGTGCAGGGTGACGACTACATCCTGTACTGCCACCCTCAGAAGCAGAAGACGCCCCGCAGCGACCGCCTGCGCGCCTGGTGAGCCTGACACACACACCGCCAGTGCAGCATGACGGGGCTGCGCTGTGTGTTGTGAAGGTTCAGGCACAGATTTTATGCCACAAACTGTACCCAATGGCGAAGGTTCAGGCTCAGATCGTCATGCCATATTCTGTTCCCAATGACACAAGTGCCTGAAGTGTTGTTGCTATGGTCCTGTCACCTCCCCCCGTCACTTTCATCCCCAAGGTATCATGACATGGTGAAGTGTGACTGCCATGTTCCTGTCAACCCCCTCTGTCACTCCCCCCTCCCCCCCCCATGTATCACGACATGCTGAAGAAGGCGAGGGAGGAGACCGGTGTGACGCTTGCAGCTTGCTGTGTGTTGCGAAGGCTTGGGCAGAGTTCCTTATGACACAATATGTTCATGTTTGCACAAAGCCTGAAGTCTTGTTGCCGCGTCCCTGTCACTCCCCTCCCGCTCCAGGTACCACGACATGCTGAAGAAGGCGCGGGAGGAGGGCAGTGTGACTCACGTCACCACGCTGTGGGACTCCTTCTTCGAGGGCGGGCGTGACCACCGCTACGACAAGCCCAGCGTGACGCACATACCCTACCTGGAGGGAGACTACTGGCCGGGCGAGGCGGAGAACCTGCTGGCGCAGATCCAGGAGGGGCAGCGCAGCGCTGTCACAGGTGCGGCGGCTGGTGCCCGTGCGGTACTGGACGGTGCTGTACTGGATGGTGCTGTGTGGTTGGGTTGCTGTGGTTCGCCCGCCATTTTCAGTGGCCCTTGCTGGACATGCATTCCGCTCTCAGCGTCCGCTTGCGCCAGTGGTTTTTTCACTTGCGTAGTAGCTCCCTCCCTCACTCACTCACCGACTGACTCTCGCGTCATGCCCCAACCACCTTGCAGACACACCACATGTTTGGTCTTCTCGTATGTGCCTCATGTCTTACGTTTCTCCATGTGCACGCCACGCACCACCGTCGTCATGCCTGCAGGTGGCAACACTGCGCTGTCGCGCAAGGCCGGTGGCAGCAAGGGCAAGCGCTATGGTGCAGGGCCCGCCACAACTGATGAGGCGCTGCTGTCCCGCCTGGGGGAGATCCTTGGTGGCAACATGAAGGAGGACTTCATGGTGGTGCACCTGCAGGAGCCATGCAGCTTCTGCAGGGCACACGTCAACGGCAACATACTGCACAAGTGGGTGACTGTTGTTGGCAACATCGCTCGTGTCCGTAGTCGCATGACATGTGTGCCAAACAGCGTAATGATATGTGCAGATTTAGAGGTTCCCATTTCGCAGCTTCTGCAGGGCACACGTCAACGGCAACATACTGCACAAGTGGGTGACTGTTGTTGGCAACATCGCTCGTGTCCGTAGTCGCATGACATGTGTGCCAAACAGCGTAATGATATGTGCAGATTTAGAGGTTCCCAGTTCGCAGCTTCTGCAGTGCACACGTCAATGGCGGCATACTGCACAGGTGGGTGGCTGTGGCTGTCGAGCGCGCATGTGGATGTTTCGTGTGATGGTATGGTTGTTGCAAGGCGGACAGTGCCAGGCATCGAGCAGAATAAGTCGTGCCCCTGGTCGCATGACATGTGTACAGGTCAAACAGCGTCGTGATGTGTGACTCAGTACGGCTGCTGAATCCACCTCCCCTCTTGCTCACTCTTTCACTTACTGTATATCCTCTGTGTGCCTTGCCTCAGGTACATGGGCGGTGCAGCCGGCACGTCGGCGCTGTCGCGGCCGCCTCCTGAGCGGCGCTTCGAGGGCATCCGTCTGGAGAGCCCTGGGCCCGCTGCCCCCACGGGGCCCCTGGCGCACCTGCAGATCTGCGGGAACTGCTACTCCGCTGAGATGACGCGTGTGAGCAGCGGCGCCAAGGGCAGGCTGCCTGGCAGCTTGGCTCTCACAGACCTCACGCAGCAGGTGGGTGATGCGGGTGTGGCCAACACAGGAAGTTTTATGATTAAGGGTTGAGTTTAGAACCCTGGGACGGGTCTCAGTCAGGCGTTTGACTTGGACAGCAGGGCAGGTGTGTGTGCAGTATGGGGTCGTAAGCAGCGGCGCCAAGGGCAGGCTGCCTGGCAGCTTGGCTCTCACAGACCTCACGCAGCAGGTGGGTTGATAAGACGGCTGCGTTCAAAGTTTGCAGTCAAATAATCACTTGTGCTTTCCGAACTCTCAACATCACGCAGCAGGTGGGTTGACTGAAGAAAAAGGATACAAGGAAGGCTCTTGTCGACGGCTGTGTTCAGAGTTTGTAATGCAAATAGTCAGTCGTGCTGTATCGGAAATCTAGACCTCACGCAGCAGGTGGGTGATGCGGTGTGGTTGGGACAGGAAGTGCGGGAGGACTCGGCTCAGCATTTGACTTGGAGGCAGGGCATGGTGCTCGTGCAGTTTTGAGAGCGTAAGCTGAGGGTGTGTGTGGATGCTGGCGCTGCTGTGCACCGTCAACACCTGGCGCAAGCATTGCTTGTTGTGGTGGCTGCTTGTAGCTCTAGGGAGACTTCACGGGCTGAGCCATGGCCAGGGGGCGGACAGGCTTGTTTATCAGGTGGCAAGCATCGGCCACATGTGCCGACACAGGGTGCATGTCACGTTGACCAGTGTATAAATCTGATTGTGTAACCATATGTTTGTGCTTGTGTATCCGTCTGCTTGTGTTGTGTGTGCAGATGATCCCTCAGATGCAGCTCCAGCAGGACAGGGACACTGACATGGGCAGTGAGTTCTTTGAGACGCGGCAGGCCTTCCTCTCACTCTGCCAGGGCAACCACTACCAGGTGGGGCCGGGTGCAGGGCTTGAATGAATTCCACCTCCTTGATCAGGCAGGAGGCGGCGTGTGAGGGTCACTCTGTCTGTTGGGCACACACGAGTGTGCCAGCGGTTGTGGCTTGAACGGTCGGCTTGAGCTGTACACCTGCTGCCTCAGCAGGGGTGTTGCTTGCATGTCAGTATGCCCACGAGCTCAATACATACACAAGGTGCTCGCTTTGCCAGGGTGAGCCGGCTGTACATGAAGGATCCCCTCTCCGTCCTGACACCCGTGCTCGTCCTGTTGCCTTGCGTCGCTGCAGTTTGACTCCCTGCGGCGCGCCAAGCACAGCAGCATGATGGTGCTGTACCACCTGCACAACCCCGAGGCGCCGGCCTTCTCCTCCACCTGCAACTTCTGCCATGTGGAGATAGAGCCCGGCACCGGCATGCGCTGCACGGTCTGCTCTGACTTTGACATGTGCAGGAACTGCCACCAGAACGGCATGCGGCATGAACACCCCATGGTGGTGAGTTCGTTGTGCTGGGGTTACTTGTGGCCTTGCAGTGGTTTGGTTGCATGCAACAGCTACGCACATATGTGGCATGCGGTGTGCAGTTGCATGCAACAGCTACGCACATATGTGGCATGAGGTGTGCAGCGTGCATCGATCGCATTTGGAGCTACACACCCACATCAAGTCTGTGTGTCAGGACATATGTAAAGTTGCATGCAGGAAAGCGGCAGGTGCCTAGGAGCTAGGAGTGCTCTGCTTCTGGTCCAAGCTTCAATCCAAGCTCAATGCTGTCTCAGCACTGACCACGTTGTGCAGAACCGGACAGGATGCTTTCAAAGTGGTTTGTCAAAGAGGTTTTGTGGTTGTGCCCTACCTTCCCCTCCCCTTTTGCTGCTGCAGCGCATGACGGACTTTGCCAGGCGGGACGAGACGCGGCAGCGGCTGACGGAGCAGGAGCGGCAGGAGCGTAACCAGCAGCTGCAGAAGACGCTGACGCTGCTGGTGCACGCTTGCAGCTGTCACGACCCGCAGTGCAGCAGCACAAGCTGCCGCAAGGTAAGGGGGCTAAGGACACGGGGTGCTGGGCGTGGGCTTGCTTGGTTGGGCATCAACGTGCTGCAGCTGAAGCTGCTGTTTACAGCACCAGACTCCGTGTACTCGCTGAGGTCGCCACAGATTTTTCCAACATGATGTGATGGTCTTGCCAGCAGTGTGTAATCGTGGTGGATTTCCACACCTATAGGCATCTCAAGCTGGCACATAAGCACTTGCCCCACTTGTGTCTGTGCCCCTTGTTCGGCAGTCTTGTATGCAACACGGGTGTGCAAAGCACTGAGGCTTGTGTCGAGGCGCTGAGGTTACCTCAAGACACTGAATCCTGTGTATGCCTGCCTGCCTCCCCCCCCCCCCCCCCCCCCCGTTGTCCTGCAGGTTCGGCAGCTGTTCCAGCACGCCGTGGGCTGCCAGCAGAAGGTGACTGGCGGCTGCAGCTTGTGCAAGAAGATGTGGTGCCTGCTCAACCTGCACGCCAAGAGCTGCACCACAGCCAACTGCCCGGTGCCGCGCTGCAGGTGGGTGTGGGGGCCTGCTGCCTGGGAGGCTCGGAGGGGCTGGAGTGGGTGGGTGTGCTTGTCGCATCCTGAAGGGTCCTGCTGGTAGGGGGGGGGGGGCGCTCAACTTTGTCTTGCACTACACCGCTGGTAGCTGCCGTTTTTTGCAGCCGGACACTTTGTGGTGTTCACTGGCAAGGTAGAAGCGCGAACATGCTGCATCAACTCGCGTGTCTCTTGGCCTGCACCGCACTTGTACATGTTGAGATTGCTGCTTGCTACATGCGTACAGTGGTGGTTGCATATAATTGTAAGGCGCAGTGAGTTGGTGAAGCAGAGCACTCACCGCCCTGAGTGCACTACGTCACCAACTCGCTGCACCTCGCAACCCATATGCAAGTAGCACTGTATGCATATAGTCCAGCAGCAAGTTCAGATCAGAGTGTGTGTGACCTGTGCTGCTGCATCATTCAAAAGGAGTGTGTGCTCTGCATACAGCATACATGTGTAGCTAGCATATAGAAAACATGCAAGCCGCATGCAAGCCAACCTATGAGGCACACCAACATTGTCCCCAAAAAATAGTCAAACTATGTGTGACGTGTTGCGCTCTGCTGTCCTGTTGCGTCATTCAAATAGAGTGTTTGTGACGTCTTGCGCTCTCCTGTGCCGTTGTTTCATTCAGTCAGAGTGTTTATCAGTCAGAGTGTTTGTGACGTCTTGCACTCTGCTGTGGTGCTGTGTTCTTCACAGGGAGCTCAAGGAGTTGCGGCGCCGCCAGCAGGCCCAGATGGAGACGAAGCGGCGCGCAGCTTACGCCAACATGATACGTGGCCAGAAGTGAGCGCTGCGCGCAGCTTGACTGGAGGCTGCAGCGGCGGCAGCAGCAGTTGCAGCAGCGACAATGGCAGCAGCAGTGGCAGCAGCAGCAGCGGTTACGCATGCTGGTCCCCGACGCCAGCAGTGGGTGGCAGCTGCAGGAGCAGTGGCCAGCTTGCAGCTGGGTGGGGGTTGGGCTGTGTGTTTGTGTGTGTGCCAAACTTGTGCACCGTATGTGTATGTACAGTGTGATTGACAGACAGTGTGGTATGGGGCTGAGAGGCTTGGACTTGTGACGGGGTGGGTGGTGTGGCTGCTGATGTGTGGTGCATTGTTAAAGTGTTTTTGGTCACCTGATCTGTTGTTGGTCCGCAGTTTGCATGGCAGCGGCTTTAATTGAACCGGGGTTTGACCCAGCTGCAGCCGTCGGGTATGCAGCAGTGGGTTTGGTTGGTTGGGTGGCAGCATTTCTCCAGGGGCATGCGGCAAGCATAGCATGCTACAGCACAGGCGGATGTCCTTACATGCGTGGCTTTGTTGCAGCCAAGCCGCCTTGTGCTTCCTTGGCCTGGTCTTTGGTGGGGGTCAGTGTGCTCGTTCGGCCTGCAGTGGTGCCTCCCCTTCAAATGTTTTTCCAGTGTACAGCTGTTGCTGGTCATCTGTGGCAGCCAAACGGGAGTGAATCCGTGCGCCCGGGCTGATGCAGCGAGCGCACCCTGCGTTGCCGCGTCAGTGTTGCGTACAGCTAGCTAGGCTTGGCACGTCCCCACCATCTGAGGGAATGCAGTGTTAGGGCGGTGGGGCTGGGGTTGGGGCAGGTGTGCCGGAGTGCCTGTCTGGGCGCCTGCAGAGAGAGTGTGCAGCGACATGATTGTGGCTGCTGTGAGTTGTGTCCCGTGTCACCCTAGCTAGCTACTATCCGCCCCCCCCCCCTTATCGTGTCAGCAGCTACTACTCACATGGCAGTGCTAGTGCCCGTGCGTGGAGCACACACACCATGCACACGCCCTCATGGGCCCATAGCGCAGAAGTTGTGCAGTACTGATGTTGGTGTTGTGGCCTGGGGATAGGCTGTGGGGCCTGATGCGCATCAGCTTGTGTTCCCGGGCTCCTAGCCGGAGCAGCTGTCATTACAACCGGTGTGCTAGGCACGCCACGTGCTGGTTGACGCAGGGAGTTCAATCAGTCAGCAAGTGTGTTGGAGTGTGTTCTGGGGCTAGTTGGCAAGGAAGCAGGCAGTTTGGTCGTCATGTCGGGCATCAGCACTTCATGTGAGGGCTGTCCCCAACATCCCTCCAGGCTATCCAGCGGGTACATGCTGTATGTTGCGTACTGATGTGTTTCACGTGCGAGACCACCTCAGGCTGTATGCCTGTGCAGGCAGGGTGTATGCAGCATGGGGATTGCTTGTTTGGTTTGTGTCAGTGTGTCAACACATGTTTGAACCGGAAAGTACACGAGCAATCAAGCATGGGTGCGGTGCAGCATGAGCGTCAGGCCTAGCAAAGTGTGCAGGCTGGTCCTAGCTAGTGTGCAGTTGCTGAGCGGGTGGGTGGCAAGGGATGGCAGGGTGGCTGCTGACTGACGGGATGTTTCTTTCTGTGTTGGCAGGGGCAGCAAGGTGTGCCGAGGCTGCACAGACACATCATGCATTGTGACTGCACTCACCGGAGTGCTTCGGTCCCTCCTCCCTGGCTCCTTGATTGTTTGCTGGTGTTTCTGTTTTACGAGACGTAACAGGTTTTGGGGCCCGGCCCCGCTCACAACTTGTGCTTGCCCGCTTGGCGTGGGGGTTGCTGACCGGCACGCTCTGAAGGGTCTTGCGTATGTAGGCTGGTTACCACGAGCTTGTGCAGCTGCAGCAGCTGCTGGGGTTTCCTGTCTTCTTTTCCTCCCCTCCCCTTGGGGGTATATTTGCGGCCTTTGCTTGCTGGCAATGGCAGCTGTGACTGTTCAGCCGAATCCGCTGACTCACACACATGTACATGAAGCTGATGTGCCGGCATGCAGCCGAATGCGTTGCGGAGCACCGTGTTGATGGTGACTGTGCT
Organism: Desmodesmus armatus; assembly: GCA_007449985.2. Lineage (NCBI taxonomy): Eukaryota > Viridiplantae > Chlorophyta > Chlorophyceae > Sphaeropleales > Scenedesmaceae > Desmodesmus > Desmodesmus armatus. The sequence continues at coordinate 334,662 of VIIQ02000100.1, forward strand.
GGTGAGGACACCACAGCCACACTCTGCTGTGTCGTCCTGGCCTCAGCTCAGCCAGGCCGCTGCTGGGATTCGTGGGCATGCAGGCCCTCTGCGGCCATTGCTTTGACTGCCTGGGTTGCCATGTGTGTCTTGTTTGCTGCGTGTGTGATGCACGCCTGACTGCCCAGCCCTTTTTGACCGAGACTGCACATTTGATATGGGGAGGGTGGGGTGCCTGGGCCTGCATTTTTGTTTGGCAGACCGCATTGCACTGCAGCACAGCATTGCGTTCTCTGGCATGGTTTCTTTCGCAGCGTCTTGCTGATACTGTCACATTTGTTTGCGGTTGTTCCAGTAGACTGAGATGCTGGTAACTGAAGGACGGCTTTACCTTATGCAGGACAGACGGCTTGCCGTTGCACAGTCGAACACAGATGATATCAGCATGTAACAGCCACGTCTTCATCACCGCGTTGCTTCGTCAGGAACACACCACTATCGCAACCTTGATTGCGTCACGGCGTGTTTGCCATGTGCGCCGGCAACAAAACCTTGTGTTTGGCTGCAGCCTCTGCAATCTTACTACAACCAAGGCCTGCGTTTGGCGCTCGTCTACAACATGCTTGATTAGACGTCCCAGGCTCCTCATCAAAGTGCTCTTGGTAGAATCAAGTAAAGCACCATGCAAGCGTAGGTGGGACTGCTATCATTGAGTGCTGGTGTTTGTGCACTCGGCAACCCAAGGGGCGGAGGATCGCATGTCTCCCGGGCAGCTTGTCCAGCCTGGGTGAGCCAGTAGTGTTGCAAGAGTTTCCAACGCCAGTAGTCGCTGATGATCAGCGGCACTTGGGCGACTCTGGCAGGACGATTTGCCAATGAGATTTACAAACAACCCGGCACACAGCATGCAGCCAGCGCCCATAACATCCTTCTACATCCACCATTGGTATGGTGCACCATGCCGTACCTTCTATGCAACGTCCCGCTGGAGCATAGCCCAACTGATGCGCCCCCCGCTCCAAAGCTCTCTCTTGCTGAGCCGTCTCTGTGTCAAGCAACCACAGGCTTGGCATGACTGCCTCTGCCAAGTGTAGCAGGCAAGGTGGCCCACACACCAGTGACAGAATCATAGCAGCATGTGTTGCAGGTGGAATAGCTTGCATCACGGGAAGCAGCATGCACCCCTGTCTTTGACCCAAACACCACAAAAAACCACAACAGCTTGCGCACAACCATAGGATGCATGGGAGTGGATGTCTCGCAAGGAAGGTGTGTAAAAGGCTTCAGCCACGCAAACAGACAGCTAGGCGAACATGCACGACATGCCAAAGAAACAACCTGATGAGCAAGGGTGCAATCGCTTGCTCTGCAGAAACTGCGACCCAACCATTCACGGCCTACACGCGGCAGGAACAACACATGAGGATACCTCTACCACAACAAGTGACACACTGATCACACAACAGCAGGCCATGCACCATGAAATATCTCCATTACGCCACAAGTACACAGTCACAGCACCACACCAGCTTGCATGGATGGTGATAGCCTCCATGATTAGGCCCAATGTTGCTCCTACTACTGACTTGTATGGGGTCAAAGGCAAGCCGCAGCCTGACGGTCAGGCTGACCAGCCTTGCAGGAACCATCAGATGCAGCTCATGGGGCAATATTTCAGCACACACGACTGGCCTGCTTGCCCATGTTGTGGTGCACTTCCAGCACCTGCAGCATGCTTGCCCTGGGACTTGTGATACATCAGCACCCCTGTGGTGGCAGCTACTCCTGTGACTACTGTGCATATAGGATGTGGTGTCTGCGCATGCAGCATGTACTATGCATGCCGAACAAAGCTGCTTGAGAGGGCACTTGGCCGACAGCAAGTAGTGCTTCATGCTGAAAATGCAATGCTAGCTGCTGCTGCGGTGGCATGGTGTAGGTGCCATGCGCAGCACATTCAAGGACCACTGTACTACTGTGTGCATCTGCCAGGCACAGACAGAAACCATCACACCGTGTGAAGCACAAACCACACTGCTGGCCTGGAAACCACACTTGCGACACACCGCTGCTGACTGCTGTTGGTACAAGCAGGGAATGCGGCGCTCCCCGCGCTCCTGAACCTGCAAGCTACTACTAGGTGTGCCACAACCAAGATGCCCCCTGCAAACAGATCCATGGCCCCTTCACCCTTGCCCGTCCATCACTGGCATGCACAATCAAGGGATCACACCATGTCCACACCGGCTGAAGCAAATTGTCAGACCTGGCAAGCGCTGTCTATGTCCTCACAAGCGACCTTCTGTGACAAGTCCTCCCTGCGAGAAGCCTCCGATCCCTGCCTGCTGGAATCTGGGCTGTAACCATACGAGAAGCCGCCACCCCCTCCCTCCTGGGACCTGTAATGCCTTCACACGTCTCAGCGCAGGAAGTGGCCCACTAGAGGCAGGGCTCCCAGTGCCCTCACCAAACCACCACCATCACTGGCACCAGAAGCCTCCTGGCCTGCAGCAACCGCCTGTGCTGAGCTGGCATCGCCTGCATCAGCGCCGCTGGCTGTGGCAGCTGCTTGTGCTGATGTGACCGACTCCTCTGCCTCCCACTGCTGTTGCTGTGTTGAGATGACCTGCATGAGGCGCTGCTGCAGCTGCTGTTGGCGTTGCTGGGCGCCCTGCATCTCCTGCAGTGTTGTGAAAGCAGGAGTGTACGGCGTCATTGCGCGTCTCAATGTGCCAAAGTGAAAGCAGGAACGTGGGAGGTGGCGGGACATGCAGCCCTATGCCCACATGGCGAGTCTGATAAAGCTTTTGTAGGCGTGCACAGTCCAATGCTGACGCAATGTCATGACAGGCCACAATGCCCGTGACCCCGGGCCTAACCAGCCATGCTGTGTCATTTGCTGACAGCCCGCGAACCCACCCGAAGTGTGATGAAGATGCGTGCAAGCTCTGCAGCCTGTGCTGCCTTCTCATCCTTCAGGGAGTTCACCAGCTCCGCCTGCTGCTGGTGCCGCTGCTCCAGCTTTGCGGCGTGCTGCATGAGCTGCTTGTTCATGCTGATCAGCCGGCCACCCTGCACAAGAAGGCGGGAAGACAAAGGAATCGGTCTTGCTGCAGATATCCTGAGACACGTGTGGGTATGCTAAGACACCTTTTATCCACCCACTCAATCCAATGTGTAAAGTACCGCCCGGCAGTGAAAGTGTCCACTTGTAACAATCTCCCCCCATTCTGCAAAAGGCAACATGGCGCAAAACTGTGTGAGATACGCTGAGAAAGCTGCAGCAGCAAGCCTGCGCCAGGGGCCTAGAGCTCCGTTCGACCCAGCTGGCATGGCGTATCGTGCTGTGCAGTGCTAGGTTAAAGGCTTGTCAGGGCGGTGAACAGCGCCTAGGCACTTCGGCGCCCCTACATACTTGTGACAGGGGGTAGGCCACTGATGTGTGTGGTGGTGCGGTGGTGAGCTATACTTCCTATACCTGTTGCCTTCACCCTCTCCGCCCCTACGCCGCCACATACCAGGCTGCTTGCACACCAGCCTGCTAATACATGTCATAGTACTCATGACATCGGGTGCACAGACGTAGGTGAACCACCATGTGGGGATGCGTGCAGCTGCGATGCCACCACCCACAGCGACATGTCCCAAACATTACGCTGCCACACCATAAACCCCGCCAGCACCCCCTCACCTGTGCATGGGCGTCACGCAGCTGCTGCTGCAGGACAGTGTTGCTGGCGGCCACGGCTGAGCCATGCTGCTCTGCTGCCGCCAGCTGGGCCTCCAGCGCAGCAACCCTTGCAGACGCTTCCTGCAGCTGCACATGGCTCTGTGCTGACGCAGCGCTGGTGGCCGCGAGTGCTGAGGCCCTAGCAGCTTCAGCGATAGAGTTTGCTGCCTGCAGTTGCTCTGTCAGCTGCTTGTTGCTGTCCAGGGCCTCTCCCAGCCGCCCTTCTGCTGCCACGAGCTTCTCCTGCACTTGTGTCAGCTGCTGGAGTGTGTCCTGCAGCTGTGTTTGTGATGCTGCTGCTGCTGCTGCTGCATCGTCTGTGGGTGGTGTAGGGCCCGCATGTGAGGCTGTCTCCTGCTGCTGTAACATCTGCTCTTTGAGCTCTTCTCTCTCCATTGTGACGATGCGTAGCTGCTTTTTGAGTGTGTCCTTTTGCTGCAGGATTTCCTCTGCTTGCTGCCTCTGCTGCACCAGCTGTGCTGACACCTCCTGCACCTGCTGCTGCAGCTGGGCGTAGGCCTGGAGGGTCATGGCGTCCACGCCAGCTGCTGTGGGCGTGTTGGGCCGTGAGGCGGCCAGGCGTTGGGCTGTCTGCTGCTGCAGGAGAAGGTCGAGGTGGCGCTCGGCCATGTCCTCTAGGAACTGGTTGCAGGCCAACAGCAGGGCCTGCTGGTCCCCTAGCTCAGCCTTGATCAGCGGCAGCTGCTGGGCCACCTGGGAAGAAGGGGTGGGATCGTGCAGGACAGGTAGTGAGAGCAGGAAGTGAGGCGAGCGGGGGAGTGCTGGCATGAGACTGTCTATCCATGTCTATGCAAGAGCTGCTGTGTGTTGACACACAGAAGGCAGGAGAGCATTGCATCCAACCACAAAATCAAGCATGTTGTGCATATATACATGCAGACATGTGCTGTTGCAGCCGTTTGCGCCTTAGGAGCACAGATGATGGCGTTGCAGTAGCCCACCACCCGACATCGTTAGCTACTGCACAGTCACCCTCTGTGCCCCTAGGCGCATATGGCTGCAACAGCACATGTCTCTGGGCACAACATCTCCAGCTCATCTATCACAAAGCAGACACCTCCCCTGCATGACTAACAGCCAGTGTGCTAGCCAAGCAGGCCCCAGCCTTCAAGCAGCCTTTACTGAAGCAGCAGTACTCACTTCCTCAAAGTCATCTAGCTGCTGGTCCATGTATTCACGCTGCTGCTCGTCAAGCGACTGGTGTGCGTCCGCAGTGTATGAGCCCACCACCATGGGCTGCATGTCAAGGCCTGGGAAAGGGTGCGCCACCGAGTCAGCAGGTGGCGTGTGGTTGCTGCTGGAAACAGCTGCTGCGGTCTGTGTTGCTGCTTCTCCATGTCCCAAGTGTCCTCGTGCAAGCACTGCACAGATTTCAAGAGGGCCAGCGGTGCAAGCATGTGAAGTTCTCAAGGACGCTAGTGATTGCCCACTCAACCAGCTGCTGAGCAATGTTGGAGCAGCTAACACGCAACAGTAGCTCACCTGCGTTGCTTTTGGGACGCCAGGTGACAGGTGTAAAAGCTGTGGGCCTGCAGGCAGCCACAGAAGGCCCAGGAACAACACAGGTCAGAACGGCGGGAGAGGTAGTTGATGGTGCCCAGAAACAGCCAGGGCAAGTGGATGCACAGCAGGTGCAGAGCTTGTCACCACTTGTGTCTTTTACACTCACAGAGCCCAAGTGCCTTCGGTACATGGTCTTCCCAGCCTAGCAGGAGCCTTGATGGTTGCTGTTGACCTGCTCTGGCTCTGCTGTGCGCCTCCACATGCGCTTCTCCCGTACCGACACAGTCTCTGGTTACAAAGATGCATAATGAAAGTGCCTCGAGCCCTTTTTGCTAGTGATGAGCAAGCTTTGACTATGCTCGCGTTTCGGTAATGGGCAGTGTGCTGTCTTGGAGCGGGCACAACTTGGTTATGAAAGCATGGCAGTTAATCTCCTGGCATGCTCCACCTGCAAGTCTTGAGCCCTCCAGGACCGAAACGCTCGCATGAGGTTAGTCATCGTCAAACTTTGAGGCTTACTAAACCTTGAAAAGTATTGTTGGGATTGGTTTTCATCGCCCAAAGCTGGAGCTGCGTTGCAATGCCATCCAGCGACGCTATTCTAGTCAGCTGTTGCCAGTGGTTTTTAATTCAAATGCCGTGCATGCTGTGCTGCGACGCATTGTCGACTGGCATCCCACGTTTGCTATCTTGAATTCAAGTAGTAGTGCAGCGTCAGCACGCATCGAGCGCAGCTCAGCATAGGGCGCAGCACAGCAGCAGCTAACAGCACCATGGAAGCAGATGATCCTGTTGCAAGACGCGAGGCAAACGTGCAGGCTCTGTTGACAAACAAGTGGGTCAGAATCCATCACAAGCACACACGCCAGCAGCTGCCCCTGTAGTGCATGCTGCACAGATTGCCAAGGACCACACGCACGCACTGTACAGCAGTTGCCTGCATTCTCATCTTTAACCACTCTCCCCTGCAGCCTACAAGTCCAACGGCAGCCTTTACTCTCCAAATACCTGAGCATAAAGGAAGGCGAGCAGGTCCTGCGCCGGCAGTTCAGGTCCCCAGCACCTGGAGCACCAGCTCAGTCGGACGTGAGTGCAGCCAAAACTGCCTCGCACGTGCATGTGCATGGGATGCTGTGGCATGATGCATGCTGTTGGTTTGCACTGTTGGACAGCCAGCAAGCTGAAGCAGCTGATGCATTAGGCAAACAGTCTGCCCAGGACAGTGCACCACATGGGGCCAAACAACACCCTGCGCTGGAGCTGCATAGCTCTCCCCCCTCTTTGCCCCCCCCTCTCCTCCTCCACACACTGCATCACTCCCTTGCTGTCTTGTTCACCTCCTCAAACCCCACACTGCACAGGCCCTGCGAAAAAGGCTCTTGGCCCGAAAGCACTTCATTCCATGGGGTGCCTCAAAGCCGTTTGTGCACCCTGCACTGCCAGCCACAGCGCAGCAGCAGCTCGCCACTCAGCCACTGCAGCCAGCGCTTGCGCAGCAGCAACCTGCCGTTGAACCGCTGCCGCCTGGCATTGAGCCCCTGGTCCTGTGGGAACCTCCAACTGCAGCAGAAGCAGCAGCAGGTTCAGATGTCGAGAAGGCAGTAGAGGTAGGTGCAGCACACAGGTGGTGTGTACTGTAATGGTGTACTTAGAGTGTAGGAAGGTGCTTCACACTTTTGGTACTGAGAGTGTTGTGTGGAGTTTTACCAAAACCCGTTCCCAAGTGGCTTTTGCCAAGCACCTGTGTGTGAGTGGTGGTGGTGGTGGTGGTGGGGGGGGGGGGGGGGGAGGGGGCATCAATTGTGGTTGATGTGCGTGACATGCAGGCTTGTGATGTAAGTGCATTACTGTATTGGGATCTGGCACACACAGCATGGTTCTGATGCAGCCACACTGTGAAGCACAATAGAGGTTGGGGGCTTTGCAGCATGGGCTGCACTCCTGTGCTTGTGATCCACCTTCCCCTCACTCTCCCCGTCCCCCTCTCTCCCCCTTGCTCTCCTTACCCCCCTCGCTTTTGCTTCGACTCTCTCACCCTTTGCCTTCCCCCCTACCGCGCCCGTTCTCACTCCCTTCCCCCATGCTCAGCGCCGTGCTGACATGTCCTGCATGTTTTGCTGCTGCGCCGCCGCCCTGCAGGTTGACCCCATGTTGACCCGGTGGTTGCGGCCGCACCAGCGTGAGGGGGTGCAGTTCATGTTTGACTGTGTGTGTGGGCTGAGGCTGCAGGGCGGACAGGGTGAGCGGCAGCAGTGGCACACAAACCTGTCGGCATGTGCTGTATGCTTAGCAAACACATCTTCAATGCATTGTTTATGTTTGCAGTGTGTTCAATTTTAATGTCAAGTGCATAGTTGGGTGATGCATGTGCAGCTGTGGGGCGTGTGTGGGTGTCGCGCTGGGTTGGATTGGAGTGCAGAAGGTCGTACCAGCCTACAGTCAACACTGCAGCTGCCGCGTCCTGCAGCCTTGACTACACAGACACAGCTGGTACAGCAGTCCTGCTTGCAGTTGGGTCACCGTGGCACCAACCCCTGCTGACTGTGCTGTGCCGTGCTGTGATGTGCTGTGCCCGCCGCATGCCTTGCCTTGCAGGCTGCATTCTGGCTGATGACATGGTGAGTCATCAGGCTGCGGTTGGGGCTGAGCCAGCCCAGCAGGCGTTCAAGTTGTGTGTGCGTTGTGTGTATCATGTTGCTGGCTGCTGCTGAGGATGGGACCCCTACTGTACTGCTTTGTACTGTACATGTAGTGCACTGTGATGCAGAACACTGTACTGTACAGTGAACACTCTGCAGTACAGTGCAGAATGCACAGTACTACAGGGTGTTCATGCAGCACCACCCTCATGCTGCATAGGGTTGCGTAGTGCTCACCCTGCAGCTGTGGTCAAAGGCTAGCCCAGCATGCCGACACACTGCCTGCCTGCCTGCCTGCCTGAATGCTCACCTGCCAGCCTGCCTTGCACTAAAGTCTGGCATCACTCTGCCGACACGCTTCTATACGGCAGCCATCACCCCCTCCGACCCGTCTCATGTCCCCATGCATGCCTTCGCTGCCCTGCCCCGCCCCTCGTCCTCCTTGCCTTCTGCCTCCTTGCTACCCCCAGGGTTTGGGCAAGACCCTCCAGGGCATTACGTTGATGTGGACACTGCTGCAGCAGGGGTCTGCAGCACTGGGGGGTGTGCCCATTGCGCGGCGGGCGCTGATCGTGTGCCCCACCTCGCTCGTGAGCAACTGGGCCTCTGAGTGCGACAAGTGGCTGCAAGGGCGCTGCAGGTGGGGGGGGTGCGGGTTGGTGGTGGTGGTAGGGGTGCTGGTTGGTGGACTGGGGCACTGGTGTTCACGATAGGTGGTGGTGGTGGTGCTCAGGGCCCTGTCATGCACTGTGAACTTGGGTGATGCTGTCTGTTTGGCCGACCTATAGATCCACAACAACAGCTTCTGCAATCTTCCCCCCGCCCACCTACCCGCAAAAAAACGACAGGTGGGTGGGCGGGGGGGGGGGGGGGGGGCATGCTCACCCCTCTCTGTCCAACACAGCCAGTAGTGCTGTGTGATTAGTGACGCATCCCCTCATTCCCTGATCAAATCCTCATGAGCGGTGTGCTCGTGTGTGACCGACCGTGCTGTCTGACTCTCCCCTCCCTCCCCTACCTCTCCCCCTGCCCCCCTCCGCCTCCCCCTATCCCCCCCCCCCAGGACGTTGCCTTTGTGTGAGAGCAGCAGGGAGGATGTGGTGGATGCGATCAGCACGTTTGTGCAGCCTCCCCGCTACGGCCAGGCCCCCTACCACTGCCTCATCATCAGCTATGAGACCTTCAGGCTGCATGCAGCTAGCCTGGCGGTGCCGGGTGCTTGCGACCTGCTCATTTGTGATGAGGTAAGGCACAGCTTGATTGGATGTTTTTTAGTTGTTGGACAAGTTTGAAAAGGATTTGTAAACTCCCTGTCTACATGTGCTGGCGCCATGACTGTCCCAGTGGCCACGCACCGGTGAACACGCCTGAAGCTGCGATGTGTGCTGCGTCCAAGCAGTACTGTTTGCAGTTGCGCTGCGCGTCCCGTCCAAGCCGTGCTGTGCTGTGCTGTGCTATGCTGTGCTGTGCGGACACTTGGTGTGCGCCGTTGTGCCATGCTGTGCAGGCCCACCGCTTGAAGAATGATGCTACCCTGACCAACCGTGCCCTGGACAGCCTGCCCTGCAAGCGCCGGGTGCTGCTGTCAGGGACGCCAATGCAGAACCACCTTGATGAGGTGAGGCTGGCTAGCTGGCTCAGTGACTGCCTGGCTGTCTGGCTCACCAATGCTTCATTTGCAGTTTGTGGGGTGCGCCCATCCTTCTTCCTGCTGCCAAGATACTTCTGCTACAAGGGTGGTGCTGACATATTTTGACTGTGTGGGACATGCATGTGTACTGGTACAGTGCATCTGCGAGCTGCACCAGTATGTCGAGGCCTGTGCTGCGTGTCGCATCTGTTGTGCCTGCAGTTCTACGCCATGGTGGACTTCTGCAACCCGGGCTGCCTGGGGACACCCGCTGAGTTCCGCAAGCACTTTGAGTCACCCATCCTGGCAGGTGTGCAAACAGTGCCACTTGTTGGTCACCCACACAGCGTAGTGTATAGTGCAGGGTGTTGAGAAAGACTGTGCCCGGTCCTTGGGACTAGCTAGCGAGCCAGCGGCTCATGAAGTCCTGTCACTTGTAGCACGCCAACCTCTCAGGGGGGGGGGGTTTGGGGCGGGCGCAATCGCCCTGAGGGCTGCCGTCTATTGCACATCAGCAGTTGATTTGCTGCGTGCAGTTCGCACCGCACACCAGCCGGCGGCATGCACCGGTAGTATAGTGTGTGCAAGCGATCTGCATGTGAACGCCTCAACCACGCGCCACCTCACCTCACCCACCCTCCTCCCTACTGACAACTCCCATGCCCGCACCCATGCCCCATCCACTGCTGTTGCTAGCCCAGCAAGCGGCTCTTGTCTCTTAGGCGCCCAAACGTGTGCGATCGCACCCTGCCCACTGTATAGTCCACCTGGGTGTTGCCGTGCTGCAGCTGGTGCTTACCAGCCCTGAACCCTTCACGCTGACTGCCAAGTCGCTGGGCCCTGGAAAGCTTGCGACTCCTCACATGCCTGCTGCTGTTTGTGCGGCTTGTGCTGCCAGGGCGTGAGCCTGGTGCTGCGCCTGAGGTGACCCAGCTGGGTGAGGAGCGTTCAACTGAGCTGTCAGCACTTGTCAACAACTTCATCCTGAGAAGGTGTGGCTGAAAATCTCACACCTTGCACTTAGGGTTCAGGGCTTTGGTGGTGCAAAGCGCGAAGCCATTGCTGCTTTTGTGCTGTTGCGAATGATACCCAGGGTGTTACACAAAGGGGGTGGACCCTGCCAAGTGCCCGCACAACAGCACCCAGAGGGGGTCAGAGGCACAGCCGCTGTGACAGAGCACACTCTGCACTTCCGCCCCAGACTAGCCAGTACTGTGTTCAGTGCTGGGACCAACTACATATTGACATGTGCGCATTTTGTTTGTCCTGCAGGACCAACAAGCTGCTGAGTGACCACCTGCCGCCCAAGGTGTGTGCAGGCACCGTGCTGTGGGTGTGTGGGTGTGGGCGTGTTTGACACATGTATCAAAGCCGCCCAATGCATCCCAGCATGACCGTCATATTGTGTGGGGGATGGGTCGCTCACATTTCAGTGTGGTGTATGGTGACATTGGCACAGCTGGTTCAACAGGCTGCTGGGTTGTGTAGCAAGATACCTGCCTGCCTGCTGCCAACTCCCACCAGGCGCCTGCGTGTTGGGGTCCTGCTTGCTACCTTGCTTGCTACCTTGCTTGCTGCCTTGCTTGCTGACCGAATATGCAGTGCTACATTGCCACACATGGTGCTGGTGTGCTCCTGTGTGTCAGTTGTGTCTGGAGTGTATTTTGTTCCTGCCACAGATCTTCGGAGCCGTCGCCAATGTGTTTGCCGCCTCGCTTTCTCGCGTGCTTGCTCAATTCCTGCTGCTTCATGCTGTGCCTTCAGGTTGTCCAAGTCGTGTGCTGCAAGCTGACACCCCTGCAGCGTGCCTTGTACGAGCACTTCCTGCTGAGCAATGCCACACGCCGGCTGCTGTCGGGCAGCAAGGCTACGGGAGTGCTGAGTGCCATCACCTGCCTCAAAAAGCTGTGCAACCACCCCAAGCTCATCTACGACACGCTGCACAGCAAAGCTCAGGTGTGTCTGTGTGCGTTTGTGGGTGTGTGTGTGTGTGTGGTGTTTAGACATGAGTTGCATCCACCAGGTACAGGCAGCGTGTGTGCGGTTGCTCCGTGCAAGCGGCTGTATAGGGCCAAGGGTCTTGTGCTTGTCGGTTGAGTTTGGCTGTACGAGATGGACTCACTGTGTATGTAGTTTGCTGTTGGTGGACATGATAGCACTGCCTGCATGTTTGCTTTAAAAGGCGGCCGTGTCAGTCGGTTGCCACCGCATTCAGCCTTTGTCGATGACCACCCAAGATGAGTGCCCCACACCTCCACGCCCTGAACATGACACTGCCTACAATCCAACATCACATCGAGCTGATGTTTGGTCATGTGTGTGTGTGCGTGACTGCGGGTGTGCGCAGGCTGACGGCACCGTGGCGGAGGGGTTTGATGGTGTGGGTGAGATCATCCCTCCTGGGCTGTTTGACAACGGGCGTCCAGGGCGTGGTGAGATGGCCCTGGGCTGGGAGGAACTCAGCGGCAAGCTGGCACTGGTGGCTCGACTGCTGGCAGTGCTGAGGCAGACCTGTGACGACAAGTAAGTGTTGATATTTCTTCCCTTTTCAGATTGAGGCCCGCTGATTTCATTGGAGTCGTCAAGGTTGGTTGGGATGTACGTGCAGGTGGGCAGCCTAGAATGGCAATGCATAAGGCCCTTGCTGTGGTGTAGGGGTGTCAGGCGTGGGTCATCAGTGAGGCATAGCCCCCAGCCCCCGGCAGGTGGGATCACTCAACTGATGTGTGTTCAACATATGAGTTGCATCAAGCATGTACATACAGTATCATCACGACATTGATGATGGTGACATGTGTGTGGTCAGCCGGTGGGGGCCCCGGGCCTCCCTGCTAGCTAGCACTATAGTTCTAAAGATGCTGTGCACGTAGCTTGTGACTGTGCACACACCCTGATGGTATTGCGTTCTCTGCTTCCCAGGGTGGTGATTGTGAGCAACTACACACAGACGCTGGACCTGATGGCCACGCTGTGCCGGCAGCGCGGCTACCAGTTTGTGCGGCTGGACGGCAGCACTTCCATCAACAAGAGGCAGAAGCTGGTGCTGCAGCTCAACGCACCAGGCTCCCAGGTGAGGTCGATAACAACCTAACTTCGCTGCAGGTAAACTCTATCATTGTAAGGAGGGAAGGCCGTTAGGAGCTTGTAAGACTGTTGCAGTCCTTGCTGAGCGGCACGGTCAACCCTTGTGCAAGGACTTTCCTCTTGCTGTCTGTTGATGCCTTACAAGTCATGTTGCAGGTGCCAGCTCCTTACTCGCCCGCATCAGGGGTTGGCGATATTGAACCGCGCTACTAGGTGCCTGCGCAATGTCGCTGCACGGGAGGCCTGATTGACTCCTTGTGGGCGGCCACAGTGAATCGTGTTGATGCTGCTCGTGCTGCGGTCTGGCACTGCAGGTGTTTGTGTTCCTGCTGTCCTCCAAGGCGGGTGGCTGTGGACTCAACCTGGTGGGCGCCAACCGCCTCGTTCTCTTCGACCCAGACTGGAGTGAGTCGTGTTTGGTTTGGTCTATGGGAGGGCGGTTCATGTATGGGATGGCGGTTCTTGTATGGGACAGTGGGCAAAGGGGAGTAAGGGTGAGATCGGTGGCTCGTTCCTGATGAGCTCATGTGCCGCCCTGTGATGGCTAGCTCTTTGCGAACAGGCAGGCTGTCTAGCAGCGGCATTGATCAGCACATGTGGCAACAGTTTTCTGCGTGCGCCCCAGGGAGGTGGCAGGGCAGGTTGTCGCAGCGTACTGTTTGGTGCTGCATACAAAGCTTGTGATCTATTGGGCAGAGGCCCTGTGGCATGACTACTGACGCAGTGTGCTGTTGCTGCTGTCTGCTGACCCCAACATGTCCACATTTTGATGTTGGCGCCGCCAGATCCTGCCACAGACAAGCAGGCAGCAGCAAGGGTGAGCAAGCGCCAGCATGCTCTGACGGCTGCCCCGTGCCAATGCCAGCTTTGGTAGTACTCTTGCATCCCGCCAGCACTTGATTCAATGCTGATCACCCATACGACTGGGGGTGGTCGGCCCGAACTGAGGGCTGCTGAGACGTCTGTGACATCATCGGCTTGTCATGTCTGTTCTTTGGGCAGCTGTTACACCCTGGTTCGCATCTTACTGCCTTTGCCCTCAGGAGCTGGTCCCCTCCCGCTGCCTTGTGATGCTTGCTGCCATCATGATGTTGCCATCTTGTCATCACCCTGTGCTCTTTGCAGGTGTGGCGAGACGGCCAGAAGAAGCGTGTGTATGTCTACCGGCTGCTGTCTGCGGGGTCCATTGAGGAGAAGGTCTTCCAGCGGCAAATCAGCAAGGAGGGGCTGCAGCAGGTCGTGGAGAACGCGGCAGCAGCAGCAAGCGGCGGCGGCAGCAGCACTGCAGGCCCCGGCAGCAGTAACGGCCTGTTTGGGGAGAGGAGGAGGAGGAGGGGGGCAAAAGGGGCGGGGGTGCTGGTGTTGGGAAAGGGCCCAATGTCAGCCTGATGAGTGCGGATGAGCTCAGGCAGCTGTTCTCCCTGCGTGCTGACGTGGCTTCTGACACGTATGAAGTCATACGGGGCGGTGCGGAGCGGGCCAAGGCGGCGGCAGCAGCAGCCGGCACGGGTAGTGGCAGGGGCAAAGGGATGGGGAAGCAGCAGCGCGGCCGACAGCGGCAGCAGCAGCGGTGGCGGCGCGGCAGGCGGGGTGACTCCAGTGAGTCAGACAGCAGCAGCAGCAGCAGCAGTGATGAGGATGACAGCATAGATTTAGCGGGCAGCAGCAGTGAAGATGCAGACATGGGTGAGGATGAGGGGCTGCTGCGGCACGCCTCCTGCTCGCCTGTCGTAGCAGCAGCAGCGTTGGCGGCTGCTGCCGCATCCCCTTCCTCTCCTGCGGATGCTGCTGCTGGTGATGGTGTTGGTGGCGGCAGTGCTCTGCAGGAAGCTGATGTTGCTGACGCAGCAGCAGCTGCAGAGCAGGCTGGGCTTCCAGCAGCAGGGGATGCAGCAGTAGCAGTAGCAGTAGCAGTAGCAGCAGGGGATGCAGCAGAAGCAGCAGCCACGCAAGGCATGGCAGCACTGACCATGGTCGATGGGTACCGGCCCCAGATTGGGTCTCCATCAGAGGAGGACTTGCAGCACTTTGGCCACCACACAGCAGACGCCCTCAGCACTGTGCCTGACGAGGCACTGAGGGTGGCTGCGGCAGCAGGGGAGCCTGTGGTCACCTTTGTGTTCAGCAATCAGGTCGCAGGCCGGCTAGACATCTGCCAGCCGCCGCCGCAGCAACCGCAGCAGCAGCCGCAAGCCGTGCTGAAGCAGCAGCAGCAGCAGCAGCAGCCAGCGGGACAGGGTGGGCAGCAGCTACAGCCAGTGGGCTCTGCAGCCGCGGTCCCGAGGCAGGGTGGGCGCTACAGCATGGGGCTGGGGAGGGGGGCAGCAGCGGCGCTGGGGTCGGGGCTTGGGGCGAGTGGGCAGCGCGGCAAGCGATTCTCTGCGCCGGCTGTGCTGCCCAGCAAACGGCCGATGGGTGATGCTGCGGCGGTGTGTGCAGGGGCAGTGGGGTTGGAGCCGGTTAGCAACAGTGGTGTGGATGGTACTGTGCGCAGGCATAGCATGCCTGCGGCAGCACAGCAGCACGACAAGCAGCAGCAGGAAGAGGACAGTGTCGGGGCTGGTGCAGGCAGCAGCGGTGTTTGTGCCCTTGTGGATGGCAGCAGCAGGCTCAACAGCCTCGATGCATGTCCATCGGCGAAAGCCCAACAGCAGCAGCAGTGCCAGCAGCAGCATTCTTCAAAGCAGCAGGTGTGCAGCATAGCAGGCAGCAGACCGCAGGCAGTACAGCAGCAGCAGAAGCGGCAGAAGATACAGCTCAAGTCAAGCTGTGTCGTGGAGCCTGCTGCTGAGCAGCAGTCACCGGGCGGTTGGGATGATGATGATGACGATGACTTCATGTAATCCGTGAAGTGGCTTGCCATCAGCCTGTAAACCTGGCCACTGGACCACTCTCGGCGGTCACCACACCACACTGCAATTGGAACCCACTTGCACAGAGGCAACACGATTGCTGTTTTGACACCCTTGCAAGGGGACGAGAGGCAGAACGTCAATGCCTGAATGCTTTCAGGTGCACTGTACAGCCTCAACAGGTCATGTGCTTTTGCTTTCTTAGAGCGCACTCACATGACAGCTGCACTCAAATTTGGGGCTCAGTGCAGTGTAACACCTGTACCTCCAACACCTCGGCATGTCTTTGTGATGCACAAGACGCTGCTGATGCAGACGAGCTGGGGGCTTGGGCTTCTCGACAGTGTGCACATTATGCTCTCTTGAAACAAGGACAGATGATCAGGTTCCTGCTCCTCCAGAATCGTGCAGGGAAAACTAGGCTAGCCAAGTACTATGTTCCCGTCAATGATAGCGAAAAACGCAAGCTGGAGTATGATGTGCACAGGCTGATCGTGACTAGGGACCCAAAGCACACAAACTTTGCAGAGGTGGGCCATGTTTGGGTTGTGGATCCTTTGATTCTGCATGCTTCTGTCACAGGACATCCACTGTTCTCGGTAACCTCATAAACCACTTTGCACCCACTGTCTGCTTGTGCCCTCTGAGCAGTCTGAGGCCAAGGGCCGAACATCCTCGACAGCTGCTGTACTGTGCCAAGCAGATGTACCACCTGCTTCATCAGTCGCCTGATTATCCTGCTGCTGTTGCATGCAGTTCAAGACATACAAGATAGTCTACCGGCGGTATGCGGGGCTCTTCTTCTCTGTCGGCATAGATGTGTCAGACAACGAGCTGACGGCCTTGGAGGCAATCCACCTGTTTGTGGAGATCCTTGACCACTACTTCAGCAATGTCTGTGAGCTGGACCTGGTGTTCAACTTCCATAAGGTACTTCCGCAGCTTCAGCATGTGCAGCTGGCTGATATGCTAGCTACTGGCAGTGTTGCAACCTGCTAGGAGTGCTGACCAGCAGCTGCAGTTGCACCATCACCGGAAGCACCTGCTGGGTGGATGCATAGCAGAGGGCAGGTGGCACCCTGCTTGCAACAGCAGCCGCCGCCCAAGCGCGGGACTTGTTTTTGGCGTTTGACTGCCTGGTGTAACTGCTCAGTACAGTAGTCCTGCCCGTTCATTCAAGTTCAGCCCCACAGGCACGCACTTCATGCACTCCGCATGCACTCCGCATTCTCCCTTGCTAAGGCACACCAGAACTGCATGCATGGGTTGGCCGTTTGCAATGTTGTTCAACTTGACATGACCTGGTACCAGACGGTCAGTCAGGAGGCAATATTGGCCGTTGCAGCCTTGCAGATGACTGCCTGAGGCTTCTCAGAGTCTGATGTGCCTCTGCATGACACCCTGACGTGACCCTGCAGGTGTACCTCATCTTGGACGAGTTCATCTTGGGTGGCGAGTTTGAGGAGACCAGCAAAAAGGTGACTGATCACGTTTTGTGCCACAAGCAGCTGGGTGCATGCTGTTGCCTCCGCTGCCTCAGAACAGCCTGCCAGCACATAGTCAGTGTTTTCAGGCGCTCCCTGCTCCAGCTTCTGGTGGACTGGGGCTGTTTGTCAGACTGCTAGTGCTGGGTCTAACAGTATGCAGGACAGTGTGTCGTGCTGGGGGTGCCTTGCGTGTGGACTGTAACACTGTGCTGCGATGGTTGCCCGTGCAGGTCATCCTCGAGCGGCTGAAGGAGCTGGACAGCATAGAGATATAGCTGCAGCAGCAGCTTCAAAGCCTCCCAGCCCCTTGTTATGAAGCATTTTGTGTTGCTTTTACTGTTAAAAGCGCTCATGACAGCATGCTCGAGGAGGGCTTTGTTGTCGGTGGTGGGTGGGGTGGGGTGCGCCTGGCAACTTGTAACTACGCACGTCTGATTGTGCACCGTGTTGTGAACATGGGCAACGGCCCTGCAAATAGTCAGGGCCACAGGGGCCCAACTGCAGGTCAGTTACTGCTAATGGGCCACATGCGTCATGATGAGTCACAATGCAGTAGTAACCTGACTTGTGCAACAATGCTGCAACACGAATATGGAGGTAGCTTGTGAAGCGTGTTTGCATGGCATCATACATACCAACACCAGCTGTTTGGCGAAAGGCTCAGTCTAGGTGACGAGGCACTGGGCACAGCAGAGTGGCCCATCGGCATCACAGACCCACCGGTTGTCTTTTCAGTGTTATATCCATACATATACATACAGCCTTGCCCGATCGCGATATCTGCACGTCTGTCTGTTGGCAACATTATCTGTCTGTCGGGTCGGGGACAGGTGCGTGACGGGACATACATACGTACAGTAGGATGCTTCTTGCTTGTATCGAGCAGCCTGGGGCCGCCTTGCGCCATGTCAGCTGATGAAACAGGGGTGCTGCAGATGGCCCCAGGGTGCTGTCATGCTGGCTAGGCCACCTGCATATTGATGGCATGACCAGGCCTCTAGTCCAGACGTGCAATGGGCATCAAACACCGATCACTTGAGGCTGCTGCTTCTTTCCTATTTGTCGCAGTGGGCTTTTCATCAGCATACCTGCCACACGCAAGCAGCTGTAGCAGCGACCAAGGATTGCCCTGGTAGCTGCTGGACTGGAGGTCAGCTAGAGTACATGATGCCTGATAGTGGGGACGAACACGAAGCCGCCGACACAGTGCAGCAGCAGCCGCTGCAGCACCGGCTGCATTCAGATGCCAGCAAGTTGGCTGAGCAGCTGCAGCTGCAGCCCCAGGAACTGCCGCTGCAGCAGCTGCAGGTAGCAATACCCCCGCAACAGCTACAGCAGCCGCAGCAGTACATACCACATATAGCAGACGCTCTGCAGCCCTCCCGCAAGACCCTCCACACGGCATCTCAGCAGCAGCAGGCGGAGCAGCGGCTGCTAGGGGACCAGCAGCAGCAGCACCAGCGGCAGCAGCGGCAGCAACAGCAGGAACACGAGCAGCAGCATGGGCTCGACATGAAGCTCCAGGCAGCTGAGGCAGTCAACAGCGCCTTCTGCCGGCACATATACTCCACGGCATTGCAGTACCTGCAGGAGCAGTGCAGTACAGAGGACCTAGAACAGCAGTTTCTGGACATCCTTGACAGGGACGACCCGTTTGACCAGCCCTGCAGTGTCGCTCACCAGGACATCAACACCAGCAAGAACCGCTACCGGGATGTGGTCCCCTACGACCACAACCGCGTGTGCTTGCCGCCGCCGCTGCTGCCAGCACAGCCGCAGGCCGGTGCTCGTAGCTGCAACGCCCAGGCTGAGGCTACTGCTGCTGCCGCAGCGGCTGCCAGCAAAGCAGCGCTGGGACTGGGGGGTGTCGGCAACAACTACATCAATGCCAGCTTTATGTCGGACCCCCAGCTCTCAGGGGACCAGGCGGCACTGCAAGGCTACGTCGCCACACAGGTAGGCTCCTGCAGCATCGCCAGGATTGCAGCAGCGTCTTCCTGCTCTATTTTCTGTTCAACTTTTGGTATATCCTCTCACAGGTTCCATGACATTTTACGCGTGCAAAGCTGCCTGACAGTCAGCCTGTTGCAATGGATTGTGTCGCGTCGTCCCTGCCTGCATGTCTCCTGACGTTCTTGTCGCCTGTTTCTTCTTTAGCGCAGCTTTGGAACATCTGAAACCCCCTTCTTTTCTTTCCTGCTGCCGCTTTTCCCTCCGTCATGCAGGGGCCGCTGCCAGCGACAGTGCTGGACTTCTGGCGCATGGTGGGGGTCACCAACACTAGCGCCATCGTCATGCTGACGGGACTGTTGGACGGCAGCCCCAAGCTAGGCAACAGCAAGCCGCGCTGCGCCGCGTACTTCCCAGAAAACGAGCAGGACGTGCTGCGTCTGCCTGGCGCAACGGTCACCTGCGTGCACAAGAACAGCTTGGATGAAAATGTGCACTTCAGGCAGCTGGAAGTGGCCTGGTCGGACCCATTGCTTGCTGCAACAGCAACTGCAGCCTCAGCAGCAGCAGCCGCAGGAGGGGCAGGTGCCGCAGCAGCTGGAGGCGCCGCAGGTGTGGGCCCTGGCAGCAGCAATGCAGCAGGCGCCGCGTGCACAGCATGCGCCGGCAGCAGCAGTCAGCAGCCGCAGCCGCAGCCACTGCGGTTGTGGATCAACCACTACGAGTACGCCGGCTGGCCGGACTACGGCGTCCCGCCGACGACAGGGTCTGTGCTTGCCCTGTGCCATGCGCTGGATGGCTGCAGGCGTGCTGGCTGCAAGATAGTGGTGCACTGCAGCGCAGGCGTGGGGCGCACGGGGACGTTCATCGCCACGGATGTGCTGCTGCAACGGCTGCACAGTCTCAGCCTGCAGTTGCATGGCAGTGTGGGGCGGCAGGAAGTTGTGGCGGCGATGAACGTCCCGGAGCTGGTGGTGAATTTGCGGCAGCAGCGGCGAGGCATGGTGCAGACGTGGGAGCAGTACCACTTCATCTGGGAAGTGAGTTCATATGCCTAGCAACAGCTCAGGATTGTACGCGCTGTCTTGTTTGCAGGCTACTCCAGATAGCTATGCTGTCCGCTACTACGCAAGGAGCTCTTTGTGATATCATCTTTGCGGCATGACGTTGATTCAGTTATAGGCACGACTGTGCACTAGCTATCGGCTGTGTGTTGAGCAGCTTTTCGTCCAAACTATCGTCAGGTTTGTCAGGTTTGCCCAAACTATCGTCAGGTTTGTCGGCTTTTTGCCCAAACTATCGTGCAGGTGGCTTGCTGGTGCTGGGTTGCCTTTGCGCGTGTGGAACATGCATGCTGTGCAAGCTCCAGTGCACATGCGTGAGAATTGCTGCGCTGTTTGTCTGTTTGCGTGCAGGCGGTCATGAATGAGCTGCAGGCACTGCTGCAGCAGCAGGAGCAACAGCAGCAGCTGACAGCGCAGCAGCCGCCACGGACGCCGCCTGGGTGACGGACAAGGGCAGCTTTTCCAGCATGTGCTGCACAGCTCTCTCGCATTGCATTCCCGGCATGGAGGAGCCAATAGGGAAGCACGTGTTGTTTTGTTGGTGTCATCTGCCGCGTTGTTGTGTCGTCTGTGCGTGATGGGATCTGGACGCATGGCAAGCATGCGGCATGCTTGTTTGGGGCGGCGTTGTCAGTTGCACAGCAGGATGGGCCATGCAGCAGGGGTTATTGAGGGTGACGAGTGCCGTTGTTGTGAGAGGGGGCCTTGAGAGGCAAGAAAGTGTTTCGCCCCAGAAGGGCTGCTGCTCAAGTGTTGGTTGAGCGTTGCTGTATGCGAAGCTTGGCTGCTGCTGGTATCAGCAGATAAATATGTGTGTGGGTTGTGTTGTGGTAGGTGTCATTTGGATTATCAGTTCACGCACCTCTCAATGAGCGCCAGTAAAGCACAGGTTTGCAATAGCTTGGAGAACACAGCCCCAGCACACATCATCATGTAAGCATGTGCTGGGAATTGTGGCGTTCTGAATGATATGTGTTGTGGATGGCATGTGGCTTGACACACCGCAGGAGAGCACACATACTGTGAGCATGGAGGCAGCATCCTTCTGCGCATGTGTGTTGTGGTGGTGTGCATGCTGCACAGTGTGTGTCTGCTAGTTGTGCGTGTCAGCTGTGGCTGGCTTGGTTTGGCTGCCCAGGTTCAGTTGTACGCGCATAGTGGTCCCCTGTTCGCTGCAGGGTGTGTGCTGTCGACCTAGCTTGGGTGTCTTGTTCTGCCGCACTTCGTTTGTGTTGTGTCACGTGTGCCCTGATTTTAAGTTGCCAGTATGTCTTGATGTGGCTTGTGTTATTCATGTCATGTGCTGTCGTGTGTGTGTGCGTGCACATGGGGTGCAACCTCTGTAACGTTGTCTTGCAGCCGCAGTGGTCAGAAGGATGGTGTTTGTGTGTTGGAGTTTGCACGCACAGTTCTTGCTTGTGGAGCTGTGTTTATGCTGTCTGCTGCTATCCTGCAGCCATGTTGGCTGGTTGTCTTAAGCTTGGAGGTGGTAGTATCCTGTCGTTGTGCCGGCTGAGGTCATATATGTGTGACCTCTTCCCTCACACTCAAGGTCTGTCTCTGCTTTTGCACAGCTAACAGTTGAGCCCTACAGCCCGTCCTGCTTCACAAGGACGAGGTACATGTGCTGCCCCAAACAGCAGCCCCCCACAGAAGAGCACATCAGTCACATGTCATGCAGTGTGTGTGCAGCACGAGTGTGGGGCCTTGGGCCCCCTGCGGCTGCACGCAGGTCTTTGTTTGTGATGTTTCACCATTGTGGCGATCCATCATGACCCCTCTTCCCTGTTGTGGTGTGTTGTGCTTCTGGTATGGTTCACTCACTGCGTTCTTTGTGCATGGCATGCACGCAGCAATCCCGTTGTCCTGTTACCCCATGTGCCTGGATGCTTGGCCTGTCAACAGCCGATCAAAGCTGTCCATAGGTCTTAGTGGGCAGGTTGGCATGGCAAGGCCAGGTGCAGACAGCCCCAGCACACATCTGCTGGCCTACGGCATGTGTGGGGCCTGTCAGGTCGCAAGCGCCTGTGCAACTGTTGCACATCACTGGATTCAGACAGGAACAGGGTTTGCTTTATCGCGACAGCCTTGGCATGTGAGCCATACTGAAAGTTCTGGATAGGTTGGTCAGGTGGTGTTCTGACCATTTGTAGCTGTCAGTAGCAGTAGGGTGGGGGTTTGTGTTGAGCCCGGTTGGTCTTTGCTGATCGGGCTGCCCAAGTCCAGCTGGTGTGGGTGCATGCGTGTGTAGTAGTTTGAGTTGTGCTGTTGTGTCTTTCATGTCACAGCCCTAAACCCCACAACAGCATCTGTGTGTGCATGTAGGCTGTGCCTGCATTGCAACATTGTCCGGTGTTTGGGATTAACACGGTCCAACTCAGTCGATAGACGTGGTCTCCTGAGTCTTCAGTCTCGAGTCGTTTCTGTGGTTGGTTTCAGTGAGAGGATCGTCAGGTGGCTGCTTCTCGCGTAGCGGTCAAGGACAGCGTCCCTTTCTTGCAATTTTGTACCCCTCGCTTGTCAAACTATATGGTGGAGTCGGAGGGCTGTACTGGGTTCCAGGAACCACTGGTGGCCTGCGCAGATGCTTGTGGGGGTGTGTTGGCCGGGGTGGTGCAAGGTGTGTGTGGCTGGTGGGGTTGTGTGTGTTGGGATATTGCTTCCTTCCTTTTTTCTGCAGTGGTGCAGTCAGGTGGATTCGAGGCGGGTGCTGTCCTTCCGCTCTTCCTGCTCTGGGGGGGTAGGAGGCGTAGCCACGCAGTTGTCGAGCAGGCTGAGTGTTAGTCCAGCAAGTGGGGACTGACGTGTGTAGAGATGTGTGAGACTGCAGTGATCAGCCTGTTGTGGTGAAGTGGACACTACATTCTATCAGGGTGTCAGGTTCAGTGAGTGGAGTAGGAGACACTATACTGTAGCTGAGTGTCGTGATGAGATTGAGAAAGGAGGTGAATCAGTTGTATAGCCTGCATGACGCGTGTGTCAGTGTGTTTGGTTACAGCGGATGTCGATGAGGTCATCACAGCAAGGATACTCGGTTCCTGTGACTACAGCACTCACTGAGATATGTGATGTGTAGTGTTGTGCAAGTGAAGCAATGGCAAGGAAAATACATGGTAACAATTCACACCACTACACGTGTGTGTTTTGCTGTTTTGGATGCTTTATCAGTGTGTCTTCAGGGTCAGCAACGGGGTTGACACACAGATACGTGCCTGCCTTGTTATGAATGCTGTTGGCAGCCGCAGTAGTCTGTCTAATGACTGCAGGCCATGGCAGCAGGGGCATTACGCTGGTGACTGGGGCATGTGGGGGCTCTGGGTGGGTTGCGCCCTAAGGGCAGGGCTGGGCGCCCTTTGTTTGGGGGTATGTTGATGTTTTTTTGGTGGGGGGGTGCGTGGCAATGGGCGGGCTTGACGTGATTGACTGCATATTGTGTGTGCAGCGGCAGCGGCGGCTCTGGTGTGGTCATTTCCACATCCTGTCACCCCTTATTATGCGTTTGCCCTGCACATGCATGTGCGCTGTTCGCCCCTGTGAAAGGTGCGGTACGCATGCCACAGGCCTTGGTGTTCCATACCCCAGTTTGCCGCAATGTTGTTGCTCTCTTCTCTTTCCCTGATCAGGAGGCGGTCCCTCCATGGTGACTCGATGCACCTTTGTCAAATTTGAGGCTGCTGGCTCGACCTGTCAAATTTGAGGGTGCTGTCTCGACCTGTCAAATTTGAGGCTGTCGGCTCGACCTGTCCTCTGGTGACTTCGTTGTTGACTGTACCTTCGGCGGTACTGTGCAGTTGTGGGAGGCTTTTTGTGTTGGCACGTCCGTGGGTTTGCCGTTACGCGAGACAAGGTGGTGCGTACCATAATGTGCAGGGTAGATGCAGCTAGGCTGCTTCCAGGCTCCCAGGTGCGGCCTCTCCGAGGTGGCTTCTGTCCCGTGGCTCCAATTGACTTGTGACTGGCAGGTAGGGGTCCTGTGGCGGCCATGTTGCGATGGTTGTCCTGCTGGCTTGGGGAAAGTCTTGCACAAGCGCCGCTGCATGTGCTTCACAACCCCATCTGTTCAGCTGCCATCTGTGAGAGAGGAGCGCATAGGTTGCAACTGGGTTGCTTCGCTGGAGGCCCTGTTGAGCCTCAAACAAAGTGCTGTGGCTAGGTTGTGCCCCACTCCCCTACCCTAGCATGCAGCGGGGTGTGCATATAGCCTGGGTCGCGCCTTCTGCTGGGTTGACCCCTTTTTTCTCTGTCTGTATCGGTTGCGGTAGTGACAGCCAGTCACGCGTGACAGCAGCCGTGCGTTGCCAGACAGCCGTGCTAGAGGGTTCTAGGGGGCTACGCGAGTCATCTGTCAACTGTAGGTGCGTGCACATTGGTGTATGAGGGTCACAGCAGCTGCATCAGCTGCATGCCTTTGTGAGCTCAGGCAACAGCAGCAGGTGCACGAGGGGCCGATGGTGGGTGTTTTATGCGTTGTCTGCACCGTGTGCATCACTCCCGTCACCGAGATCCTGCAACCCCCTGCGTCGGTTGGCCCAACATTCATGCATGATATCGTATCATACGCGTGTACGATACACACGGCATGCAGCACACTGCATGACCCTGGGGCGCTCGCTTGGGGCTTCCCACTAACGCAGACACACCAGTACACTAGTGTCCAGGCACAAGGCTAAGGCAAACACAGTGGGTAATCACACATGAAGTAGATAGACCGGGACGTCTAGACAAGACGGCTCCTCGGCCACACATACACAGTAGCAGCCAATCACCGCGACAAGCCAGCGGCGAGGCCATCTCACAAAGACACATAGAGGGTGCAGGGCTTCAATGCATTGAAGCATATGCCGATTACACCCAGCCCATACAAGCGTACATCGCCACATCTTGACATAAGGCTTCAAACAAGACCCCAGAGAGGTCTCCCCTGTAACTGGGGTAAGGAGTCGTGTGCAACAGGTGTGGACACGTGCGGCCAGGATTGGTTTGATAATGTGCTATGCACACTGGACGCGGGCCACATAACAACAAAACATTGAAATTCCTCTCCGTGGGCTGTTGGCGAGAGCGGTTGAACCTGGCATGTGGCAAGCAGCGGATTTTTTTAAGAGGGGGATTGTATGGGTTTGCTGCTGCAGCAAGCTGCTCTCCTTGACTATGTGGTTGCCTGAAGTTTTGCTGAAGTTTTGCCAGCATCATTCTGGTGCGCAGTTGGCAGGAGCTGGCCTGATAGTCCAGTGTGTTGGAGTGTTGTGGGAGCGGTTGTTCACGCCTTGGTCTGCCGTCACAGCGCTATGTCACACCTTCTTCCAAGTGTCTTACACTGTCATTGGTGCCAGCTGGGCATGTTTGCGTGCACACATCAAGTGCGTTGAGTCTATAGGTGGCATCGCTGTGATCAGCAAGGGAAAGCATGTGCGTAGTGGTGCATTGACTGCAGTGCATGCAAGAGCGCACTTCCACTGACACCACGACCAACATGGGAGTGTGTTACTACCTATGTCAGGTGTGCGCTAGCAAGATTTTTTTGTAGGTCTGATGTAACCGACCTGCTGTGCAAGCTGATTTCACATGCATGTGCTGCCACCTCTGCCGCTACAAGCCAGCCCAACCAGTGCCAGGCTGGCACTTACAATGGATGTTTTTGAAGCTTCATGCTGTACCGTAGAGCTCAGCTGTGTTAACAAATTGCTTTTTTTTCTTTCTTTCCTTTCTCCACTGTGTTCCTACAGGCAGGGTGAGCCTCACCACTCCATTCTGAAACCTTGGAACCCAGCGCAGGCCTTTCTGTCGGTCTACTCTTTCGGGCCTCCTGTCTCCGTCACTATTAATGTCAATATTAATCATTGCAACGTCTTTAATATCAATCACAGCCGGCTAATATGGCCGATTTCGACAGGTACAGATTACGTGATGGCGTGGTGCTTAAAGTTACTCTGCCAAACGGCAGCCCATCCTAAGACTGACGACAGTATCAATGCTATTCGACGAACTGATTGCCAACGTTGCCACAAAACGTTTTGTTGGTTGTCACTGTTTCGCGGCTACTTCTGTCTGTGCTGCTCCCCCTTGTTCTGACGCTGTTTGAGGTTTATTGGCCTTCCCAGCTTCATCACGTGCCGTTGATCAGGCCTCTGCTTGCTGTGACCTCAAACAAGCATGACAGCAGGAGGGGAGGTGCAAGTGGGCCGCTGTCCCTCTGCCCTGGTTGGCTTGGCGGTGTCCTTGCGTCAAACAAGCCATAGCGCTCCCAATATCCCAACACAGGTGCGTGCAGACACCCTCACCTGGCCACTGCATGCTCACATGCTGACCACCAACCTCTTTGGGTCTGTCCTTTGGTCCTTGGCGTGCAGGACTTTGTTGATTGCTGCGACAAGATACTGCCATTCTTTGACCACCTAGGACCGGTGTTCCATGTAGCAAGGAGCGAGGTGGGTGCAAAAACCCGGCAGCAGCCCACCGACATGTGGCAGCATCACTCTGTGCTGTGTTTGACTTTGTGGTGCTGCACTTATCGTGCTGCAGTTCCAAGGCAAGCTTGAAACGCTCAAGCAGCAGATTGACAGTAAACCTCTGCTCAAGGACATCGTAGCGGGTGACAAAGCAGCCAAGGTTGCAACGGTAAGGAGGCTTCGCCACAGCCCCCAGCACCTCTTCGCCTGCCTGCAGGATTCGCCACTGCCAGCTAGTGAAACAGTAGCGTGCTGAGTAGGCCTGCTGTGTTATGCCGCAACAGCAGCCGTACATCAGCATGGGGCGTTGTCCTCCCACCAGAAGGTTCCATCTCGACAGGCCCGATGGCAGCTGCTGCTGGCTGCTTGCTGCCTGCTGCTTGCTGCTTGCTCCTGCAGGTCAAGAACAGCACCACGCGCAACTTGCACCGGTTAGCGTCAGCCATCCGCTTCATCCAGCTGCTGTTTGAGCGTTTGGTCAGCAAGGGCAAGCCAACAGACGGCGACAGCAGTGCAGCAGACACCATCACTTTGAGGGAGGCAGCCAGCAGCGCGTATGAGGAGGCACTTGCTCCCATACACACAGTCATCGTGCGAGTGAGTGGAATGCTGTGCCACCTGACGACATATTGGATACCTGCAGCCTTAGGGACATCGTGTGCGCTGGGTACTGTGACTGGGGCTCCCAGCTCCAGGCAGCTGCATGCGTGGAACAATTGGCGGGAAGGCGCTTCTGCCTCTACGCCTACCCAGGCCTGGCTGTATGTACGGTTCACCATGTATGTACTGTCCTATCCAGTGAGGTGTGTGCATGTGCATCATTGTCCCTACTCCAAGCTCATGGCATGCTGGTGCGGGCAAGACAGGTGTTGAGCAAGTGCTTGGCCTTGTGCTGCTGTCCTGCAGGGTGTGGTGCGTGCTGGCATGATGACACTACCCAGCAGGGAGCACTTCATGGCATCCATAGGCAAGTATTTACAACCTAGTGGCACCTGCATGCAGCAGCAGACAACAACGCCCAGCAGCAGCTCAACAGGGATACAAACGCCTGCACATGCACCTTCCCTCCTTTTTACGGCACATCGCAGAGCTAACATTCGCAGGCATGATCACGGCATTGTCTGCCTGCTTTGGCAGTGTCAAGCAAGTTGCCTAAACAACAATCACTATAGTCGTCTTCGATGTGCACACATGGCAGACAAGCATGCACGCTTGCCAGTCCAGATGGCGGCTTGTCGGCAGCCCAAGCGGTTCCCTCCTGGCTTGCTGCTGCTCACACCGATATGATTGTTGCTGCTGCTGTTGGCTCGGCATGGCCGCACCTGGGTGTCTGCCTGCAGGGGAGACAGAGGAGTCTGCGCTGCCGCGTGCTGGTGAGGTCATCGCAGCGTGTGTTGCCGTGCACGGCTCCGTGATGCAGCTGTTCGACGACATTGACATGCCGGCCAGCAATGTGTGGTTCTGGCCCGGCAAGTGAGCTGGGCATTGA
This sequence comes from Desmodesmus armatus, assembly GCA_007449985.2. Lineage (NCBI taxonomy): Eukaryota > Viridiplantae > Chlorophyta > Chlorophyceae > Sphaeropleales > Scenedesmaceae > Desmodesmus > Desmodesmus armatus. Next base: position 362,539 of record VIIQ02000100.1, read on the forward strand.
ACAAGCAGCAGCAGCTGCTGCTGGTGTTGCAACGGCGGCAGAGGTGGCGGCACAGGCACTAAGTGCATGTATCAGTAGGTGGGGAAGTGTTGGGCAAGCAGCAGTAGCAGCGGCTGTCTGCGACATCTGCGGCAGGGTCCATTAGCAAGTGCTGGTTCAGGTCTGAGACAGGGTCCCAGCAGGGAGGGACAGCAGCAGCAGCGTCCATGCGACACATGTCTGCTGCCACAGCTGTGGCAGCTGAAGAAGTGGGTGGCTGCATGTACCACGGTGGTGTGTGCAGACGTTGGCTGCGTTGTGGGAAGGGAGGGGGGGCGATAACTATGGGTAGCGTGGATGCCGCTGTGTGTGCTTGTGGCTGAATGGCATTGTTGGTTTGTGCTTGGGTTGCAACAGACCCTTGATTTGTTCCGCAGCCCAATAGCAAGTATTGGACCCTGTGTGACTGTGCGTGTGGGGTTTTGGCGGGGGCAGGGGGCTGCATGGGCATGTACCGGACTGCTTGCTGACACAGCATGCTGTTGCTGTTGGTTTTGATTGACCTGCAATTTGATGGTTATCAGTGTGGGTTGCTCGCCCACTTGCGAGCTTTGGGCAAGTCTGGATGTGCTGGAGTGCTGGCCTACTCTAGCACGTATGGTCCTTCACATACATGCATATGGGCATGCCGTCGAAATTTGTCTGCTGCCTGCTGGGCTGCAGATGATACTAGCTATGTCATAAGGCAGGTAGAGTGCAGTGCTTTCTGTAGCAGTAGACGCGTGTGGGGATGGCAACCCTGGGTGTCTGCAGCAGAATGCACACGGAAGAGCAAGGCTGACTCAAACAGCATGTCTTTGCAGGCTGTGATCTATGGCGAGGATTGCCTTTGCTGCACTGACTGAGGCATTGTCATTTGCAGGATTATCACATGGCTCTACCCCAGTGGGTAGTACCACTTGCTGTGTGACGTCACACTTGTCCATGCCATGATGTAACATGTTGGTCCGCATTATCATGAGTCAGGGCCAGAATGCAAACCTGTGTCATGAGTCATGGCCAACAGTATCATGAGTCCGGGCCAAAATGCCAACAGAATGGCGGCACAGCATTGGCAAGTGGGTGGTTGGCTCAGCACAGTCCAGAAGCATAGTGAATGAGAGGCTGTCACAGGCCAGGGATCTTCCCACCAACAAAGCCTCCTGTGTGGCACATGCCATGATGGTGCTGATAGGCAACACCCTGGGGGGCCCCAAAGCTCTTCTAGCTTCAGCTGCACATGCACATGCATCACTAACCACTTCTTTTCGTTGACAGACACGGCAGCTTCAGCCTCTGCGATCTTACTACAACACAGGCAACACCCTGCATGAGCCCAACCGTCCACTGCACATGCTGGGAAGGGGGGTGACACAAGAGGGGAAGACAGGGAGGGGGGAAAGCCCTGCAAGCCCTGCGCTGCTGCTGTGCGGCTTGGCCAATGGAACCTGAGTGCATGCAATACCAAAGGCGGTGTGGTGACCAGCTGGTGGGCTGTTGTATGTATAACTCCCCCCTGACCCTGACTTCACTGAACCGTTCAGTGAGGGGGTGTCAGTGACTGACACCAGGACGTGACATCTGGCTATTAGATCGAAACCTTAAGGTTGAGAGCTTTATACGTTGCAAAGTTCACACCCCCACACATGACAGCCAAAAACGAGTCTACATTCCGTTCCCAAAAGTGCCGCACCACGCCCGGGCTGCGCGATAACGAATGCATCGATGATGCGGATTGTGATGGTGTTCGGTAGAAAGGTGCGAACTGCTTGTGCTGCGAGAGCATATGTGCAGGCAGTCCATGCTGAGGGCAATGCAAAATCGGCGAGTGTCAAAACATGCAGGCATATTTGTCGTTGATGACTGCATCACGTCTGTTCCGCCAGAGGGCCTGTGTGAAGACCCTTTAAACCCATATACATGCACCATTTCCTTGCACGATGGCCAACGCGAGAACAGCAAGCGACAACCCTTCAAAGCTCAAGCATGTACCCGTAAGAAGTTGTTTTGGGCTAGCGCTTGCACTACAGCAGCAGTCACGAAGTTGCCCGTAGGTCAGACTCGTTCACCCGTCTGCTGTTGCTGTCACAGAGGTCCACGGAGGCACCTGTCAAACGTTCACTTGCGTATATGGTTATGTCTTGGTCATTGTGGAGGGTATTTGGTTTAGGAAATAGGAACCGGTTACGAGCTCCGCAGACGACAGTTGTCCAAGTACCTTGGATTGACGTGCGTATGACTGACTTCAGCAGCAGACGACAAAACGTTATTGTCGCGGTGCTGTTGTGCGATTGCGAGTGCTCACAATGTCATTCCGTGTTGATTCCGGCCTGGTGAGGGGAGGCAGTACCACCGGCTGGGGTACCCCAGCAGCTGCACGCCAGCAACAGTAGGTGTGTAGCAGCTGGACAGTAGCATCACTGCAGTCATGCCTCCAACAGTCTTACAAACCACGTGGAAGGGTTCGATCCAGTACTGACGCCACCTGGGCGTTAGCCGTTCTATCCAATATAGTGACTGGCCATTGGGACAGGGTTCTCACAGCATGGCGTCTTGTCTTTTGCTTCAAGACTTCCGTTGTTCACTGCAGGTTGTTGCTGTGCTGCTATCCTGACTTCACACCACCACACTGTGGTTGAGGATCACAGTACTACATAGTTATGGGCGGGTGGGTGAGCAGGGGCAACAGCACACTGTACTGCGTACTGTTGTGGTGTGCACGGCGAGTGTCACCCACAGCCTTGACGCCAACGGTGTGTGATGCAAGCCATTAGTGGTGCACGTGGAGTGGCAGCATGTTGTGTCCATCAGTTCTGCATTCCAGGCATGATGCATGCTAGGCTATCAGCCGCCCAACCAATTGCGTCACTTGGCCTGTGTGTCAATGTTGCATCTGCTCCGAGAGAGTCTGTCTCGCTGGCATTTGAGCTCCCGGCAGAAAACGGGGGTAGGGAGGGGGGAGACACGCTTGCATACTTACTGCACCCCTGAGCGAACTCTCTGGGCCAGCATGTTTTGCTGGCATTGACAAAACACACGCCAGTGCTGTTCTCAATGCAGGTTTGGCATGCAGCACTACCGCTGCCATTGTGGTAAAAGCCTTGCCATCCAGCCTATCATAGTGTACTATGTACTGGCAACATACCGCGCAGCTACAGATCACAGGTGTTACATGCTATCCACCCCTCTACAACATTGCCAGGGTAGCCGCACTGCTGTTGAGACGGTCTCAATCAAGGCGATAGCATCAATCTTGCTTCATGACGCAGGTGACGACCATGCACAGGTCACCAACCATGCGGCATGCGGGGCAGCGAGCGCAACCCTGTATATGTAGTGGTCAGCAGCGGTGACCACTTGTTGCACATCAACAGTGATGGGCCCAGCCTGCCAGCATCTGTTGGTGTGACAGCCACTCGCAACACAAGCATGTGTGTCCAGAGGTTGTAATGCGATCAAGGACCATGAGCCAAGGAGCACGAAACAAATGCATGCAAATGCATGCCCAGCCTTCCAGCATCACGTCCTGCAAGGTGTCATTCATGCGCGTCTGCAGGTACCATGCAGGCCGACACACTATCTGTCCCCATCACCAATTGAAAGCGGCCGCTGTTCAATTCTGGCCAAGCAAGTGAGCCTGCAACTTCGGGATTTTTGGCGCAAGTGCACGCCTCACAAGTGACACTGTACTGCAGATCAACAGCACACCGTGGCACACAAAGCACAGCTTGGCGCCGGCGCCAAACAGCATCCACCCACAAAGCGCAAACTGTCGCACCCCATGCTGAAGCCAGGCACATTTAGGTGTGCACCGTATGACCGCCCGCTGTCTTCCTTTCGCATGCTCCGACTCACTTGAGGAGCCGCACATTCAGGTGTACATGTCCAACAGTCTGCACCGCACCACAGGTCCCCTCCAACACAGATGAAAAGAAAAGACGCCCACTCCACAACAAGCAGTCACCAGAGACATGCCCCCAAACCACACGTGTGGAATTTTCGGTGATTGTCCCCAAACAAGCAGGCACCAACATCAAAAACAATCACAATAGTGCCGGGCACACCTGGTCAGGATCAACATGTTATTCGCCGTAGGGTCCCAAAGTGTGAATCAGAGGCCTAGGCAAGCTCCAGCAACCCCACTTCAATACTGAGAGTACCGCTCAGCGGTGAAAGTATCCACTTGTAACAACCTCCCCCCCCAAAAAAATACTATTTTCAAAGCCAGTCCATAACCGCAAACAAGGTTGAGAGAGTCACATGGCAGTACCACGTATGTGGAACAAAAAGTGACGCGTGATTTTGAGCAAATGGGGCAACAGGGTGATCATCATGATGGTGTGTTTGCAAGCCTTCAACAAGGCTTGCAAACACAACTGAAGTTCAGTACACTCACCCATGGCTGCAACAAAAAGTGACGCGCGACACTACAAATAACATGAAACAGGGTGAAGAGGATGATGCGCCAGCAGCTGTACATGTGCGGCTGCGTGTGTTATCCTACCCCAACAAGCTCCGTAGATGTACACTGTGGAAGGCTTCCACAACTTAAGGAAAGATGCAGTGCACGGCGGCAAGTCCTTCAAACAACCCCAAACAGGCCACTGGACCCACAGTCGACGGCTGCTTGAAACGCTCACAGCCCACTGGGCCTAGGCAAGCCGGACAGTACTGCACAGCAACCCGACTTCAGTTCTTCAGTCAAATCCAGCCCCATGAACACAAACAAGGTCGGAAAAGCCACAAGGCCCTGGCAGTCCCCTCAGGGGCACATGGAATTGATAGTGACTTGTGATGTTGCGCATCATGGGACCATAAGTTGCAGGTGTGCTTGCAAGCCATGTTCAGTACACTCACCCATGCCTACAAAAAACTGAGAGTGACGCGTCGCACTTGAAACATGGTGAAGAGGATGCGCCAGCAGCTGTGCATGTACCGCTGCTGGTGCATTTCTGCCAGGACGCATGTGTGATAAGAGACATCAGCAGCACTCGTCAGCTTCTGCAACAAGACACTGCCGCGTGGTCTTGCATCATGCACCATCTCAAACAGAGAACATGACATACTATGTGACATGCGCTTGCACAACACAAGCAACTCACCATGCCGACCCCCCACACATGCAAGAGCAGGTAGCAGGTGCAAAAGCCCTCAGGGCTGGGCTACCATCGTGGCGTATGCAACACATTGTTGGAGCCTGCTGCTGCACAGAGTGCAGCAAAGAGCAGTCTGGACAGTGCTTCAGTGCAAGACGCCCCTGAAGGGGGCACACCGGCTGTGCACGGCGGAGGGCATTCAAACAACCTCAAAAAGATCAAAGGCTGCTTGAATCACTCTCAGCCCGGTGGGCGCACAGTTGCCCCCACAATCACGCATGCATGTATTACAGGCAAGACCTGGGAGCAGGCGGCTTTGCACTCCAAGTCGGCCAAAATATCACCACAACTCACAATCCACTCCAGGTTCGACACTGTGTTGTGGCACAGTGTGGTGGCCTGTCAGGTTTACTCCAAGCCACTGAAGTTGATCAAGCTCTGATGAGCGGTGAGGTAGGCATGTCGTCGACAGGCCACCACACTGTGCCACAATACATCGTGGACTTCAACACTTTGGTGTTGTAAGCCACCCACCAACAGCAACCCAACAACACATACCTGGACTGCCACACCAGTTGTGCATATAGGTCACCTAGGTATGACAATCAGCTTCAGTGCCAGGGCAGCGTGAGTAAGTTGTGCACATCCCTCAACCACACACTCAATTCCCGCGCCAGCCCCCACATGCACACACCAGCAGAGTGCAGATGGCACCACGGCACTTGCAAACCGAGACACTTCTGGTTGTGACGCCGTCTCAAGACCTCAAGCCTATAGGCCTGCGCATGCCTTCAGTCAGGCAGACGATTGCACCCCTTAGCACACAGCCCATCAGTGCAACTTCTGGGCGCATGGGTGTCAACGAGGACACATACCATGAACCAAACAAGGTGACCTGCTTTGGTAGCAATATCACATCCAACTGGCTCAATCCAAGCACGTGTATCATCAGCCATCATCCCTCCCCAACTTTGAGGAAGCACAATGCCTACAGCCCCCAGCGGAGCAGCTTCAGAAAGCATCATCTCCTGCTTGTGTGCTGCACACAAATGCACCACACCCAAGGCGTTGCTTTGGGCGTTGCTTCGGGCGTTGCGGGCACCGTATGACCGCCCGCTGTCTTCCTTTCGCATGCTCCGACTCACTTGAGGAGCCGCACATTCAGGTGTACATGTCCAACAGTCTGCACCGCACCACAGGTCCCCTCCAACACAGATGAAAAGAAAAGACGCCCACTCCACAACAAGCAGTCACCAGAGACATGCCCCCAAACCACACGTGTGGAATTTTCGGTGATTGTCCCCAAACAAGCAGGCACCAACATCAAAAACAATCACAATAGTGCCGGGCACACCTGGTCAGGATCAACATGTTATTCGCCGTAGGGTCCCAAAGTGTGAATCAGAGGCCTAGGCAAGCTCCAGCAACCCCACTTCAATACTATTTTCAAAGCCAGTCCATAACCGCAAACAAGGTTGAGAGAGTCACATGGCAGTACCACGTATGTGGAACAAAAAGTGACGCGTGATTTTGAGCAAATGGGGCAACAGGGTGATCATCATGATGGTGTGTTTGCAAGCCTTCAACAAGGCTTGCAAACACAACTGAAGTTCAGTACACTCACCCATGGCTGCAACAAAAAGTGACGCGCGACACTACAAATAACATGAAACAGGGTGAAGAGGATGATGCGCCAGCAGCTGTACATGTGCGGCTGCGTGTGTTATCCTACCCCAACAAGCTCCGTAGATGTACACTGTGGAAGGCTTCCACAACTTAAGGAAAGATGCAGTGCACGGCGGCAAGTCCTTCAAACAACCCCAAACAGGCCACTGGACCCACAGTCGACGGCTGCTTGAAACGCTCACAGCCCACTGGGCCTAGGCAAGCCGGACAGTACTGCACAGCAACCCGACTTCAGTTCTTCAGTCAAATCCAGCCCCATGAACACAAACAAGGTCGGAAAAGCCACAAGGCCCTGGCAGTCCCCTCAGGGGCACATGGAATTGATAGTGACTTGTGATGTTGCGCATCATGGGACCATAAGTTGCAGGTGTGCTTGCAAGCCATGTTCAGTACACTCACCCATGCCTACAAAAAACTGAGAGTGACGCGTCGCACTTGAAACATGGTGAAGAGGATGCGCCAGCAGCTGTGCATGTACCGCTGCTGGTGCATTTCTGCCAGGACGCATGTGTGATAAGAGACATCAGCAGCACTCGTCAGCTTCTGCAACAAGACACTGCCGCGTGGTCTTGCATCATGCACCATCTCAAACAGAGAACATGACATACTATGTGACATGCGCTTGCACAACACAAGCAACTCACCATGCCGACCCCCCACACAAGCAAGAGCAGGTAGCAGGTGCAAAAGCCCTCAGGGCTGGGCTACCATCGTGGCGTATGCAACACATTGTTGGAGCCTGCTGCTGCACAGAGTGCAGCAAAGAGCAGTCTGGACAGTGCTTCAGTGCAAGACGCCCCTGAAGGGGGCACACCGGCTGTGCACGGCGGAGGGCATTCAAACAACCTCAAAAAGATCAAAGGCTGCTTGAATCACTCTCAGCCCGGTGGGCGCACAGTTGCCCCCACAATCACGCATGCATGTATTACAGGCAAGACCTGGGAGCAGGCGGCTTTGCACTCCAAGTCGGCCAAAATATCACCACAACTCACAATCCACTCCAGGTTCGACACTGTGTTGTGGCACAGTGTGGTGGCCTGTCAGGTTTACTCCAAGCCACTGAAGTTGATCAAGCTCTGATGAGCGGTGAGGTAGGCATGTCGTCGACAGGCCACCACACTGTGCCACAATACATCGTGGACTTCAACACTTTGGTGTTGTAAGCCACCCACCAACAGCAACCCAACAACACATACCTGGACTGCCACACCAGTTGTGCATATAGGTCACCTAGGTATGACAATCAGCTTCAGTGCCAGGGCAGCGTGAGTAAGTTGTGCACATCCCTCAACCACACACTCAATTCCCGCGCCAGCCCCCACATGCACACACCAGCAGAGTGCAGATGGCACCACGGCACTTGCAAACCGAGACACTTCTGGTTGTGACGCCGTCTCAAGACCTCAAGCCTATAGGCCTGCGCATGCCTTCAGTCAGGCAGACGATTGCACCCCTTAGCACACAGCCCATCAGTGCAACTTCTGGGCGCATGGGTGTCAACGAGGACACATACCATGAACCAAACAAGGTGACCTGCTTTGGTAGCAATATCACATCCAACTGGCTCAATCCAAGCACGTGTATCATCAGCCATCATCCCTCCCCAACTTTGAGGAAGCACAATGCCTACAGCCCCCAGCGGAGCAGCTTCAGAAAGCATCTCCTGCTTGTGTGCTGCACACAAATGCACCACACCCAAGGCGTTGCTTTGGGCGTTGCTTCGGGCGTTGCGGGCACCGTATGACCGCCCGCTGTCTTCCTTTCGCATGCTCCGACTCACTTGAGGAGCCGCACATTCAGGTGTACATGTCCAACAGTCTGCACCGCACCACAGGTCCCCTCCAACACAGATGAAAAGAAAAGACGCCCACTCCACAACAAGCAGTCACCAGAGACATGCCCCCAAACCACACGTGTGGAATTTTCGGTGATTGTCCCCAAACAAGCAGGCACCAACATCAAAAACAATCACAATAGTGCCGGGCACACCTGGTCAGGATCAACATGTTATTCGCCGTAGGGTCCCAAAGTGTGAATCAGAGGCCTAGGCAAGCTCCAGCAACCCCACTTCAATACTATTTTCAAAGCCAGTCCATAACCGCAAACAAGGTTGAGAGAGTCACATGGCAGTACCACGTATGTGGAACAAAAAGTGACGCGTGATTTTGAGCAAATGGGGCAACAGGGTGATCATCATGATGGTGTGTTTGCAAGCCTTCAACAAGGCTTGCAAACACAACTGAAGTTCAGTACACTCACCCATGGCTGCAACAAAAAGTGACGCGCGACACTACAAATAACATGAAACAGGGTGAAGAGGATGATGCGCCAGCAGCTGTACATGTGCGGCTGCGTGTGTTATCCTACCCCAACAAGCTCCGTAGATGTACACTGTGGAAGGCTTCCACAACTTAAGGAAAGATGCAGTGCACGGCGGCAAGTCCTTCAAACAACCCCAAACAGGCCACTGGACCCACAGTCGACGGCTGCTTGAAACGCTCACAGCCCACTGGGCCTAGGCAAGCCGGACAGTACTGCACAGCAACCCGACTTCAGTTCTTCAGTCAAATCCAGCCCCATGAACACAAACAAGGTCGGAAAAGCCACAAGGCCCTGGCAGTCCCCTCAGGGGCACATGGAATTGATAGTGACTTGTGATGTTGCGCATCATGGGACCATAAGTTGCAGGTGTGCTTGCAAGCCATGTTCAGTACACTCACCCATGCCTACAAAAAACTGAGAGTGACGCGTCGCACTTGAAACATGGTGAAGAGGATGCGCCAGCAGCTGTGCATGTACCGCTGCTGGTGCATTTCTGCCAGGACGCATGTGTGATAAGAGACATCAGCAGCACTCGTCAGCTTCTGCAACAAGACACTGCCGCGTGGTCTTGCATCATGCACCATCTCAAACAGAGAACATGACATACTATGTGACATGCGCTTGCACAACACAAGCAACTCACCATGCCGACCCCCCACACAAGCAAGAGCAGGTAGCAGGTGCAAAAGCCCTCAGGGCTGGGCTACCATCGTGGCGTATGCAACACATTGTTGGAGCCTGCTGCTGCACAGAGTGCAGCAAAGAGCAGTCTGGACAGTGCTTCAGTGCAAGACGCCCCTGAAGGGGGCACACCGGCTGTGCACGGCGGAGGGCATTCAAACAACCTCAAAAAGATCAAAGGCTGCTTGAATCACTCTCAGCCCGGTGGGCGCACAGTTGCCCCCACAATCACGCATGCATGTATTACAGGCAAGACCTGGGAGCAGGCGGCTTTGCACTCCAAGTCGGCCAAAATATCACCACAACTCACAATCCACTCCAGGTTCGACACTGTGTTGTGGCACAGTGTGGTGGCCTGTCAGGTTTACTCCAAGCCACTGAAGTTGATCAAGCTCTGATGAGCGGTGAGGTAGGCATGTCGTCGACAGGCCACCACACTGTGCCACAATACATCGTGGACTTCAACACTTTGGTGTTGTAAGCCACCCACCAACAGCAACCCAACAACACATACCTGGACTGCCACACCAGTTGTGCATATAGGTCACCTAGGTATGACAATCAGCTTCAGTGCCAGGGCAGCGTGAGTAAGTTGTGCACATCCCTCAACCACACACTCAATCCCCGCGCCAGCCCCCACATGCACACAACAGCAGAGTGCAGATGGCACCACGGCACTTGCAAACCGAGACACTTCTGGTTGTGACGCCGTCTCAAGACCTCAAGCCTATAGGCCTACGCATGCCTTCAGTCAGGCAGACGATTGCACCCCTTAGCACACAGCCCATCAGTGCAACTTCTGGGCGCATGGGTGTCAACGAGGACACATACCATGAACCAAACAAGGTGACCTGCTTTGGTAGCAATATCACATCCAACTGGCTCAATCCAAGCACGTGTATTATCAGCCATCATCCCTCCCCAACTTTGAGGAAGCACAATGCCTACAGCCCCCAGCGGAGCAGCTTCAGAAAGCATCCCCTGCTTGTGTGCTGCACACAAATGCACCACACCCAAGGCGTTGCTTTCTGCCAGCCCCTGCCCAGTCACCCAGTCACTCAGTCACCCAGGCACCCAGCCACACGCCATGCAGGGTGGCGTCACCATGGCACAGCCGAGACACAGACATATGGCGGTAAAGGTACTGATGTGCTGGTGCACTGTTTGCAGACAGTGGCCAACCACACCATGCCGTCTGTCCAACCAAGTCAAACCACACATGTGCCTTGAACAAGGGTTGGCTTCTTTGCATCTTGCCACGTACCATCTCCAAGTGCACCTGGCAGTGTCACACACCAGAGCATCAAGACAATCAACATGACAGTCAGGTGGTGCACAGCACAGCAGAGCTGATCGGCATGGGAATGCGTGACTGCTTAAGTGGGACATTGTCAGCATGTGTTGGCAAGTATCACCGTGCATAAGCTGCGGCTGCCTAGGTTGACGCATGGCAGTATTGGCAGCAACCGCTCACCATATCCACCACGTCCCCAGCAGTAGCTTGTGCCATTGCTCAGCACCGCGCATGTATGAATATAGCCTGCCGTAATGCTTGCCACACCACTCAGTTCCACCACTGCTGTGGGAACAACACTACTGACTGTTGAGTCATCCCCCAGTTGGCCTGCATCATTGCAACACGCAAATCACAAGGTGTGAGGGCTTGTCCACAGAAGTCTATTCGTTCCCCACAGTATCATGCGTACCTGGCAGGCACCGTAGAGTGGATACTGTCTCCACACGGCGTCACACTTTGATGCCAACATCGCAGTAGCAACCTCAGTATCAATTACTCACCATAATAGTTAAATCCCCAGCAGGCGACTGTGCCGCCTCCTTCTCCTTCCGTGTTCACCAAGGCACATGTGTGAAAGCCCCCGGCCGTGATGCCGACAGCGTTGGTGAGACCAGACACTGCTGTAGGTGTGGTGTGAGCATTGTAGTCTGCAGTACCATCGCCCAGTTGGCCTGCACCAAGGTAGATGTGGAGGCTTGTCATACACAATGTGGAGGTCTGTGGTGAGACACAAGATGTGTGGTGTGCATGCCCTGGCACATACGTCTGGCAGACAGCCCATGTGGACACATGCCATGATTTGGTGCACCAGCAGCCCGCTCACCATTGTCGTTGTCTCCCCAGCAGGCGGCGGTGCCATTGTTCAGCCAAGCACATGTGTAAGTAACCAGCCGTGATGCTCAAGACGTTGCTGAGCCCAGACACCAGTGCAGGTGTTTTGCGGATGCCGCCACTGGATCCATCTCCCAGTTGGCCTGCAGCAACGCGGACGAGGAGGCTTGTTGGCAGATGTGTTGTTGTGCAGCGAGGGGGCGAGCAAATAATGAAGACACTCTATACTTGACGCTTTCATGTTGCTACGGCAGCCCGTTCACCATGGTAATTGGATCCCCAGCAGGCGGCGGTGCCATTGCTCAACAAAGCACATGTGTGGGACTGGCCAGCAGTGATGCTCAAGACATTGTCAAGCCCCGACACCAGTGTAGGTTTGGTGTGTTGTGTCGAAGATCCATCTCCCAATTGACCTGCAACACAGTGTATGCACAGGCTTGTCAGAAGGTGTGTGTGTTGTACGATTCGACAACATGCACGCCGTGGCTTGCAGACAGCCCCATGGGGACACATGACAGTGTGACTCAATGGTTGCAGCAGCAGCCACTCACCATAGTAATTGTCACCCCAACACAGGGCTGAACCATTGTTTGAAACAGCACATGTGTGCGAGGTGCCTGCTGCGATGCTGAAGATGTTGCCAAGCTCAGAGACTGCTGTGGATGTCAAGCGGTTGTCGGTGGACCCATATCCCAGTTGACCTACACATTCACACATATGCGTTGTGAGGGCATGTCAGCGGGTGTGGAGCTGGTGCTGCCAACACCACACACGTGCAAGTGCACACACTTCTGACTGACACTAGGATTGTATCGGTTGGCATCAAGCCAAGTGTCTTGCACAAAGCAAACAATATGTTCGGCATGTGGGTGCTTGATGTTGTTGTGGTGGCTCACCGTACTCGTTCCGTCCCATACACTGTACTGTGCCGCTGGTCAACACAGCACAGGTGTGGAGATAGCTTGTTGCGATTCCCACCACGTCGCTCAGCCCAGACACAGGTAGGGGTGTGTTGGTGTGGATTATGGAGCCATCTCCCAGTTGGCCTGCAAGAGGGCAGTTGTGGACAGTTGAAAGCAGTTCAAGGCAAACATCTCTGTAGAACAGGTGTGATTGAAACCAACGGAAGATGTTGATTGCATCATGTGACCAACAGCAACAGTAATGGTACCACACCTCACATCAACACAACACTTATGCGGATGTTGGGCTGCTGCAACAACATTTGCTGTTGCTGCTGTTGCTGCTGCTGCTGCTGCTGTTGCTGCTGCTGCTGCTGCTGCTGCTGCTGCTGCTGCTGCTGCTGCTGCTGCTCCTCTTACACACCAGATAGGACCATTACACTAGCAGCTACACGCCAAATCAACGAGCTACATGCCTGAACAGCAGCACAGCTACAGCCAGCTACACCAAGCTCCATGTTCCAGTCAACATGGCTCCCCTACAAGGCACAATGAGCTACAAGATACAGTTGCACACAGACATACCCCGGTGCCCAGGGAGGGGGAGTCTCCATGTGTCTGGCTTGAGGATGGGGGTGGTTTGACCCAAACGTAACGTCTGCCGAAACACACTCTACAGCTACAGCCAGTTGCAGGTCTACCCCTGTGGGACATGTAGCTGGTGGAGTGATCAACCCTTTCACACCAATAAGGTGTATGGGCTCAACTCCCATGTTTTTTGTTTGGATGCTGGGCACCTCCTGCAATACGCGTGTAGGGTCTCTCATTGATGAGGCTCTGCCTTGCGGCAGCCTGGGTTAATTGGCTGTTGTGTGTGTTGCCAGCCGGTGGGGGTCTCCCCCCCCCCCCCACACAAAAAATACCCTGTGTTGCCAGCCCGGGGGGGTGGGGGGGGGGGGGGGGGGTCCCCCTCCCCTCTCCCCCCCCCCCCCCGGTTGTCGTGAAAATACAGCCACTAATCGATGAACACATGTATCATCAGCCACTCACCATACTGGTTGTATCCCCAACAGCGGGCCGTGCCATCGTTCAACACATCGAAAGGTATGGGAAGATGAGGGTCCGGCAGAGATACTCCAGGTGCACTTTGAATTCACGTTGGCACTTTCTGCGGGTGGTGGCAACATGGGCACACACAATTTGACACTGGCAGAGTTCGACAGCAGTAAGCACGAACTGGCAGAGGCTCTGTAGATACACTTGGGTATGTTGTGATTGTTGGACGGGCACACCATCCACGCAAGCAGTGACAGTTGATTCAAACATGCACAAGTTGACTTATGTGCTCGCCATCGCATTGATATGGCACAAGACCGAGGCTGATTCTGTGGACCCTGCCGAGGCCCGCAAGTGGTGGTGGGAGAGGGTGAGGCAGACAGTCATCATACACAGAACTTTGATGTCTACAGATGTGCGTCAGTGGCAGTGGCAGCCCCAGCAACATGTGCGCCGCGTCTGGCTGATGACTCATCCAGCAGGTGCCTACCATCGCAGGTGGGTGATGAGAAGCTGCCAGCCGTACAGGTGATGACGGGGGTCATGGTCCTGTAGCCCACATCGCAGGTCAACACACAATTGTCACCATCAGGGATGCTGGATACTCCACCACAGTGAAGGGTGCCGTGGACAACCGTTGTTCACCTCCTGGGCCAGGAGATGTGCTGCAAGCATCCGACGAGACAGCTGCAGGCACATAGACAGGTGTGGTGCAGGACAAGGTGGCAGGCAGGCAGGACTGTTTGTGTTACATGCAGAGTGTGTTGCATGACACCTGTGTGGTGGCACCTGACAGGCTGTCTCTGATGTGGGGCATTCAGAAAATTGCACAGCATCTGCAGGGCACACATGGCCCAGTGAAGCACAACAATGAATGTCTTGGCTTCTGCACTGCAGGTGTCACCGTTCCCACACATCCCAGCTGCAGCAGCTGCGCGTCGTTTTAACGTTAATCCAAAGCTCACCCTCGCATGCATGAGTGCTTGAGTTGAAGGTGTAGCTCTGCATGCACTGGCAGGTGCGGAGTGCAGCGTTGGGGGTGACATGGCTGCGATTGCAGGACCTGCTGTCGCAGGCCCTTGCAGCCCACTTGCTGTTGCCTGTGGTGCGGACACAGCAGTCGTCATCATGCTGGCGATGGCCGTGCTGCAAGCAGAACAGCATGATATACACAAACAACACGCCAGCGTCAGTACCATCACCGACCTTCAATCCTTTGGTCCGGTCAAAGTCGTCATCCGACCAGGCATGTTGACAAGGGCCATATGGCCCTGCATGCATATACTTTTGCGAAGGTCCTTCATGAAACAAGCTCCTAAGCAGGGTGTCGGACTGGCTCTTGGCTGTGCGTCATGGTGCTAGCACGGCACATACATGTACACTGTACATGTACACTGTACAGTATGCTCGTTCATCTGCAGCCCCTTTCCGGCGCGCAAACAATGGCAGGAATGTAGGTATGGAAGCAACGATGCTCACCTGCCATCCAGCTATGGATACCGACAGCATGGAGAATGCGCCAGTTGTGGTGTTGCGATGGCATATCTTGACCTGGCAATTGGGCCAATGGAACGGTGGAGGGCGTCACATGTGCACTCCACGTCACCCAACGGATGTGCTGCAGGTTGTATGGCACTCACCTTGCCCCCCCAGCAGAACCGAAGGTCCCGGGGGAAACCTGGCAGACGCGCTAACTCCGACAAGCTGACCACTTAAATTCAGCGTGGAGTACAGGACTGCTTGAACCAAGTTCAGGCCCATCTCGTAGGAGCAACAAAGCAATCGTCAAGAGTGTGGATGGTTGCCGTGATAGTGGTTAGGGCACGCAGGCATTGTTTGCTCCTGTAAGGAAAGCCACTGTAAGGGCACTTGAAGACGATGATTATCGTTTGAGGACTGCTACCAGCACTGTTAAAGGTACGTTACAGATATCTCGCTGCATTTTGGCCCGATATTTTCGGGGTGACCAAAGCAGGGGCTCTCAGCCTCTTGCAAGCTGTTCGACGTCACTATAAATTTGCATATGGAACGTTTTGGGTGCCTGCGGAGAGCTGCACGGGCTGTGGGTGGCACCTGCTCAATTCCCCCCCTGTGCCCCATTGGCAGTTCGAACTGGAATTCCAGTTCTGCTGCTGGGCGAGATTGAAATGGGCACGAAATCATGCAGACATTTATGCTTATGTTTGTATGGACTTGTCAGGCTCCGATCTGTGCACTGTGACGCTCTGGCAAAGGCAGCAGTTTCACCCAAAATATGACAACTTCAAGAAGATAGAACGTCTAACGCCCGGCTGGCGTCAGTACTGCAACGACCTCGGCTTTTTATGGGTATGTGGCACACCTGTACCGTGGCTGTGCAAAACTCCTTGTGCCATACCATGACAAGCACAGTATGTTGAAGCTGAATTCGGAACTGTTGCAGCAATTCTGCACAGGCATGCCGCGCAACTGCAGCAATTTGCACTCACACCAGCATGCTGCATGGGCAATAGTGGTCTGTAGGCAGGCTGCCGCATGCTGCCTAAGCTGGCTGTGTTGCATCGATGCGGCACTGATGCAAGGTGTCTAAGTTGCAGCTGCCGGGTCGTCTGGCTTCCTTAGGAGCAGATGACCTCTCCTGATGCAATGGTCGCGGTGACATGCGGAGTAGCATGGGTAACATGCATGAGGCACGCATCCGACAGCAATTTGGCACTGTTGATTAATGCTTGGGATTACGCGTTTGCAGCTGCTGGTACCTGCAGGTTAGTCACCTGGTTCGGGGACCAGCAACTGTCGCTGCCCCCATGTACAATAGCACACACGCAAATGTTACCAATGCCTTCCGCCCATAGCTACACACCTTATCGAGTCGCCCCCATAACGAAACAGACGGTGGCTGCAGAGATATATCGGTGTTTCTATTGACACGCAACTAGCCCCGCTCAGGTTTCACGGAGGGCTGAAACAAGATAAAGAACAAACTTTATCGCTGAATGTAACATTGGTTGGCGTTTGCCCCTCGGAGCTGCTGGGTTCAAGTTCAATCTAGCGCTGCAAGCCACGCAGCCGTAATAGCAAAGCGTTTTGTTGTTTGTTAACATATCAACGTTGGCATGAACCACAGCTGGCCTGCTAACGGCCGTTTCCTACCCCGTATTGACCTGCCCCCCCCCCTGCGGGGGGGGAGGGGGAGCCTATACGCCTCCTAAGCAACTTCCTCTTACGAGGTCGTTGCAATACCTCAACAGCACCTGCTGGAGCCCAGCTGATTTTGACACTCCAGCGTCTCTGCGCTCTGGTACCAACACAGGTCTCACTCTGGGGCACACTGCAGGGCCAAGTCTGCGCCAATTCAGCAAAGTTGCTGGGCACAGCTGTGGTGCACTCAACCATCACTACCCTCTCAGCTCAGCTCACACCTGCACATAGCATGCTGCTGCTGCTGCTGCTGCTGCTGCTGCATTTGGTGCCCAGAGCCGCCTGGCAGCCTTGGCAAGGGGCGAGCACAAAGCCCCGCTGCTCCCATCCCCATCACCCTTGGGCCCCAATCCAGATGACAGTTCGAACTGCACTTTCCGGCACGGTTGGCCAGTAAGACCCAACCTAAGGCGTCAGTGACAAGACCCACACCTGACATTTTATACACGCCATGGACTGCATTCACCTTGAGAGGCCATGCAGGTTCCAACTAGATGCACTGCTCATGTGGACCCATATGCTTGTAAAGGAGGAAACCAGCCTGGCTATTGCAGCACCCCAACAGCAACATGCTGGCTGGCAGCACATCCAGTTCCATACAGGCACAGTATGGTGCATGCACCCATACACTGCCCTCAACCATACAGCCAACTGCATGCAAGCGAACAGGCA